>VXAU01003156.1:3317096-3353265 GCA_013399695.1 Formicarius rufipectus
GCCGCCCCCCAGGTCAGCCCCCCCTCCCCACGGCACCCCCTGCCTGCTGCCCCGGCCGCCGCGGCCACGCGTGGGCCCCACAGATAGGCCGAGATGCCGTGAAGAAAACAACCGCCCGCGGGCCGAGGTGGTTGTGTGTTGCCAGTGAATGCCGGGTGGTTGTGGGTCCAGTGTTCCCAGTGAATCCCACGTGTCTGTGGGTCCAGAGTGTTCCCACTGAATCCCGGGTTGTTGTGGGTCCCGAGTGTTCCAAGTGGATCCGAGTGTTCCCAATGAATCCCACGTGGTTGTGGGTCCCGAGTGTTCCCAGTGGGTCCGATTGTTCCCAATGAATCCCAGGTGTCTGTGGGTCCCGAGTGTTCCCAGTGGGTCCCACGTTGTTGTGGATCCCGAGTGTTCCCAGTCAATCCCGGGTGGTTTGTGGGTCGCGAGTGTTCCCAATGAATCCCACGTGTCTGTGGGTCCGAAGTGTTCCCAGTGGGTCCCAGGTTGTTATGGGTCCCGAGTGTTCCCAGTCAATCCCGGCTGGTTTGTGGGTCCCGAGTGTTCCCAATGAATCCCACGTGGTTGTGGGTCCCGAATGTTCCCAGTGAATCCCAGGTGCCGGGATGGTTGTGGGTCCCAGATACTCCCAGTAAATCCCAGATGCTGAAGTGACTGTGGGCCCCAGATATTCCCAATAAATCCCAAGTGCCCAGGTGATTGTGGCTCCCGGATATTTCCCACAAATCCAGTGGCAAACCCTGCTGACGGGGTGGTTGTGGGTCCCGGATATTCCCCATAAATCCCCTGGCCAAGCAGCCCCTCGTTTCCTTTCTGCCTGCGGAGTGGGGGCGGCAAAAGGAGAAGGGGTGGAGACTTGGGGCAGCTGTGCTGGAGGAGCAGGGAGGGTATTTATGGCTCCAGGGGTGTGCTGGATGGAGGGAAGCTGTGGGATATGGGAGGGGGAAAGGGAACTGCCTTCCCTGGCACTGACCAGGGGGCTCCCAGTGCCCATGGCTGAGCCATCTCTTCCAGGAGCACAGGGAATGTATGGAATGCATGCTGGGCTTGGGGCAGTGTGCTGACTCCCTCTGGGAGAAACCCCCTCCAGGAGGCTCTGCTTGGTGCTCCAGAGTGAAGGAGATGAGGGAATGCCTCTGGAAAGAGCCCTGTGTTGCACGAGTTTCCACCCAGGAGCAGCTCAGGAGGAATGAGCTCTGGTTGGGGGGGAAAGGAAAAATAGGAATGGCCTTTGTGCTCTGTTCCTAAAGGAAAAAGCTTTGCTGGACTTTGCCTGGTAGAATCCTTGGATTTAGGCTCCTGAGGAAGGCTGAGACTGGTAATTATTTCAAGGACTCGTTCCTGAGCACTGACTCAGCAGGTTGTTGAAGAGGCTGTGAGCAGGAGATGCTTCCCCACCTCTTGTTTCCTGTCCCACTTACACTTCCCTTTGCCAACTCAAGGCAGTGACATGGACGTGGGTGGCTTGGTGACCTCTGGAATGCTCCTCTGGAATCCTTTTCCTCGAGGAAAGCAGGGAGCTTTCCATGTTCAGGAATGTTGGGGTGATAGGAAGGCACATAGAACGTTGACAGAAAGAGGAAAAGAAGCCTGGCACGGTTTAGTGGGATGATTAACTCTCTGGGAGGTGATCCCAGGGGAGATCTTTGGGATGTGTGCAGGGAAGGTGGCCTGCTGGGACCTGAGCTGTGGCTGCAAAACACCGTTGTGCCTGTTCTTCCCTCAGCATTCCAGTGCCTGTGGAAGATCCTGATGAGGTTCCTGCCAAGAAGCAGAAAACAGGTATTGCACCTCCCAGAAGGGTTGGGGGGGGCCTGGCTTTCCTTGGGTTTAAGTTTTGTGGGGTTTGGGTTTCAGGATTGCTACTGGAAGTGTGGATTTCCCAGCCATTCCTGTGGCCTCAGAAGGTCTCTTGTGGGGCATCCCGGTGGTCAAAATCCATGTGGGTGTGGGGACATGGCTAAAGGTGGCCTTGGCAGTGCTGGTCACTCGATGGTCTTTAGAGGGCTTTTCCAACCTGAGGGTCAGAGGATGTGGCCTGATGAAGGGAAAATGAGGGAACAGCTTTTTTCCTCCTGGGAATGCCACGTTATTTGCACCAGGGATAACTCCTGGTTGTGGCAGAGGACATCCCAGGTCTCCCTGGCACTGAGGCCCTGCAGGGCAGCACCAAGACCGTGTTCCATCCAAGCTGCTGCTGTCCCACAGGGCATGGAGAGCTTCCCAATTCCTGCCTGGGAACGGGGCTGCCCCTGGGGTCGTGGGAGAGGCTGTCAGTGGGTGGCTTGTTGAGTTCCCTGGGGCCTGCAGGCATCCTGATTTCCAGCTGTCCTTTTCTGACCTGCTTGGTGTGGTGGGGGTTTTCTTCCAGAATGCCTCATCTATGAGACTGAGGAGAGACTTGAAGACAGTTCTGTGGCCACCCAGTTGTCACCCAAGGCAACAAGAGGGTGCCAGGAGGCTTTGGATGGTGATGCTGCTCCTCTCCCTGAGCCTGGAGAAGGGGTGAGTGAAGATCTGGGGGAGAACTCGGGGATAAGCTCGTGCTGTGACAGTCCCTGCTCGTGGGAGAGCCTCTATTACAAGGGTCATTCTGTCTGAGCTCCTGCTGCAACCTCAGGCAGCCAAACCCTGGGACCTGAGTCAGAACAGAGCTGGCTGGATTTTGGTGGGCTGAGGTTTGCTTGGATTCATATTCCAGTTATGCTCACTGGGATGTGCTTGGCTTTGCTTTTCTTTCAGGCTCAAACCACTTCTTTTGACACTTTATTTGAAAGGGCAGCAAGCTGGCTGGCAGATGAAGACACAGTACAAGTTGGTAAGGCTGGACAGCAAGTTCTTCCCTCGTTTCTGTGTCCTGCTGCCCTGTGCAGCTCTGCCCAGGCTGAGGGGCTTGTCACTGAAGGCACGATATCTGGGAATGCTGCAGTGTGAGCCCTGGTTCTTCCCTGCATCCTGGCATTGCTGCTGGATTGGGATCAGGGCTGGGAACAGGCTCCCTGGGGCAGTGGTCACTGTCCCAAACCAGCCACAGCTCAAGGAGTGTGTGGACCATGGGATGGGACTGTTGGGGTTGTCCTCTGCAGGGCTGGGAGTTGGACTTGATGACCCCTGAGATCCCTTTCAGGGTTATTCTGTGAGTTTATCCTGGCACCTCAGAGCAGGAGCTGCCTTGGAAGCAGCTCTGATGCCTCCAGTTCTGCCCACTGTTAATTCACCAGAAGGAGGTTTTTTTCCGGGGAAAAATGTTGGTAATAGAGCTTCAAAGCCCTTTTTTATTCAGGTTTGGGATGGCAATGTTCTGTAGCTGCCAATATGAAAATACCCTGAAGCAGCATTACACAAATAGTATCAGGACACGAGGGAGATTGGTGAAGCTCTTGGAAGTCCTTTTCACAGCTCCTTGAGCAGCTGCTGATGGTCTGTGCTCTTCTCTCCTAGCTGCAATACCTTGTGACACTGACCCATGCTTGGCCAGGGACACCCTGTCCCCTTCTTACCAGGGAGCTCCATATCTGAGGTAAAAATCCTTTCCTTCCACTCCTTCCCTGGAGGTTCTTTCACTTCCATCCTGAACTTCCTCTGTGCTGCCCCACATCTGTTTGTGTCCACACAGCAGTGCGTTGCCAAGGTGTTCTGAACTGAGGGAGGTCTCCAGCTGTGGGGTTTTTTACCTTGAACCAACTTTAGACTTGCTCTTTAAATCCAGATAGTTCATAGACACAGGAGGTCTGAGAAAGATGAGTGAGTTCAACGCTTCCACCTCCTGTGATAGGAGCAAGTGTTAAACTTGGAAAGAAGCTGAGACCAGGGGTGCAAAAAACCTACAACCACAAAAAGAATCCCCTAAAACCCCAGAGGATTCCACTGGGAAACACCTTTTTACTCTGAGAGTGGTCACGTAGAGAGGGGGTGGAGTCTCTGTCCATGTTGGTGCTGGAAAATCCACCTGGACAAGGTCCTGCTGTGGCTGCCCCTGCTTGAGTCAGGAGGTGCTAATTCAAGTCTGCTCAATAAATCAGGAGATTTGAATGTTCCTTTCATACAGTTTCTTTTCTGTTGCTGTTTCCAGCCTGGACAGGAATAATCACCACATCCCACCTGCTCCAGACAGCCCTGTAACACCCAGGCCCCCCATCAAGGAGCTCCCCGTGCCAGGTCCCAGTTCTGCAGGAGCCAACAGCACGGGAAGGCCCTTGTGTGCTGCTGAGGAGGTAATCTGGGGAGAAGGGAGTTCTTTTGGGGTTAGACAGCTTTGTGGTTCCTCCACAGTTAGGCTGAGACCAAAGGAAGGGGTGGGAATTCCTGCTGAAGTCTTTTTTTCCTTCCCCTCTGGTAGGATGTTCGGCGAGGAGAAAGCCAGAAATACAGAGATATCTTGAAGCTGCTCAGGGCCAAATATTCTGGACGCCTTAGTTCTCCAAAGCCAACAAGCTCCAACATGTAATGACAAACCAAATTGTCCCTAAACTCTGTGGTGGTGACACTGTGGCACATGGAAGGGGAGGGGGAATGAACCTTTCCTGCCCATGGGGCTCTGCATAGAATCCAGTGGCCTGACTGATGGGGCTCTTGTGACAAAAAAATGTGACTTTTCTATTCCCTGTGCCTGGATGTAAACTCCTGGAAATGCCCTTTGCATCTGGTCACGGAGCCAGTGACAGGATGGTTCTGTTAAGGGGTTAAACAGCCTCATTTTACCTCCTGTTTGGCTGTGGATTCCACATTTGTGTACAAATCACCTGTGTCCTCTCCAGTGATTTGTTACGTGCTGGTAACACATCACTTGTGAGAACTGTGATCCTTCTGTCTTCTTTTTTTTATGCTACTCCAAAGGGTTCAAACCCCGCAGTCCAAGGAACCAGTGGTGACTGAGAGACACCTGAAAGAACAGAAGTCCAGGGATGGCTATCTAAGTGAGACACAGAAGGCCCGTGAGTGTCCTCAGGATTCAGGTCTGGTCTTTGCAGTTGGATTTCCAACCAAAACAGGGCATTTGCTGACTCATAGCTAGTTATTGGCTAAACTGGGTTTGTGAGGGTTCTGCTGAAGGGGAACAGTTGGTTTGAAATGGTATTTGAGCCATGACTGCAGCAGTGCTGTT
Organism: Formicarius rufipectus; assembly: GCA_013399695.1. Taxonomy (NCBI): domain Eukaryota; kingdom Metazoa; phylum Chordata; class Aves; order Passeriformes; family Formicariidae; genus Formicarius; species Formicarius rufipectus. The sequence continues at coordinate 3,322,204 of VXAU01003156.1, forward strand.
TGCAGCTGGGACCCCCTTGGTGGGCACAGAGGGTGGTGGTACCGGGGGTTGGTGCCAGGGGAGGGGAATATGGGACTCTGCACCCTCAGGTGCTGCTGCTTAACTCAGAGCTGCTCTTTAAGCCATGTTAATGCTGGCCAGGGCTGTTTGTGTGATAGCAGAGCTTCCAAACCAAGGAAACTAATTGTACATGTGTTTAATATTGTCCCAGGTGTTTTTTTCCATTGTTCATGATTTCAGTATTGTTTCATCACTTCTTTTTACGTATCTGGCCCTTTATTACAAAATCATGTGGGCTTTGCAAGGGTTTCTGAGCAGGGGCCAGAGCCTGAACTTCTAACCATACAGCCATCAGTCCAGGTTTTTGTGTTGTCACCCAGAAACCAAAAGCTGCTGGAATGGAAAGTCACCATCCTGTTGTCATTTTGCTTCTCTCCTGTGCAGGTGTCAAGCGTGGAGATGCTTTCAACCCCCAGTTGCCTCAGAGAGGTGTCATGGTCAGGTGTGCTTGTTTCTCTTGGCTCTGTGGGCAATGACTCTCTCAGCATCCAGAAGACAAACCCAGTTTATCATCTCAGTGCTGGGGGAGAGCAGCAGCTGCTTTGTGGGGTTGCTCAAAAGCCAGTTGGCCCTCAAGTCTATCTCCTCCGCCAGAGCTGCTGCTCTCTGGGACAAGGAACCCAGTGGGGGTGGCAGTGGTGGCTGCACCAAGTTGCCCTTGGGTTTGCAGAGTTCCTTTTTGCTCCTGAGTGTGCCAAACCATTAAAGAGGTGACATTGCATTTCCTATGGATCCCAAGCCATGAGGATTAGGGAGCTTGTAAAGCCTGGAGGCAGTTTTTGTGGCTGCAGGATGCCTTGGGTTTGAATAGGAGCTGAAAAGGGGAGTGTGCAATCAGGTTGTCCCTCACCAGGGGCCAGTGGACTCCTTGGTGGCAGGACTGGGAGTGCTGGTGGCTTTGTGTTGTGGAGGGAAGGGGACTTCTGGCTGCAGCTGCAGGGAAGGATTTTGGTTTGGCACTGTGATCTGCTCCTCTCCCCCTCCTTAGATGGGAGCAGGGAGAGATTCAGTTGTGCCCATCCTGTTTTTAGGTGGTTTTGTCCCTATTTTTTTGTCCCCACTTTGGACACAAGGGTTATATTTAGCTGTGGAACATCATCAGTTAAGCAGTCATTGCTTCCCCTGAGCTTGAGGGGAGGGAAGGAATTCACTGGTAGAGTGTGATGGGTTTGAGTCAAAGGGACATTTTCTTGCCCTTTCTTTCAGGTTTAGCTCCTAAATGAAGTCACTTGCCAAGGCCTGTGGTCTCTCTCACCACGTGCCTTCAAAGCACAGAGAGTGGGTGTCACCAGGACAGTCTGTTGTAGGTCTCCCTCTGGGAAAAGGAGGTTGTTTGGGGACAATGGGACATCTGTGGACAACTTTGATGTCTGAGTGTGTGTTTGCTCCTCAGAGCCTGCATGGTTTTAATGCTCATCCCCTCCAAATGGGGGCAGTCCTTCTCTTGACTAGAGAAGGTGAGTGACCACCCCACAGCCGTCCCATTTTCCCCAAATTCCAAGTGCTGCTCTCAGTTCCCATAAGACAGCTGCCCTGGCTGCAAGGACTGGTGCAGGTGTTCCTGTTCCACCTGGCAGTAGAGCACCTGGCACATGGGATTTGTCAGCAGGAGGTCACAAAACACTGGTAATAGAGGAAGTGCTGGTTGCTCCTGTTTTCCAGAAGATTAGAAACAAAGGGAGTTGGGCACCTGTAGGTGGATTAAAGTTGTCAAAGTTTTCAGCTCCTCACCTGTCCCAGTCTTGCTGCTACAAAAGGAAAGGTGCAGGGAACTGGTGTTGTTGTGAGATGTTGTCATGTGTCAGAATCAGCCTTGAAAAAGCATTTCTTATCCAGAAGCTGAATTCCTGAGAATTTTATGGGACAGTATGGATATCCAACTCACATCTTTTTCACTCTTCTCAGCTACTATACACCACCAGAAGACACTCATGGACAGGAAACACCAGGGAAGAAAACTGCTGAAGTGGTAAGCTTGAATTAGTCATTAATTCACTTTTTTAGGAAAATATAACTCACCTCTGGCCAGGATTGAGATCCAAAGTAGAATTTGTAAATAGAAATACTAGTCTTGACCTCAGCTTAGTACCTTGGAGGCTTTGCTGGCCTGGATGTTGGTCCAAGCCAAAGGCCCTTCCTGCCTCTCTGTGTTTCTGAGGGCACACCAGGGATGCAGTCACCATTCCAAGGTGACTTTGTAACCTGCTGCTGGGCTGTGTGTGCCAAACCCCTCCCACTGTGGCACACCAGCAGGGGTTTCTGCAGTGCCCCTCCAGGACCCCTTGTGCTTGCCCTGTCACTCCATGTCCTTCTGTCCGACAGAGCCAGCGTGGAGATGAAACATCCCAAGCGATGTTATTTGGATTCCATGTGGTGCCTGTTCTGTCCAAAGACTTCATTTTTGTGGACAAAAAGCCATGCCCACGCTCAGAAAAGCCAGCAGAAGACTTTGCTCCACTCACAGAGGTACCTGTGCCCACCAGCACACCAGCACATGCCTGGCAATGCCCACTGCTCTGGCACCTGAGCTGCATTTGGAGGTTGCTCGAGGCTGCTGTGCTTCCATGTCCTGTTTCACGAGTCCTTCCCTGCTGAATTGTCCCTTCCAGGCCATGGAGAAGGAGGTCTCTGCTGCCTTGGGCAAAGGGGACCCTGATGAGATCCTGAGCAATGCCCTCAGGCACAAGGTCACTCGTGAGGACATCAGCACCCTGCACCACCTGAACTGGCTCAACGACGAGGTACCACGAGCTGCGGGCACAGGGGCACTGACCCAGCACTGTACTGGGAATGCCCCTTCTCTGGGTGCAGGAGCCTTTGCTGAGCTCCACTGCAGAGCCCACAAACAGCTTGAAGAGTCCTTGCTTTGGGTGCTTACAGCTCTGGAGTTTCTGGAAATTCCTTTCCTTGGGTTATGCAGCTCCAGGGGTCGGGCTGGGTTGCTGGGATGGGTGCCCCAGTGTAATGTCCTCAGAGCCAAGGCTGCCAGCTGGGCTTGTCCCAGTTGTGTGCTCAGGGGTGGCCAGCAAAGACAGGTTGATGCCTTTTTTCACTTACTCAGTTGCTGTCTTCTCTTAAATCTCAACTTTTCTCTCCCTGGTCCAGGTCATCAATTTCTACATGAGCCTTCTGGTGGAAAGAAGCAAGAAGGAAGGCTATCCAGCAGTCCATGCTTTTAGTACCTTCTTTTATCCCAAACTGTGTTCTGGAGGCTACCAAGCAGTGAGGAGATGGACCAGAGGCGTGGATCTCTTCAAGAAGGATCTCATCTTGGTGCCCATCCACCTCAGCGTGCACTGGGCACTGCTGGTGAGTCAAACTGGCCTTTTGTTCAGGGCATGGGTGGAACACAACTAGCAAGAAAAGTCCTTTAGAGTTTGGGATGTGCTGTGTCCAACAGTTACCTTTTAATCCCAGGTCATAGATGTCAGAAAGAAAACCATCAAATACTTTGACTCCATGGGACTGAAGGGAAAGGACATTTGTGCCACCCTGTTGTGAGTAGCTGCTTTTTTATCCTTTTGGTTGTCCTGATTTTTCCCTCCCCCCCTGAGCTGTTCCTGCCCTGTCACAGGCTGCCCTTCCCTTTGTACCCCTTCTGTTCTGCTCAGTGTTTTAAATGACCTGGAGTGCAACAGGAGCAGATTGTCCTGTGTCCTGTATATCCTTCCATGTCTTTGCCAGTAAAACCCCTTAAATCCAGCAGCTTTGTAGAGCCAGAGCAGCCCCCCCGAGGCAAACCACAGAGTCTCTGAGGTTGGAAAAGCCCTCCCAGCCCACGGAGCCAACCCTGTGCCCGATGCCCACCTCATCCCCCAGCCCAGAGCACTCAGTGCCACGGCCAGTCCTGCCTTGGGCACCTCCAGGGCTGGGCACTCCAANCCCCTTCCCTGCACACCTCCAGCCCCTCCGTGCCCTTCCTGAGCTGAGGGTCCCAGAACTGGGCACGGCACTGCAGAGGCCTCAGCCGTGCCCAGCACAGGGACTGGCACTGCCCTGGGGCTGTGACACACCATGGCTGGGACAGCCCAGGGACAATCGGCCTCCTGCACACCTGGGCACACCTGGGCACCTCATGGAACACCTGGGCACCCCTGGGAACACCTGGGCACCTCTGGGAATCCCTGTGCTCATGTCCAGCTGCTGCCACCAGCACCTCCAGGGCCTTTCCCAGCTTGCCAGCTGCTCTGCCCCAAACCTGAAGCACTGCAAGGGCTGGTTGTGATCCGCATGCAGGACTTGGCCTTGTTGTCCCTCCCACCGTTGGCCTCAGCCCATGGGTCCAGCCTGCCCTGGTCCCTCTGCAGAGCCTTCCTGCCCTCCAGCACATCCACATCCCTCCCACCTTGGTGGCATCTGCAAACTGAGGGTTCCCACGATTCCCTCACCCACATCATGGATAAAGACATTAAACAGGACTGGGCAGCCCTGAGCCCTGGGGAACCCCCTGTCAGCCTCTCATGTGCCTCTACATTGAACATCCGGGTTTTTCCTCCACATTCCCCCTCTGCTGTGAAGGATCCTCTGACATTTCACTACCATTCATCTTCCTGTCCCCCTGCAGCAGCTTTTCCTTTTTTTTTTTTTTATGATTTTTGTTGCCCCAAAGGAGGCAGATGAAAAGTGCTTTTTGCATTGTTTTAAACCAGGAAATACCTGCAAGAGGAAAGCAAGGAAAAAAGAAACCTGGAATTGATTGCTTCTGAGTGGACTCTTCGCAGCATGAGCCCATGGGTGTGTGAGCAATGCTTGCGTTTGGGATGTGGGGAGGGGGCTTAACACTGTCCAAGGAAGCAGAAGGGATTAACTGGGGCTGTTCCTTGGGTTCAGGAGAGGTGAATGGATTGTGGAAGTTGCTGGTGTGGGTAACATGTGCTGTGACCAAATTGCTGCTCTTTTAAAGCAGGTGAAAAATCTCCATCTCTTTTGTATTCCTCAGGAAATCCCTCAGCAAAGTAATGGAAGTGACTGTGGGGTTTTTGCTTGCAAATATGCTGATTACATCTCCAGAGACAAACCCATCACCTTCACACAGGTGAGGGAATTTGCGAACAGCTCCTGCCTTTCCTGCATGGATAGAAGAGAGAGGGCAGTTCCACAGGAGCTGGGGCAGGGGCTGAGGGTTTGTTCCTCACATCTGGTGTCTGCTTCTTGGGAATCATGGAATCCCAGAGGGGCTTGGGTTGGAGGGGACCTTAAAGCCCATCTCCTTCCAAGATGCTGCAGCCAGAGGGTCTGTGACACCTGGCTTTTGTATCCCTTGGAGAAACAGGTTTCCCACGTGGAGCAGTTCAGACACTGCTTAATGTCCACGTGGTGTGAAGCCCACCTTGTACCCCAGTGGCAGTTGCTGATGGTCCTCCAAAGCAACCTCCATTCAAGGATTCCCTGGGTGTTTAGGGAGATTTTTCTGCCTCTTTCTCCCCTGCCTTCCTGTTTAATGGATTTCCCCTTTCCTTCCCAGGCACACATGCCTTACTTCCGCAGGAAGATGGTGTGGGAAATAATTCATCAGCAGCTGCTGTGAGACATGCACTGTTAGGAAAACACTGTTCTGTTAAAAAAAATAGTATTTATTTCTTACTGTTAAGATAAATGTTTATGTAAGAGTCTTACTGTAAGGAAAGTTTACTTGTTAATAAATTAGAGTAATTTATTTTTTAACTGAAAACTGCTTTGGTGTCTCCGTGTGGTTTATAACTCCGAGGAATAGGAGGTGTCTCCTTTCCTGGGCTCAGGGGGAGGGTTGGGAGCTCTGGAGACACCCCTGTGCTGCTCCCTGCCTGGAGATCTGCCCTCCTGGAAGAGCAGAGGGGCTTCATCCACCTTTTGCTTTCACACCTGTTGGCTCAGTCTGCCACAAACTCAAAGCTTCTCCATTGGGAGAGCAATTCCAAAGGGTCACGTTTTGTCCTTACAAGTCCTTAATCAGAGCTAGTTATCTTCCCTGAGGATGTGGAAGGTGTGAGCAGGAGGACACAGGAGCTGAGAATGTTTTAGGTGTCCTTCCCTTGGGTTCTCCCCCTTCAGGGCTGCACTTTTGAGGCTGAATTGCTCTTTTTTTGGGGGCAAGCACAATTGGGAGTGGGGACTTGGTGCTCTGAGGTGTTGTGGGGTGACACCAGAGCCTATCCTTCCCAAGGCAGTGTCCCACCCCTGTGGCATCACCCCCAGGGCTGGAAGAGCCCAGCCCCTGCCCCTCAAGGCCATCCTAACACCGTGTGGAACCCTTCCCCATGGGGATATTCCACTATTGTGGCTCTCCCAAGGACGTGCAGGGAGGGGAGAAGTGGTTTTGTGATGGCAACACTCCCCAAACAATGCCTACAACACCCCCCCCCCCTTCCCAAAATCCCTTCCTCCACCCCTTCCCTCTCCCCCTACAGGGCAAGGGGGTGCCCAGGGGGGGATCCCCAGACATGACCCACCAGAGGGGCCCCAAAGAAAGCACGGAGAGCAGGCTCAGCCTCTGGTTAGCTGGATATATTTCTCTTTTTCTGTCAGATTGCTTTTCACACACCACTTGGCAGCAGAGGAGCCCCCGGGGTGGGCACCGGCGCCTCAGCTCCCCTCCCTCCTGCTGCCTCTCACTGCTGCCATCCACCACTTGCGTTTGTTTAAACCCTTTAAAATTTGGCTTTTTTGTTCTTGTTGGGTTTTTCCTTTTTGTTTTACATTTCTTTTTGAACCATTTCTCAAGCTCTCTCTGAAGGAACGGCCACTGGCTCTCAGCTTGCAGGAGACTAAGGAAGAGCTCTGGGACACGGGGAGGGGAGTGGTTTTCCTTCTTCCCACCTCGCAGCTGACTTGGTGGAGATCATTTTTCCAACTCTGGTTTTTTTTTTCTTTTTTATTACAAAAATAAAAAAAATGCTCCAACTCTTCAGTTTTACAAGGCATACAAAAATCTCTAAAAGGGCAACGCAAGCGCAAGGTGCTGAGGTACGAAAACCTGAGGTAGTTTTTTGTGTGTGTGTGTGTCAGGGGGGATTATTGGGGTTTATTTTTAATTTGAAACCAATTTTGCTGGTTGGTTTTTCCAGCCCCTTAGGCTGGCAACCTCTTGAAGATCCATTTCCTTTTTTTCACCCATTTCCCCCTCCTCTCCCTGCCACGGGGATCTTTCCCCAAAGACCCCAGCCCAAAGTGGGCAGAGCTGGTGCTGCCCATTGTTTCCCAGGGATGGCAGTGCCAGGCAGTGATGGAGAGAGGGCAGACAGACACAAAGTGGGGACAGAACTGGTGCAACCCCCAATTTTGGAGTCTGATGCAAAGAGGAAAGGGTGTGTGAAGGAGGGATCGAGAGGAATTTTTCCGGCTCCTCCAAGCCCTGCTCTTCTCAAAGCCCTTCAGAAACCGCTTTTTAGCACTTACTTAGTCATTTCTCCCCTGCTGGCGATCCTACAGCCCTGCTCTACGGTGCATCAGAGAACCAATGGACCAGACCCTGCCCTTAGACCCCTAGAAAAACCTGCTTTTGCTACAAAACAAACAGCCCCTTCCCCCGAAAACTTTTTTTTAAAAAAGGAAAGAATTAAAAAAAAAAAAAAAGGCAACGCAATCTTACAAAACTTAAAAACGGGCGTTAGTTTCGTCACCGCTGTATTAATCCTAAACCGAGTGAGAGCCGCGGCCACCCCGGGGTGGGGGTGGGCAGGGGAATCCCCCAAATCCAGATTCTCCCCCCCAAATCCAGATCCTCCCCCCAAATCCAGATCCCTCCCAAACCCAGATCCCCCCTCTCTGCCTGGGTTAGTGCAGCTGAAGGGAGGGAGGCGATGGAATAAGGCGGGGGCTGCGGGATGGAGCGAGCGCTGCCCGTGCCCTCCCGGCCGAGGGCTGGGGGGCTCGGAGGGTGGGGGATGGTCTTTGGTTCGTGCCCTGCCCCCCGGGGGTGGGTTGGCAGGGGGGGTTACATTCGTGGGGCGGTGCTGGTGGGAGCCTCACTTGCTGTGCTGCGAGGCGGCGGCTCCCTGAGCGTGTTTGTGCTCCTGCTGTTTCACCTGCTGCACGATTTCCCTGATCTTGCGCTGGGCGGTCTGGGGAAGAGGAGGGGGGCGACAAACGGGGGGTCAGGGGGCACCAGCAGCAGCTCTGCCACCCTCCCTGAGCCACCACAGCATCACGACACCTCCCTCTAGACTGTAAGGCTGGCACAGACCCAGCTGTGCTACAGCTGGAGTTGGGATGTTCCTCTGTCGCTCCAGAGCCTCGGTTGTGGGGCATCCCCAACCATCAGGAGCACCCAGGTGGGATATGGGAGCCACTTCCCACCCTCTGTCCCGGACAGATTTTGGCTAAATCGAGCCAAACTTTAATTTTAATGCAGCCAAAACCTCTTTATCATTTCTGGCCTCCTAAACAAGCTGTTCACAGAATCCCAGAATATGCTGAGCTGGGAGGGACCCACAGGGATGAGCAAGTCCAACCCTCAGTCCTGCACAGAACCAGCTCCAGGAGTCACCCCCTGTGCCCCAGAGCATCATCCAAACTCTCCTGGAGCTCTGCCAGCCTTGGGGCTGTGCCCACTGCCCTGGGGAGCCTGGTCAGTGCCCACCACCCTCTGGGGGAAGAACCTTTTGCTGAGATCCCCCCTGACCCTGCCCTGACACAGCTCCAGCCCTTCCCTGGTGCTGTCCCTGGTCCCCACAGAGCAGAGCTCAGTGCCTGCCCATCCCTGCAATGAGGTGTCCCCTCAGTCTCCTCTTGTCCAGCTGAACACCCCGAGTGCCCTCAGCACCATCTCTGCCCCACTCTGGATCCTCTCTAATGGCTGAATCCCTTCCTTACACTGCTGGGTGCACAGAACCTCCCAGAGCAGAGCAGGAGGCTCAGGGGATGCTCTGCTTGGTTGTTTTCCTTGAACTGGCTGGAAGGGTCACAAAGCCACGGCCACGTGGCCAAACCTCACCTGACTGGCAAAGAAATGCCCGAGGATTTTGACGATGACCTCGTCGTTCTCGTCCGGGGTTTGGTCTCGGGGCACGATCACTTCTGCACTCGTCAAATTCTGCAGTTCGTTCACCTAGAGCAAACAGTTTTGGGTTTGGGGTTTTGGGTTTTGGGGTGGAAGAGCCAAAACCCTCTGCTGTCGGTGTCACTGAGTCAGCCCACAGCACCAGGGCTGGTCACCACCCAAGAGCCACCTCCAGGACACGGGGGTGGGACTGAGACACTGTTGTGATCCTGGAGCACCCAGACAGGGTGATGGGACTGGGGGATGCCCAACTCTGCTCCCTGGGGCAGGTGGGGAGCAGCCTGCACCCCCCACCTACCGTCTTGCCACCTTTGCCGATGACGCGGCCGGCAGCGAAGGAAGGCACCTTGATGTGGGCTTCGAGCTTCACCTCTTCCTTTGGGTTAAAGAAGTTCTCCTCTTTCAGCTTCCCAAATATTCGTCCCTGGGCCTGCAGAGGGGACATAAGGGAAGTCGAAGTGGTGGTTTCTGCTGTGCCCTCCATCCCCGACAGCTGAGAAGGTGCCAATATTCTCCAGCATGGAAACCGTGGTGCTGAGCCACGAGCCCCCCTGGCACTCAGCACAGTGGGGACCACAGGGTTGTCCTCACCATGTCCCTGCCCATGTCCCCACCCACCCCCAGCCCACGGCCAGCACACCTTGAACTGAGCCTCGGGTGGTCCCGTGATGATCACCATGCGCTCGCTGGCATCTGGACCTTCTGCCGGCGCGATCTGCGGACGGAGGGGGAAGGAGGGTGAGTGACCCCTTCCGTGGGCAACACCTCCCCTAAATGACATATCCCTCCACGCAGAGACATCCCTCCCAATCCAAGCAGGGGTGATAGCCAGGCTGCTGCAGGACTGGGTTTCTACTAATTTGGGGAGCAAAACTGTGGGGGGCCCCAGTTGGACTGGGGTCTTTGTGAAACAGTTGGAACTGAAGAAGGAACTATTCTACTGCAGTCAGGTGTCGAGCACGGAAGAGGAAGATGGTGACACAGAATGGGTTTCCTGTATAAAGTGCTGAGTCATTGTTATTTGACATGAGCTGTAACAGTGCCCAATTAAGAATTATTTATGTTACTAAAGGCCAATGGTTCACTGACATGTGTAAAAGGTAAAATGTATATAAGTTGCAGTCTTCTGTACAATAAAGGTTCCTGTTTTGGAAGAAACCATGTCGTCTTGACCAACTCTGACCATGACATCAAACCACCCCCCGATGGGTTCTCCTTCTCTGCCCTGAGTAGTAGGAAGGGGAAACTGTACCAGAAAGCCCCGGGCAAGCCCTGTGGTCCCAGACTCACCTTGATAGAAGCACCAGCAAACCGTGCCAGCTGCTTGATGTGCTGCCCCTTCTTCCCGATGATGGCCCCCACCGCCTGCGTCGGGATGAACAAGTTCACGACCTCCTGCTCTGGCAGCTGGAAGGGGCACAGAAGGGCCAGAGGGTCAGGGGACCAGCTGGACCAGGGAGTGGCTTCCCTCTGCCAGGATACCAGTGTTGAGGAGGACGTGGGTTGGGTTGGTGTGAGTTGAGTTCGGTCGAGCTGGGTTGAGTTAGGTTGGGTCGAGTTGGGTTGGGTTGAGCTGGATTGGGCTGAGTTGGGTTGAGATGGGATGGGCTGAGTTAGGTTGGGTCGAGTTGGGTTGGGTTGAGTTGGAGAGCTGGCACCCATCCCCAGGTTTTGGCCTGCCTCGGCCTCACATCTCCACCCTCCCAAGGTGCCCAAGTGAAGATCTCACGGAGGGAGGTGCCAGGGCACTTTTGGGGTGCTGATGGGGGAAAGGGCACTTACAGGGTGCTGATGGGGGAAGGCGCTGGCCGGGGGAGCTCCATACAGACCCGACAGATAGGCTGAGGAGCCCTGTGGTGGGAGAAAAAACGAGGCTCAGTGACATCAGTGATGTCCCCAAGGTGCCAGCCCCTTCCCAGCCACCCCCAGCCCGACATGGAGCAGTGTGCCACCACCCTGAGTGAGGGACAGAGCAACCACCACTAACCCCCACGTGATGGGGCTGGGAGGCAGTAGGAGCTCCCGGTTAATCCCAGTGCCTGGTTTCTCAGCTGTGTCCTGCTGATGTTTATGGCAGAAAACTGACTCCCACAAGCTTCTGGAGCAGCCACAACCCTGGAAAGTCTCTTGGCTGTGCTGTAACCACCACTAGTCCCCTGTGAGGGTGGGGCTTGGGGAGAACTGTGCAAAACACCTGGTGTGGCTCTGACCTCCATCCCCACTGGTCCTCCCCAATTCCAGGAGAGGGAAAAGCAAAGACTGAATATGTTCTCTCCATACTTAGGCTGGGCACAGGGACAAAGCAGTTGGTTTCTTCATGGCCAGCACCCCAGCTCCACCCAACCCACCCTGACCCAACTCAATCTCTTCTGTGTCTCAAATCCATCAGACATTTCTACTGAGCAGACAGGACTCGCTCCTGCTCTAGGAGAGATCAGCAGGTCCTTTCCCACCCAGCCAGGGTGGGCTCTGCTCCTCTCCAGCTCCCCCCGTTCCCCATGAAGCTCCTTTCTCATCCTCCACCCTTGCCCGGTCTCCAGATCTCCAGAATTTTTGTCTTACAACAAAAAAACAGTGGCAGAGGAAATCTTGGCCTCACCAGGGGGACTTGAAACAGAAGATGCAAAGCTTTGGGGTGAAGGACCTCACACCAAATGCTGCCCATCAGGAAACCTGCCCAAATCTTCCCCATCACACCCACAAATGTCTCCCACAAACCGATGTCTCCTGACACACAGGCAGAGCATCCTCTCCTCCACGGGCTGGCACAGAGGCAGAATGACCCTCTTGGTGCCCTCTGGGGCCACCAGACATCACCCCCCACTCACCCTCCCTGGCACTCACCGTTCTCCTCCGCCCGCTCTGCTGCTGCCATCACCAGGAAGAGAAAACAGCACAAGTCAATTAACCCACATGTTGGAATAAATTATTCAGAGACTAATGAGACAGCCCCTGAAGGACCCACAGGTGCCCTGCAGGTGCTGCTGGGCTGGGGTGGACCATCTCCATCAGCACATGTCATGTTCTCCAGGCACTGCCCCACCCCTGCCCATGTGTGACCTGAGTGGTTTTGAAAACCCTTCTCCAGGTTACAGCACCCCAAGAACATGGGAAGCCCTTCCCTACGAGTTGGGGTGGACATTGGCTCCCTGCAAGGACCACCCCTGGGTGCCAGGGCAGGGATCCAAGGTGACCCCTCGTTGGTGGACACAGAGGATGGGTTGCTCATCCCCCTGTGGCCACACTGGGGGACTCGGGTGGTCACCAAGACCAGACCCACAGGGAAGAACCCAGTCTGCACCATCACAAGCCAGTGGTGGGCTGAGAATCAGGACCTGCAAGGTCCTTCCATGCTCTCCTCAGAGAGCAGCATCCCTGGGACACAGTCAGCCCTTGAAACCAGGGGAAACCGAGCTCAGCATGATGCATCTGCTCTTCCAAGGAAGCTGATTTCAAGGAGGGACAAGCCGCCTTCATTCCCTGTCCTCTCCACTGCTGCTCTGATGAGCATCCTGCCCCAAATGGCCGAGAGTGAGAGCTCCCATCCAAGGCTCTCCATGACGTGGCTCCTACAGCTACAGTGACCACCCAAACCCAACAGCTTCAGCAAGACACTGCAGACACCACCCTGCCCCCAGGAGCATCCCCCGGCCCCCAAACCTCCCCCACTTACTGCAAAGGGGTGGTAGGGGGTGGCAGCCGTGGCCCCTCGCACCCCCGGCGTGGACGGGAGCATGGACAGCCCCGTGGAGAAGATGCCCAAAGCGTTGAGGTTCAGTCCTGGGATCAGGTTGGCTTGTTGCTGGGAAAATAAGGACGTGGAGAAGAGGTGTGAAAGGCACAGTGAGGGGTTTGGGGCTTCTCAGCACAGCGTGGGTGTGATGGGTGAGGGCCAACCAACCCTTGTCATCACACATTGACACCCTCCCCTCTGGTTTTCTTCTGGCCAGCCCAGGGGGAAGGCTGGAGCTTACGTTGACAGCCACCACGTCGTTCTCGTAGGCCTCTCGCAGCTTCCTCATGATCTCCACCTCTGCATTGGAACAGGCCTCCGTGCTGCCCTTCACCGTGATTGTCCTCTCGGGGTTGTAAATGGTCAAATCCTGCAACCTGCCCCAAGGGAAACACGGAGAGATGGTTGCATTCCTCCTCCTCCTCCTCCTCTTCAAGGGAAACCCCAGGGGAACTCAAATGGAAGATGAGAGCTCCCCCCAGACAGGTTCCCCACACTCTCCCTGCCCCACGGACCACTCCCCTGGGATGAGGAATGTCTACCCAGGATGGAGAATGTGCATGGGAGGACACAACTGCTCTCTTTTCCCACTCCAGCAATGCCCATCCCGTGTTGGGCGAAAGGGGGTGGCTTGGTGTTCACTGGGACTTCAATGAATCTTGGCATCATGGATTGGTTTGCATTGGAGAGGACCTTAAAGACCATTTTATTCCATCCTCTTCCCTATCCCTGCAAGGCAGGGACCCCTTCCACCAGCCCCGGTTGCTCCAAGCCCCATCCAACCTGGCCTTGGACACTCCCAGGGATGGGGCAGCTACAGCTTCTCTGCCCAACCTGTGCCAGGGCCTGCCCACCCTCACAGGGGAGAATTTCTCCCCCATATCCCACCATCCCTGCCCTCTGGCAGTGCCATTCCCCCCTGTCCTGTCACAGGAACTTACGGGGAGATGGTGATCTTTGTGCCCGTGTCCTGCTCAATCTTCTTGAGGTTGCGTCCCTCCTTGCCAATCAACCTCCCCACCAAGCTGTTGTGTGCCAGGATTTTCAGGGGAACCTCTTCTGCTCTAAAAGGGATTAAAAAATAAAATGTAAAGGTCCACTTGGCCAGAAAACCCATTTCCAGGCACGAGCATGAAGGATGTGGTGGAAGGAGTAGAAGACCCACTCCCTCCCATTTCCCACCACCCGTTCAGCCAAGTCAGGGGCACTCACGATTTGGTTTCATCAGCCTCCTTCTGCATGATGTCCAGGATCATGCGACAGGCTTCGGAGCAGCCCTCGGGCGTGGCGTGGATGGTGATGGGCTTTTCGGCGGCGCCGGCGTTCTCCTTCCGATGGATGTCGACCCTGTGGTGAAACAACCGGCAGAGAGGAGCCCCCTGAGATGGGCCTGGCACCACACGGGGGTCTCAGAGAGCTCAGGAGCTGAGAAAAACTCATTGCAGCACTTGCTCGAGGTTTGGGGCCAACCTGGGTCTCAGGTGCATCTACCACCACCCGGCTCATGCAAGCCCAGGGAGTGTCTGGTTTCGGGTGGTTGGGATCAGATCTGAGCTATGTTCACCTGCAGGACCCCCAGGTCCTGGGAGCTGAGGGGGCGTCACGACATCAACCAGTGCACCGAGGGGGCAGAACAAATCCTCAACTGCTCAAAGCCCTGAGCAACCTCTCTATCCTCTCTGACGCCACTCCCACTTGGAGCAGGAGACTGGATTAGGGGTCTCCAGAGGTCCCTTCCGACCTCCACCTCTCTCTGCACGACACCCGAGGCTGTCCAGTGACCACGTCCTTCGGGACAGAGAGGACTTACCCGTGGGGCAGCGCCTGTCCCGACACGGAGGCAACACGTCAACAACAGCGCTGGTACTCACGCCCTCTCACGGGAGACCAGCAGGCCCTCCCGTGCGCCTCCTCTGGTCCTCCCTCAGCTCATGGCGGGGAGGAGGAACGCACCTCCAGCTCGCTCCTCATGCTCAACCGTACCTGGCAAAGGCCCTGAGAGAGAGGGAGAGAGGAAAGCAGGGTAGGAGACTCCCGCACCTCAACCACGTGTCTTGGAGAACGGGGTGGGGGAAGCGACCTCTCCGTCTTCTCCTCTTCCCACCAGAGGGTGGTGGATGTCATGCGGCCGTCCTGCCATCGGCCACCACTGGGGCATCCCGGTCACTGCTGCAGCCATGGCCACATCTTCTGAGCAGGGGGGCTCAGCCCCTCGGGGAATCCCAGCCATGTCTCCAAGGTCCCCGTCCCAGGCGGGGTCACTCCCGAGTGCTGCCCAGGCCAGAGTCATCCCCCATCCATGGTGGGATGCTGTGGGATCCATGGCAGGATGCTGTGGGATCCTGGTGGGATGCTCTGGGATCCATGGTGGGATGCCGTGGGATCCATGGTGGGATGCTGTGGGATCCATGGTGGGATGCTGTGGGATCCATGGTGGGATGCTGTGGGATCCATGGTGGGATGCTCTGGGATCCATGGTGGGATGCTGTGGGATCCATGGTGGGATGCTGTGGGATCCATGGTGGGATGCTGTGGGATCCATGGTGGGATGCTCTGGGATCCATGGTGGGATGCTGTGGGATCCATGGTGGGATGCTGTGGGATCCATGGTGGGATGCTGTGGGATCCATGGTGGGATGCTCTGGGATCCATGGTGGGATGCTGTGGGATCCATGGTGGGATGCTGTGGGATCCATGGTGGGATGCTGTGGGATCCATGGTGGGATGCTCTGGGATCCATGGTGGGATGCTGTGGGATCCATGGTGGGATGCTGTGGGATCCATGGTGGGATGCTGTGGGATCCATGGTGGGATGCTCTGGGATCCATGGTGGGATGCTGTGGGATCCATGGTGGGATGCTGTGGGATCCATGGTGGGATGCTGTGGGATCCATGGTGGGATGCTCTGGGATCCATGGTGGGATGCTGTGGGATCCATGGTGGGATGCTGTGGGATCCATGGTGGGATGCTCTGGGATCCATGGTGGGATGCTCTGGGATCCATGGTGGGATGCTGTGGGATCCATGGTGGGATGCCGTGGGATCCTGGTGGGATGCTGTGGGATCCATGGTGGGATGCTGTGTGACCCATGGTGGGATGCTCTGGGATCCCGGTGGGATGCTGTGGGATCCATGGTGGGATGCTGTGGGATCCATGGTGGGTTTGCACAGGTCGGCTCTTCCAGGAGCTCCCGAGCCAGCGCGTCAGAACGTGGCCAGTGGAGGGTGAGCCACGTAAGGCAGAGCCAACCCCACCAGCTCCAAAGGGGCCTCCGAGTGGTCCCATCCGAGCACTGAACAGGCAGTGAAGACAGCGTGTGATCCCCTTTGTAGGCTCCATCTCTCCAGATCTCCCATGCTTCAGCCAGAGCTGCTCCTGCACCTCCTGGTGCTCAGATCCACCAGGGGGCTGGTCCTGAGTGGACTGTGCGAAGAGGTGATGGGGACACCAGCACTACCGAGCTCTCCCTGCCCCTGGTCACACCTGCAGCACGTGGTGACCCTGCTGTGTGCTGGGTGACACCCTCTGAGGTGCTCCTGGCCATGCAGCTCCATCAGGTTGGCTTGGAGAGCGGGTTCAGGGACGCTCTGCCGCTCCCTTCGCCAGGGCAAGAACATCACGAGGGGCCACACAAGGCCATGACACACCAGGCTGGTGCTCCCAGTTAGGGGGAACCCGTGAGGGACCCCAACAAACCCCACAGACGGGAGCCAAGCAGCTCCCTGAACCACGAGCAGCTGAGGCTGGGGGAGATGGGGACACAGCTGAGCACCAGAGAAGGACCAAGCCCCACGGGAGGGCTGAATGGAGGCAACTGTGGTGATGAGGACCTTGGACAAGACCCAGAGAGGGGCACGGAGCAAGTTTCTGGCTGATCAAGCCATTCCACACCTCCATGTGCAGGCACGAGCTCACTGCTGCAAGAGGACAGGCCACCAGGAAGGGGCTGCAGAATTCAGGCATGTTCCACCCCAAAGAGCTGGAGAAGGGAGAGCTCTGCACTATTCAGCATGTCCCACTGCCCCTGCTGAGTAGCTCCATTCCAATGGGAGGATGGAGAAGAGGACCCTCATCACCCTCACCCCATCACAAGGTGCTGCAGGCAGGGGAGCCTGGGGATGGTGGGACTGGGACAGGGCAGGTCTGCCGGTGGTGCAGCAGGAAACACCTCCAAGGCATGTTATGGGGGGCTGGGAATGCTTCAGGGAGTGGTGGCCATGAGAGACAGCCCTCTCCAGGTGGACAATGAGGTGTGAACATGGGGTTATCCTGGTCCCACAGCTGCTGGGTGGTCGTGGTCCTCTCCTCATCGAGTTCCAAGGTTGTCTGGTGGGGTGGGCTCTCAGTCTGGGCTTCTCCATGGAAGAATTGATGGCTCAGCCTGGTGGCAGCGTTGTCCCCTGGAGCTCAGGAGCATCTCTGGGATCATTGCCTCTGCAACCAGGGGTTGAAATCCAGCGTGGCCAGAAGAATCCAAAACCCAAGGTCGCTTGGGGTAGGAGCAGGGGCCGGGCACCACACCAGTGGGTGAGGGTGGCCTGAGCAGGGACAGAGCTGTGGGATGACCTCCCAAACTGAAGGAAAGGGGCTCCTGTGACTGCCCAGGATGGGTGCTTGAAGTCCCATTGCCCAATTCGGGAGTGGAAGTGGTGACCCACCATGGAACGTGGTCTCTGTGGGCAGGTCAGGAGAGAGGGGGAGCACAGAACCTTCCTCCTCAGCACCAGATCTCCACAGCAGGCATGGGGAACTCATCCACAAGGAGGGACACCAAAGAAACTGCCCCAGGCACCAGCATTTGGCCTTGTGGCCAGGAGAAACCAGCACATTCCCATCTTCTGCACCAGGCTCAGGGTTCGGGAAGGGCAACTTCCAATCTTGGGTGGTGAGGACACAGCTATCCCTTGCTGCTCATCCCACCAGGACTCACCTGGAGAAGGGCTTGTGGCCAACCTGGGACCATCTCACGGCTACAAGAGGCCCCTCCTGAGGGTCAGCTGGGCACCCAGAGCTCCTCTCCCAACTCCCCTCTCCGTACAAACCTCTTCCTGCCACCCCCGTGTCGGGATCTGGCTCGCCCTCCTCCCTCTGCTCTACCACCAAGTACTGCGCCTGCAAAAGCTCCTCTGAGAACTCGGGTGGTGTGGGGCAGAGTCCCCACGCCCCGTGGGGTGCCCGTGTTCAGGATGCTGCGCGTGGGAGAAGGGCGGCTTTGGGGTCAAACACACACACACACACACCTGGGCGGGAACAAACCATGCAGGAAAACCATGCAGAGAGTCAGCGGCGACAGCGACAACAGAGACATTTGGCAAACTTTGGCATGACAACCCCCCTTTTTCTGTCCTTTTTCCCCTTTTTTAAATTCAAAAATAAAAAATGTTAAAAGGCCTCAGTGGCCAAAACCAAAAAGGGCTTCGAAGGGTTACAAAAGCCCATCCTTCCCATGGTAGTGCTCCCACTCAGCTCTAACCCATATGGGATGCTCATCCCACACCATTACGACCCCATCGATGAGCAAACCCTGAAGGCCTAAGACCACTGGGGTTTCCCCCTCGGGGATTTTAACCCCAAACTCACCACTTCTCCCTAAAGCCTCACCCCCAGCTCTCCTCACGAGGCTTTAGGAATTCATTCCTGACCTTTCCCCAACGTGCCTCCCCCTCTCGCCGCACCAGGACCACCCAGGTCGGGGTGGGAACGGCGGAGGGTTTGAGCTCTGCCACCACCCCCCTGAAGGGACCCCAGTGCTGGGAACGACCCACACAACGGGACCTACAGCGCCCTACGGAAAGGAAACAAAACCATTGGAGGTACTTACTTGGACTGGGTTTGCTTAGTAAGGTTCTTTATGGTCAAGCCCTCCTTTCCTATGATCGCACCAACAAACTGCGTGGGCACCAGCATCCGCAGTGGGAAATCGAGCTGCTGGGGCTGCGAGGAGCCCCCCGGGGAGGAGGAGCCCCGCTCCCTGGAGGAGTGGCCCCCGCGGCGGGATCGCTGGGGGGGCGGAGGGGAGCTCACCTCGCCATCCGGGATGTAGGAAATCTTGAAGGAATAGCTCTCGAGCTGGTGGTCGCTCAGCTTCTCATGGGCTCTGCGGAGGCAGGGAGATGGTGATGGGTGCTCCACAAGCACCCCCTGGAGACAGTGGGGTGTGTCCCCCCCACCCCAGACTGCATCTTTGTCCCTCCACGGTCTGGAGAAGGTGGCCACGGGAAGCCAGAGCCCCTCGGTTTTCCCATGGGGAGCAAAGCCCCATAGTGTGGTGGGACATCATCCCCTTCCATGTGGGTGATTCTAGAGCTGGCACGTGACTTGTCCCCACCCCAGCAGAGGTGGGATGGCAGTCTGGGGACCTGCCCCTTCACCTGGGGACCCTCCCCTTCGCCTGGAAACCTTCCACTTCACTTGGGGACCTGTGCCTTCACCTGGGGACCTGCTTCTTGACCTGAGACCTGCTCCTTGATCTGGGGACCTGCTCCTTCACCTGGGGACCTGCCCTTTCATCTGGGGACCTTTCCCTTCATCTGGGGACCTGCTGCTTCACCTGGGGACCTTCCCTTTGACCTGGGGACCTGCCCCATCACTTGGGGACCTGCTGCTTCACCTGGGGACCTTCCCTTTGACCTGGGGACCTGCCCCATCACTTGGGGACCTGCTGCTTCACCTGGGGACCTTCCCTTTGACCTGGGGACCTGCCCCATCACTTGGGGACCTGCTGCTTCACCTGGGGACCTTCCCTTTGACCTGGGGACCTGCCCCATCACTCGGGGACCTGCCCCTTCACCGTGTCAAAGTACTTGCCAGAAGGTATCACACAGCATGGAAAAAGTCCCACAGGCTTTCTGGACATGGAAGAGCTGGAGGCTCCAGGGAGAAGGATGCAGCTCGTGGTGCCCATCTTTTGGGAACCCCAACTCCCTCCCCAGTGGGACAAGGCTTGGGAGCAGCACCTGGATCACCAGCCCCCAGCCCTTCCTCGGTGGTGACCCCACAAGTGGTGGGGACCCCAGCCATACTCCTTCCCTCCTCCTACCACATCCCACCTTGGCTATGGATGGACCACAGCCAACAACTCCTTGCCAGGCCTGAATTCCACATCCCCTGAGGACATCTGCAGCTTCACCACCCAAAGGAGCTCCTTATCCTGACACACCACGCACTGCTGTGCTGGGAAAACTCTTAGTCTTCCTTTCTTGCCACACATCACAGGACCATGGTGGGATTTTTGGGGCTGCCCAGTGCCAGGCCAGGATTTGGACTCAGTGATCCCTACAGGTCCCTCCCAGTTCAGGGGATTTTAGGATTCTGAGACATGTGGTCCATGGCACCTCTGCCCGAGGCTGGAGGCACAAGGATGACCCTCCTGGAGCAGGAAATCACCCTCCCCAACACTGTCCTCACTTATCCAATGCCATGATGGGTCAACTCAGAGGGGAAGTTGGTGGAATGCCCCTCAAGAAATGGATTCACAAAGGTTCTCTGTTGCCTGGGATCTGCCTGGCTCTTGGTCCTACCACAACTACCCCAGCCACTAATGAAGGAACATGCCCACTGTTTACTCATGGCTTACACAGGGCTGGTCTCCAGCACAGGACTAAGGTCTCTGCAAGTCTGGACCAAAGCATGTCGCCTGAAATAGTCCTCTCCCTTTTGAAATAACCCCTAATTTGTATTTCTCCCCATCTCTGCAGCCCATGAGAGACCCCTAACCACGTCTTCACGTGGCCTCGTTGGGTCCTCCTGAGGCTGCTCCTGGCAGGGGATGTTTCTCTGCAGCTCCTCAGCACAACAGGGAGGTGAATCCCCCTCAGCTGCTCTCCAGCTCCTGCAGACACCAACCATGGACCTCCTGGCTCCCTCTCACCTCACCCACCCAACCATTCCTCTCCTGGCCATGGTGAAAGAACTTCTTGCCAGGCTTTCAGAAGCCGACCAGGTGGTTCCTCCTGATTCCAGGATGCAGGAGGTGACAGGAGTCTCTGTGTGTTTTGGTCTCCAACTTGGCTTTTCCCTGAATGGTTCTCACTCTCCCACCATCACCACACTTCTTTCCTGTCTCTGCCATCTCCTTCACCACATTCCACCTCTACAACAGCTCTAACTGGGGTGGCCACACTGGTGATTCATCCAGTGCTTTCCCAGTTTTGGTCCAGATTTCCAACCTGGAAAAATGACTCCTTCATGACCTGACCCTCAGCTTTCCAAAGCATTTTGCTCCCTGGAGGCAAAGCCACTGAGACACAGCAGAGGACCCTGTATGGAGGACAGTGTCCAAAGGGAACTGGACATCTGGGGGACAAGGGTAGGAGGCCCAGAAGAAGGGGGGACAATCACAGGGTCACGAGTGTCACAGGTGTCTGTAGTTGAATTTTAGTAGAAGGAGGGGCTTCCAGGTTGGTTTCTGTTAGAAGCTGCCAGAAGCTTCCCCTGTCCTGTGGAGCCAAGGACAGCCAGGGCCAGGAGGGACCTCCTGCTGGTGGACACAGTGGAGCCAATTAAGAATCACAGTCACACCTCTGGGACAACATATTTGAGAATTTAGGAGTGTGGGGCAGTTGGAAATTCCAGCCATGGGATAACAATGCAGAGACCAAGGTGGGAGCAGGAGGAGGAGAAGGAGGGACCCCACGCTGGAGCAGGGGGGGAAGGACTAAATGTTATCCCCCCACGCCCCTGCAGCCCCTGGAGATCCATCGGGGTGCAGAGACCCCCCTGCAGCCCATGGGGTGACCCCCAGGACAAGAGCAATGGCAGCAACAACACCCACCTGCAAACCCCCATTCCCTGCTCCCTGGAACTGCTGGAAAGAGAGAGGAGTGGGAGGAGAAAGGTGTCCTTGAGACTGATTTATTTCTTACTTTTTAGTTTTATTACTATTAGTTTGTTCTTATCTTGTTAGTAACAAATTTCAGTATTTAGCCACTCTGAGTTTGTTTTGCCATTATCTCTCAGCTGTTTTTTCACCTTTTCTCCTTTTCCTTTCCCTTTGGAGAGGGGGGAGGCCTGGAGGTTTGGGTGAACACCAGGTGAGAACCACCACAATGAGAAACCCCATCTCCCACCCCAGGCAAGAAACAACCCAGCAGTGGGCCAACTTAGAAGACAAGAAGCCTGGCAGATACCTGGAATTCCCTGGGGGAAGTTCAAGTGGAGTGAAACTACAGGACAAAACCACCCCAACCCCACTCACAGTTTTGCCTCTTCCTTCGTGGCGTACGTCACGTTGACCACGGCAGTTTCTGTGTCCGTGTTCACTGCGGGAACCAAGAGAGGGCACGTCAGAGCAGGGGTGGGAGAGGTGTCTCCCCTGCTCCCGGCCTCCCAGGACACTCCACAGTGGGGGATGCACTGGGAATGGTGGGGTGGTGGTGCCTGCCCACCTTGGGCACCACCATGTTTTCCCCCCAGTGCAAGGACTGGGCTGGAACAAGACCAGGAGGTGCCAAGGCTGGAGCCAAGTAGGATGGATGGTTGGACATCCCTGATCCCACTGGTGGGTCCCAAAACTGCACTCAGCTCATTTTTATTGGCCAGGGACCAGAGAATCCTCCTGGGATGGAGGATGGACGGTCCATGCCAGTCCACCACCGGATGGGAGGCACCACCTCTGCCAGCAGGGCTTGTGTCCAAAGGGAAAACCAGTTCAGCCCAGTACTACTGGGATAACTAGATTTCACCCCAGTGGGTGTCCTTTTCCTGCAGGGTGGGCCAAGCCGGGGAGCAGTGCTGGGAATTCTGCAGGATGAGGACCATGCTGGAGCATCTCACCTTGCTCTACATTCTCCACCGTCCCGTACTGAGCTAACAGGCCATCCAGCACCTGGGGAGAGCAGCCAGGCAGGCAGGTGAGGCTCCAAAGAGGCAGGGGAGAGCCCACTCCACCCACAGACACCCTCCAGAGAGCCTCCAGCATCACCCAACTGCTTAAATGCCTTCACCCACCTCCATCCCACCACCCTAAAGATGCCCCACCACTCCAAAGATGCCCCACAGGCAGGCAGGGGCTGGAGGCCAGTTCAAACCCCACCCTGGGGTTACTGGGAAGGTAAAGGGTGGTCCCCGTGCAGACCATGTGTTCCAACAGCACAGAGGAGGAGGGGAACGGGGAGTTTTGGGCATCAGCCACTTCTTACCTCCCACTGTAGGTGGGGGGGGATGTTTCGGATCTGGATCTTCCTGCTCCTGCAAAGACAACGCCCTGGGTGAAGGTCTGCAGGTGCCCCAGGCAGAGGGCAAAGCCTCTCTGGGAGTCAGACAGCAGCTGAGGAGAACTTCCCCCAGCATCCCTCATCCCCAGGGCAGCTCAGGCCCAGAGGAAGCCACTGCTCCTGGCTCTGCCCTGGCCACCACCCGCTGGGGCTGGAGCTGCCTCCGCAACGCTCCCGCCTCGTGCTGGCTCTCAGGTTTCCAAGGAAACCTCCTGAAAGGAGCCTCTGCAAGTCATGGCCACACAGGGAGGTTGGGATGCATGGACACCACTGACCACACTGCCCTGGGCTGGATGGCTGGGTGGGAACAGGACCCTCCCAGCCACACCACAGCCAACCCGGCTATCCGTTGAGGGGGTTCTCCAAAATTGTATCCCACTGATGTCCACCACTTCCCAGCAAGCTGGGACTGCTTTCCGTGGGGAAACCTTAATAAATATCCTTGGAGATGGCCACCATACCCAGTCTTGGCTGGTGGCACTTCCAACCTCACAGCTCCAAACCCGGCTGTGGTTACACTCCCAACCAGGCCATGGCTGCACTCCCAATCTGGCTGTGGTTGCATTCCCAACCTGGCCATGGTTGCACTCCAAACCTGGCCATGGCTGCATTCCCAAACTGGCTGTGGTTGCACTCTCAACCTGGTCATGGTTGCACTCCCAAGCTCTCCATGGAGCAGCCCTGGAGTACGGATGCACAGGAACCACTGCCAAGGTTTCCCATGGGATAACACCATGGAATAAACACCCTTCCTGGTCTGGCTGTGAGAAGATGTGCTCGGGCTGTGGGGAGTTTTGAGACAGCCCAATCCATGGACAAGCCAGTCAAGCCATGAGCTCATCCATGGGCCACCCAGATCAGCATTCCCAAGCCTGCTTGTGGCTGGTCAGCTCCCACCAAAGCACTGCCCTGTCCTCTCACCTGGTCCAGCTCTGCTCAGAGCACCAGAGCTGGACCAGCTCTCCCCATACTCTGGATGAGCTTCCTGACCCAACCACACACACAGAGCCAGGTTTTGGGAGCTGATCAGCAGCTGGAAGCTGATTCTATTAAGTTCTCCCCTTCCTTGGAATGAGCTCAAGGAGGATGCTTGGAAGGATGGGGACCACCAACCTCAACACCACATGGGGATGTGGAAGCAGCCCCAGCTGATGGTCCCCAACACCCAGGGGACTTGGGCCAAATCCTGCTGGGCCAGGGGGCAGAAGGAGGTGGAAGAAGACATCAACACCCTGATTCCACGAAGCAGCCTCCTCCAGTCTGGCAACCTCTGGGATGCCACAGGCTGGACCATGGAGGAGCCACTCTCCTTTTGGGGCTCCCTTGGGTCAGCTCACCCATCACCAAAGCCCAGCACCCCGGGGGCACATGGGGCAGTTTGAAGGAGGTCATGCAAGAGAAACCAGCACCCAACTGGACATGGTCCCCTGGCCACTCCTGAACAGCCTCTGCCTTGAACTGAACTGCTCCAAGGCCATAATTCCCCTACATGTCTCCCAAGGAAGATGCCATGGGAGATGAGATGGCATGAGAGACGCCATGGGAGATGCCATGAGAGATGCCATGGGAGATGCCATGGGAGATGCCAGAGCAGTCCCAACCTCCTGAGGTGCTGCTCAGCCCTCTCACCCCTCTGTGCCACATCCCCAAAGACCCCAACAGAAGGATCACAACAAGGTGCCACACAACCCCGCTCCCCAAGAGGACACCACCGCATGTTCCCACTTCCAAGGTCCATCCGAGCTCCTGCAGAGCATCCAGAGACACTCAAATGGTGCTCGAGGCTTTCCACCTCCCACCCCCAGGGAGGACTCTCAGCAGATCATCATCATCACCACCATCACCATCACTCAGCAGTTCAAACAGGGTTATTATTCCCTTTTCATGGCTCCTGGCTGGAGCAGTGCTGGACCACACACAGCCACCACCATGGAGTGATGGATGTGTTATTCCCAGGGTTGGGGGATGGACCACCCTCCTCCAACACCACTCCCAGCAGGACTCTTGAGGCAGGAACCCCTCTTCATTTTTATTTTAGTTTCACCTTCCTCCCAAAACCTGCCCACTGATTTCCAGGCTCATGGCAGAGGCAGCAGCCAAGTTCCCCCCCCAGTCTGTTTTGCCAGCAGGATGGTGGGGATTTAAAATTTAAAAGAAATTAAAATAAATTCAATACCCACTCTGGGGGAAAACACTGGAATGTGTGAAGCAACGGCCACAATGAGTTGTCCTTGGAGAACCTGGAGAGCTGCATCCGTCTGGATCACCCTCTGGGCTCTTCCCTACCTGCACACCCACCTTGGTGCCCAGACCAGGATAAAATTCCCTGCAGCAACGGAGCATCAGCTTCAGGAGCTGAAGAAACCAGGTCCACCAGGTCACCAAGGGCTTTCTTCCCTTCTAAATTCAGCCCAAAGAGGCTCTGCTGGGCAGCAGCTCCAGGAGGGAGCATCTCCTCCATCCCAGAGCCGGGTTTTGGGCAGCACATGGGGAATCAGGGAGGGGGTGAGGGTTTAGGAAACAATCCAGCTGTGTGCCATTTCATGCATCCATCAGAGCAAAGTCATGGGACTGACCTCACAATCCTGCAGGGAGAGGGGATGGAAAACCCAGGGCCACCCATGCCCTGCCAGCATCACCCCGTGCCACGTGCCTGGTGCTGGCACTTGCTGAAATCAAAGCAATAAAACAGAAGATGCCTTAAAACTTGGGGTTTGTTCCTCAGAATCGAGTGGATTGAGGGGTTTTTGGCACATCTCCCCCTCTGCCCTCCCAGAGGTGCCAGGGAAATAGTGGGTAGCACCCCCCCCTCCAAAATCCAGGGACACAGAAAGGGAATAATAAAGACGAGATGAAGGTGTGAAATGAAAATGAGCCACCAGCTCCCTGGGCAACTTCCACAAGCCATCCCTGGCTCTTCCCTGAGGCCCATGGATCACTCATCCATTCCCAGGTCTCCTGCTCGGCAGGATTTGGGAACCAGAAACTCAATTTCATTGAGCTGTCTTAAATATAAGCCCTATAGTAATGATATAATAATAATAGCAATATAATAACACAATAACGCGACAATATAATAATAAAATATAAAATTATGGTACAAACTCAGTATTATGGAATATGAGGGATGACTTCACCACTTCCTACCCTAAAAAATGCACATTTTTTTTTCTACTCAAGCTCTGTAACATCTTGACTGTAATAAAGCCACAAGGCCATTTTATCCCCTTCCACCTCAAACTGGTGCTGGGGACAGAGAAAACACAGCTTGGCACTTCCTGCTTTCCTGAAAAATCAGGTTTCAAGAGACCTGGGGATAAAAACAGGGAAAACATGCTGGAAAGCAAACAGGGGCCTTGCCCGATTTATGAAATATTTGTCCCACACAAGGAAACATCACAACAACTGATCCCCATCCCAGGCAGGGACTCAACTCCATCCTGGCTGAATTTCCCTGCCCCAGACCAAGCCAGTTCCGCTCCCCTGGCAGGGAAGGAAGGGCCTGTAGGGTTTGTGTCTGTTCCTCAGCACACATATTTTTGGGGTTTCTCTGGGTCATCCTGGATGAGTTTGGCTGTGGCCAAGCCCATCCAGCAGCAGATGCTGCTGAGGGGCTGGATGAGCATTGAAGAGCTGCCGCAGTTTAACCAGTTGCCAAGAGCATCTAGGCGGTGGCTGCTCCAGTTCCCTCCCAGGGCAGGTTTTGCCCTGACGCTCTTAAGGAATTAAAATGCCTTGTTGTTAAAAGCCCAGCAACCTGCCCAGGGCCGGGAGCATGGGATGGATCCAGCCCTGGGAGCTGGGATGTATTAACAATAGGGATGGATGGGAATAACGGCCCATCTGTCACAGCCCGGCCACATTAAGGGGATGAAAAACAAAAGAGGGTGGGGGAGAAGAAGGGGGGAAATGAGGAGGTGGAAAAAAAGGAGGAGAAAAAGGGGAAAAGGAAGGAAGGAAGGAAGGAAGGAAGGAAGGAAGGAAGGAAGGAANGGGGAATGGAGGGGGAAAAGAAGGGGGGAAGAATGGGGGAAATGAAGGGGGAAAAGACTGAAGAAAAAGAAGGGGGGAAAGGAGGTGGGGAAAAGAAAGGGGGAAATGAAAGGGTGGGGAAAGAAAGGAGGAAAAAGAAAGGGGGGGAGACAGAAAAGAAAGGGTGAAAGGGAGAAAAGGGAAAGGGGAGAAAAGAAAGGGTGAAAAGAAACGGGGGAAAAGATGGGAGGAAAAGAAAGGGGGAAAAAGATGGGAGGAAAAGAAGGGGGTGAGGAGAGAGGGAATAAAAAAGTGGGGGGGAGGAGAGAAGAAGTGGAGCAAAAAATTCCTATATTACATTCCTTTCATCTGTGGTCTCTCCCTGAGCCTCAGGACCCAGGTCGGCTTCCCTGAGCACCACGAAACACGCCGGCACCCATTCCCTCCCTGCACCCCCTGCATCCCTGCTCCCGTCCCCGCATTCCCGGTGGGAAGCAGCCACCCAGGTGAAGAGGCATCCAAAGCAAACCAAAGGCACCCCAAGGCCGCCGACTTTAACACCCCCAAAAACCGAACCAAACCCGAAGAGCATCAGCCCGAGGCAGCAGCAGCTCCCAGGGGATTCTCCCTGCCGGCTCCACAGGGACCCGCTCCCCAGACCTTCGGGAAACTGGGAACGTGTCCAGCAGAGCGGGGGGTGTCCCATCCCTGACCAGCATCCCCCTGGCAATGTCGTATGTCTGTCTGAATAGATAAATAATATATAAATATATACATGAAGTCTCTTTTTGTATAGAAATACGTCTTCTAAAAAAACCTTTATCTATTCTATAGCAGTATTTTGTGTGGTTGGTAAAATTCAATATATTTATATGTAGGTATTTTATATAAATATAAAATCGTAGAATGGTTCGGATTGGAAGGCACCTTTAAAGCTCAGCTAGTCCACATCTCTCCTATAAAATATATATTAGAAGTATATTTTTATACATACAAAATATATATATAAAGCACCTTTCACAGGGTGTCTTTATACATATACGGCCTTTTATTTGTATCTCCATAAAGCATAATAAATATTTTAAATACACAACCATACATTATTAACTTCTATCACTATGAACGACGCTAAAAGTTATAAAATTTAAATTTAAATTCAGAGGATTTAGCCCAGATTCACTCCCAGCACCCCAAATTCAGCTCGTGCTCCCCGTGTGCATTCCCAGCCACACACCGAGAGGTGCCGGCAGAGCAACTGGTGCGCACGGGAACTGCTCTCCCCTGATTAATCACCTCATTAAAGCAATTAATAACGAGGCAGGGAACGAGGGGATGGCCGTGGGGAAGGCTGGGATGTGTGTCCCGACTCTTAACAGCGCCAGCATTTCGGGTTGGAAAACAAAGGGCTGAGGGAATGGGGGGAAATTAGTGAATAATCAATAAACAAAAGCACGCCGGAATGAGAACTGAACTTCTGCTCGAGAGAGAGTTGCTTAAGGATAATTCCTCTGGAAATAGGAGAAAATGTCATGAAATCACCCACAGCAAAGCTCCAGTAACTTTTATCCAGGACAAAAAACACCCGAGTTTTATACATATTTTATATACATATTTAATACTAGAGCGGTTTCCAGGCTCCCTGCTCGCATCTCCCTCGTGCTTTCCTTTCTCCTTTTTGAAGATTATGGCAAGAACAGAAATTAAAAGGCACCTTCACAACCAGAAGCCCCCAAATTTCCGTGGTCTGGGGACAATAAATGGAGTTTCGTGACTTATTAAACTCCTCATTTTTATCCATCCCTTGTAAAAAGTCAGTGTTGGGATGGCTGAGTTTTACTTTCCATTTTCCACAGAAATTCTGCTTGTTTTAAATACTCTTTCCTTATATCTTTATATAATTTTTTTCCATTAATATGACTTTTAAAGATTTTATGGACGTACACCCAATCTTTAAGGGGGAAGATGCAGCTTCTTCCCTCATGGCCATGCTCCGGATACAAAATACTCTTGGAGTGAGATTCCTTCAAGTAAATAAAAGCATTCCCTGCTCCAGCTGAGCTTCAAAATCGATTGGGAAAAAAAAAAAAAAGTGATTAAAAATTTAAAATGTTGATTAAAAATAAACTATTTTTTCTTTAATTTTTCAAGCCACAATCCAACACACACAAGGAGTTAAAAAAACCCAACTGTGAGGCTGTTGGATCCTTCCTAGAGGAGTCCAAATCCCTGGGATGGCAGCAGAAGGGCTGGGTTTAAAATCGTGGGAGGTGAATGGATGGAAGGGGCAGGATCCGGGCTCCTTCCCACCACTGTCACTTTTAATTCCTGCCTTCGGAGAAACAGAAACAACCCCCCTGCCAGCACCTCCCCTCGAGGAATTCCCTCCTCTGCTTCCCGCGGGGAGATGCCCCTGAGGTTTTCCAGCCCCCTCCTTTACCCAGCTGTGTTTATATGCGTGTCAATATATTGATAAATAGATCTCCATTAGGTTTTAGTGGAAAACCCCAAGCATTCCAGGTGAGGTCGGGCACGGAGGGAAACACCTCCTCACATCCCTGTGACGCAGCAAAGCCGAGGGATCGGAGCCAGGGGGGACTCAGGTTCCCTGACCCAAATAAACCCCGAAGTCACTTAAATGACCGGGGGGATTTTTACCATTTTACTCCCTGAAATCCCAGCATCAATCTAAGAGTCGACCACGACTATAAAAATTGGATTTAAACGGGGGGAAATAGGAGGGGGGGTGAATAAACATGACCACGTGAGGCCCTATTCCCTGCCAAAAATCACATTATAAAAATAAAATCTATAATCTACCCAGTCAGGGCAAGGCCCCCCAGACTGGGTGTATTAATATAAAGCAGAATAGATTTTTTGGGCTGGGAATAAAAAGATACCAGCTTAAATTAGATCTTGATAATCGGAGGAAACTTGGGAATAGAAAACTTGGGAGTCAGACAAAACCAGAGCGATGTAAAATAAATCTCTATTTGTTTCTGCTCTGGTTGAATGTTTTGGGTTTTTATAATTTTAAAACCTGGAAGGAACAGCAGGAGCACCCGAAGCCCGATGGAGAATGTAAAAATGAATTCCTTGTTTACATCCCCTGCGTACACGGCAAAGGTCGAGCCCTGGCTCCGCAACTACCGCCCCGAACTCCCAATTTCTGGCTCCATCCCTCCCCCAAAGTCACCAGCGGCCCAACCCGGGGCTGCTGCGGAGGTTCCCCTCGGAAACATTCCACGTGAGAATTTTCGGGGGGCTCGCCTGGTGGTTTTTTGGTTTTTTTTTTCGGAGGCGGAGAGCGTGTGATCCCCGCTGGAGACGAAATCCCACTCCGGCACACGTGATGCCGGGCACGAGCCGTCTCCCCCCCCAAGCCTCAATTACACAACAGCATTTCCAAACCCCCCCCGATAGTTCCAAATTCACACCCCACCGGCAATCCCGGGCCAAAACCGGACCCCTCCGCCCGTGCCAGGCCAAACCCGCGCCCAGCGAATCAACCCGCCCGCAGCAGCCCCTGGGGTGGGATTTGGGATTTTCCTCTTTTAGGAATAAAGGAATAAACCTCGGGATGAGGCTACGCAGCACACAGTCCCGGGGTTTATTTTTCCGGGAAAACACTCCTGTGCCCATCGCTCCGGCCTCGGGCACCTGATGGGAATGAGAGGGCGCGCTCCGACACGATGGATTCAACACGGGAACGCTTCGGGCGTGGGGGGTTCACCGGCTGGATAACGGGGGGATGAGGAGTTCGCCAAGGGAAATTCGATTAATTGCCGACTAAAAATAATATCCCTTAAGGGCGCGGGTGGCTCCGCTGCTGGGAAAAACCTCCATCCGCGCCGCGAAAAGTGAGGGGAAAAGGGATGGTTTTTTTTTTTCTCCTCGTGTTTTCCTGCTAAACAAGAGGCTGTTCTCCATAGGGAGCGTGGGGTGGAGGACACACGCGGGGGTGCCCAGCCGTGGGAAGGCGGCCGTGGGCAAGTGATGTAGGCCCCACCTTCCCCGCGCTGCGCTCCGGAGCGAAAGTAAAACCGACGGGGCTCCCCCCCCCGCCTCCATCCCCCGCATCCCCGTTCCCGGAGCTCCCGGAGCGCCC
>VXAU01003156.1:3354836-3375590 GCA_013399695.1 Formicarius rufipectus
CCCTCTGCCCCAGAACCCACCACACTCTGTCATCACCTCCAGACCCTCTGCCCCGCAATCCACCACACCCCAGCATCCTAAAACCCTCTGGTTTGGAACCCACCACAGCCCAGCACCCCCAACTCCCTCTGCCCCTGAACCCAGTGCACCCCATCACTCCCAAGCCCTCCTCTGTCCTGGCACCCACCACGTCTCAGCATTCCCAACTCCATCACCCCCACACTCTCCTCTGCCCTGGAAGCTGGTGGCATATACATAAAAATATAAATAAATAAAGACATAATTAAAATAATAATTTTTTAGGTAAATAAAGTCAACTCTTTGGAAAGCTCGAGTGTGCCCCGACCAGGCACTGTGTGAGCTCCAGGCAATGCCGAGCTGGTGTGGCCACCCCAGCACCGAGCTGGGCACATTCTCAGCCCGCTGGCAAAGAGCTTCTGCGGCCTCTGGAGCGTGTGGCCCTGCTCAGGGGTGTCCTCGGGTGACCAGGAGCTGCTGTCACCACCACCTGCCTGCAGGTTAAATGTCATTTTTCCCTTTTTCAGAAAAAAACAAATCCCTACGGAGGCTCATCCGAGCCGTGATGAGGCTGAAGGTGCACAACAATTCTGGCTGGGGGTGTGACAAGTGTCCTAGTGTCCCAGGGCCACTCATCCCTTTCTACAGGGGTGGGATGGGGGACGCCGAGGGGCAGTAATCGGAATTCTCCGGATTTTAAGGCAATCCAAGCATCCTGCCGCGCACTCTCACCCCGCCGCAGGGGGATGGATGGGGTAGGAATAGCGGTGACGGGTGCTCGATGCCATGCCTCCAGCAAAAATAGATGTGGTCGGGCTGCGATGATGCAAAGCCCCAAGAATCCTTCTCCTCCGGTTTCCCCGGCTCTGCTGTCAGCGCGGCTCCTGCCTGGCTGCCATTTGGCACTGGCGCCGGGGGCTCCCCGGGCCCCGCCATCGTCTTGGGGTGGTTTTAGGCTCAAATGGGTTGTTAATGTCCTTTTCAAAGACCTGACCCTCAATGAGGTCGTTGCTTCCTCCTCAGGGATGAGCTGTCGGCAGGATGGGGCAGGGAACTGCCGGTTCATCCGAAGCAGCAGGAGAAACACGAGATTTCGGGATTAATTAGTGCCCACGGGATGCAGTACTGAGTTATGACTCCTCTCTCCAGCCTTCTGCCGGCGCTGGATGTAAGAGAGTCCTCTCCTCCAGCCACCTGTGAGCTCATCCCTCCTGCCCCTGAGTTTTGGCTATGCAGAGAGAGCTCAACAAATGCCTGCAGATGCTTTCCCAAACCTACGGAGCTGCTCCTCTGTTTCCCAGAGTTTTGGTGGCATGTGATGCTCGAGGGAAGAGTGTGCTTTGGAGAGGAAGATTGCAGAGCACTGGTACAAAATAGCTGGAGAGGCAGTAAATGGTCCTAAAAGTGATGTAGGACCCAGCAGGAAAGGGAAGGCATCGTCCCAGGGCAGCCCTGCAGGAGAGATCATTCCTCTCTGGAAAGGGCCACTGGCATGGAACGGGTCCGGAATGCAGCAGCAAGACTGATAAAAGCATGAGGGTTTGAAGGAGGATTTGTTTAGTCTGGAGAAGGGCAGGATAACCTGGTGCCTGTGAAGGGATGCCTTGGAAAAAAAAAAAAAAGCAAAAGGAGAAACTAGGGAAAAACCGGAGTGTTTGGTTGATTGGACATGGGAAGAGAAGGTGGTGCTGTTTCTCAGCAGGAGGTTTTGGGAAAAGGTTGGATTCCCAAATCCATTTCACGGCTGGCCCGAGGTGCTCCTGAGTCTTCTCCAAGTTGAGGATGAATGGGCTGCTCCACAACTCCATTTTATCCCTTGGTAAGCCTGTCTTGGAGCAGGCAGGTTGGGATCATGAGGTTTCATCCCCCATTTCTGGTGGGCTGGTCTTACTGGGACATGCACTCAGGGCACTGGTTGGGGTCCTGCTGATGGATGATTTTTGCAGGGGGCTGGCTGGGGCATCTGTGCTGGATCCCTTCTTGGATTCCACACCCCAGAGAATGTTTGGAACAGGACAGAGAAGGGACAGCATGGAGAGGGAGGATCCTCCCTTGTGCCAGCAGGAAGGATGTGGTATGTGGTGGCTTCAGAAGTTACCCCAGATGGCTGTGGTTATCCCATGGGAAAAGCCCAGCAACGTGGATCAGGAAGAACCTGCCTCATCCCTCTGGTCTATTTTCCCTGAATCGCTAAAGGTATTTTTCACTCATTCATCACACAGAGAACCTCAGCAGAGCTTCATCCCACCCCTGTCCTGCCTGGATTGGGAACAAGGCAGGATGGAGCAGCTCATCGCTCCGAGGGGATGCACATGTGGCTGCGGAGGCCACAGGAGAGACAGTGCCAAAAAAAGTCCCCCACTAAAGCCTCTCCTAAAAATTAACTCCCTTCCTTTCCAGAAGGAGTTGGTTTGTTCTCTAGACTGTTGCAGAGATGCCACAACATGCTGCAGAGAGGGATTGGAGCAGGATTGCAGTGGGATTGGAGTGTGCTGTCAGAGCAACTCCCACCTGCCCTTTACCACCCTGGGCAAGCCACGGGGCAGCTCCACACTGGGCAGATCCCAAATTTCCCACTAATATGGTGTGGATGAACTGCCTGGAATGTGTTTTTTGGCTCTTGGAAACCTTCCAGTGAGCGAATGGTGCAGCTGCTGCAGAGGTAAGGGAAGAGCATCAAGTACTGGGATGGAAACATCCTGCTTTGGCAGGTGGGATTAGCTCTCAGGAAGAGCAGAGCTGAGAAAACAATTCACAATTTGGTTGGAAAGCACATCTGTGATTTTCAAGCCCAGTGGAAATCATTTTGCTCACCCTTTGCTGGGACAAGAGTGAAAATCTTCCGGCTACTCACCAGACTTTGGAAGCTTCCAGGTCATGGGTCTGTAACAGTCGGGAATCCTGAGGTGGAGGCACCACCATGGCTGGGTCATTAAATTAGTGACTGTGTTAATTACACCTGCAGAGGAGCTGAACCTGAAACATTAAATGATGGCAGTGGTGGGCAGGACCAGGAGCTCCATCCCAACAGGCTCCAAGTTTTGCTGACTCTCCCAAGGTGATCTCCAAGGCACGGATGTGTGGGACCAAGGTGGTGGAGCCAAGACTGCAGCAGGACACCCAGGAGCACCATGCAGAGCTGGATCCTTCCTCTCTGAGCAGGAAAATGGAAGGATCAGCTTCTCCCAAAGCTCCAGAGCAGCTCCACTGGGATGGGAGCACCTGCCATGTGTGTGATGGACCTGCTGGAGCCAAAACATGAGATGCAAAATTAATCGATGGAGCCCAAATGAAGGAGCTGAAAGGAAAAGTGGGATTTTTAGGGACTTGTGAAATTCCAGAGATCCAGGAGCTGCTGCACTGCTTGTTCCATTTCAGTGCTGTGCTGAATACAGGTGCTCTTCAGACCCAGTTTCAGGTGAGTTCTCATTTGTAAGCCATCTAAGTGTTTTCAGGGACGTTTTCCTGACTACACCGACCCAACAGCTTCTCCCTCGAGCTGCTCAATCCCTGCAGGGCTCCTCCTCGTGTCCAGGGAAAGTGAACAGATGCCACAGGGCTGTGCAGGGACAGGAGCATCTCCTGTGTGGGAGAGGCCCAAACTGCTCCAGAGGAAATTCCACCTGCACGAGCGAGGAGAGACCAGTGGCACAAACAGCTCCTGGTTTCCTATTTCCCCTCCATGTGCTCCAAAGGTTTGTATTTGTCCTACTCCCAACGGAAAAGTGGGTCAGGAAAGGGCAGCGCCTGTCACATCCCGTCAGCAGGTGCTGCTCTGGCAGAGGATTCCTCCCAGTCCTGATGGGATTCAGGCTGGGGGTTAGGATACACATCCCTTCTCCCCCCAGATAATTCCTGCCTTGGTGCTGGCAGAGCACCAGGACACCCAGTACATCACATACCACAGCAGCAACACTACACCCAGGAGCGTCTGCCCTGGCTCATCCCGGACAGAGCCCTGGGAATGATTCAGCAGCAGGAAGTGATGGACAAAAGGCTCTGCCCATGGCAGGGCTGCTTCTCCAAACACCAAGAAGTGCTTTAGCATGGATTTTGGGGTGCAGCTGGGCATGTTGCCTCCCCTGGACTCAATACCCCACTTCTCTGGCTCCCTGGCTGGAGAAAAGGCTTTCTCCTCAGGATCTGAGTGTGCCCTGCCCTCCTGCCAGGGACCTGGAGGGGCTGGAGGTGTGCAGGGAAGAGAACGGAGCTGGGTAGGGGCTGAGGGAGCCAAGGGGTGCTCAGCCTGGAGAAAAGGAGGCTC
This sequence comes from Formicarius rufipectus, assembly GCA_013399695.1. Taxonomy (NCBI): domain Eukaryota; kingdom Metazoa; phylum Chordata; class Aves; order Passeriformes; family Formicariidae; genus Formicarius; species Formicarius rufipectus. Next base: position 3,359,119 of record VXAU01003156.1, read on the forward strand.
AGGGGGGACCTTCTGGCTCTGCAAGTCCCTGCCAGGAGCGGGGAGCTGGGGGTCGAGCTCTGCTCCAAGAACAGGAGCAGGGGGAACGGCCTCGGGCTGGGACAGGGCAAGGATGACACTGGGATGATTCCTTTCCCAGAAAGGTTGTCCAGCCCTGGCAGAGCTGCCCGGGGCAGAGGTGGATCCCCATTCCTGGAAGGAATTCAAAGCCATGTGGATGTGGCACTTGGGGATGTGGGTCGGTGGTGGCCTTGGCAGTGCAGGGGAATGGAGACTCCATGGCCTTCAGAGGGCATTTCCAACCTAAATGATTCCATGATCCATGAAGCACCACTGTGTGAGCCTGCAGTGCTCACAGAGCGGGAATCTGGCCCAAGGGATTCGGGACACTCTCAGCCGAGGGGCCACTCCATTCCCTGGAATGTGTCAATAGGAGCAACAACTCAGCCCTGAATGGGTCGTTATTGCTCAGTTATAAATAATCACTGCCATGGTCCTGTTTGTCCACTCAGGACAAGCAGAGACAGGGAAGTTTTAACAAATACCTGGATAATTTGTAAATCCTTGACACCTGTAGGCCTGTTGTTGGCCACCTCTTCTCCATGCAGCTGCAGCACATAGGACCTGTTCCTTCAGTCCCTTGCTCCACAGGATGTATCAAATTCTTCTGAGAGCAAAGGGGAAAGAATTTTCTTCCCTACATCCACAGAGAGCGTAATTTTTTGAGCCCAGAAAACAGTATTCCATTACTTCTGGACAAAAACTCCACGTTCTCACCAATAAACCACTGTATAAAGCTGTCCCAACACAACATCACAAAATAACTAGCTCACAGATCCAACTGCACAGATTCCCAAATGAGGGATTCAGGGCTGATTTTAGGACTGAGAAGTGGACTTGAGAAGCACCTTCAGCACAAGCTTTTTGTGGGACACCTAAGGACTGGTTGATCCTGAAAGCAATGGACAGCACTTGCCCTGGGATTACTTCCAGGTTTTTGTTTCCCTGGCAAAAATAAGTAGGAAAAGAAAAATCCAAACTTCTTTTTATTTTATTTTTTTCACTTCTGGAAAGCATTTTACACAGGTTTGGATCTGGGGAGTAACTTGGAATCAGTAGAAAAAACTAACTGCACAGTTTTTGTCTTTACAATAGAAACCCTTCAGGAGTCAAAATGGAGACTAAAAAAATACATGCAAAACATACTCCTTTCAAAACACAAGTGGAAACAAAGCACCAACTACACAAATATGCAGAATAAAACAGCACTTAACACCACAGAAGTCGTCTTCATCAAAGGTGTAAAAGTCACCTAATTCACTAGGCACTGTCACTTGGTTAAACTGAAGAGACAATAAAAATATTGTCCACAAACTTGCAATTTCAACTCAAAGGCTGTAGCTAGAAATTCCTCTACATGTCATGCTTTAATAGCGACCTGGAAGAGAAAAAAATACACTGTCAGAAGATTGAGAGATTTGTAATTTAACTCACTGCCACCCTTCAAATCTGCATCAAATTTGGGGCCTCATGTCCTAAAGGAAACTAAACTCCTATTTTAACAGAGTTTTAGAGGAAGAAACAGAATCTCAGACTCAAAACAAGTGCTGTTATCTTGTTTATTTTCTCCAAACTAAGTATTTGTTCTGTCCTCAAGGTTGCCAGTTGCTCACTGAAACCTTCAAGGGAACTGTGGCTCAACAAAGTAACCACACCAAAGTCAATCCTTATGGACACAAAACCCCAAAAGAGGTTCAGGAAAAGGGGAAATTTGCTTTTGAGATGGAACTCTGAGATTAGTCCAGGTTGGAAAGGTCACAGACAGAAAGGTGCCCCTGCCCATGGCAAGGGGAGGAACAATCTGAGCCTCCAACTCAAACCACTCCACAACTCCACAAGTACTTACGTGGTGAGTAGGATCGGGACCTGGAGCGGGATCTGTACCCCCCTCGGCTGTAGTACGGGGACGGCGACCTCCTCCTGGCAAAGGGTGACACAAAGAGCCCCTCTGTTAAACCCAGCTTTCTGTGGATACCTCTAACCCCATCCTGCTCTTGGGAATGCACTTGGGAAAGCTAAGGAGCACAGGAGAGCTGATCAGCATTTCTAGAGGGTGACACAGCAGAGATGTGAACTTCCTTTTTCGACAGCAGGTCTAATAATACTTTTGACTCTCACAATTTGCCTACTTGTGATTTTAGCTTCAAGTCAGGAGCAGCCCCAAACAAGTAGGGCAAGACAAATAAACCCACCTTAACTTTTAGTCTGAATTATTTGTCCAAGAAGGAGATTTCCTTGACTCACCAACATACTCCAACCCCTCCAACCCAGACATTCCCAAGGTTCATGTTTCCTTGCCCAGTTCCACTAATGCAGTAAATACCTGTAGAACTGATCCCTGTCCTGGACAGCTCTCCAGCCTCCGCCGCCACCGCCGCCTCCTCCTCTGTGAAAACAGAAGCCCAACGACTTTTAACAATCCAAAAAATGAACAAAAAGTTCACTGTACAAGCAGAAGGCATGATAAAGGGTAAGAAAATGATGTCAAGAGAAGCAAACGTTGGTTCCTACACTGGATGATGCTGAATTACTTCATCATGTTCATTTTTACCCATTTAAGGCAAGCCTTTTTAGTTATTGAAAGGAGCAAGATCGACTCACTATCCCAAGGAAAAATCTTGATTCCAAGGTGGAGGCAGGAAAAGAAAATCCCACCCTCCAACATTTGCTTCACAGTCACATTTAAACAAGAACTGAGGTACAACTTCCCTTACATGCAACACAAACAACGTATTTTAGCACTTAAGTGGTTGGTCTGGTGCCTCTACAGATTTAGATCAGCAAAATGTTACCAAGAAGGAGACTAAAGCAAGTTTAAAGTCTTCTCTAGCAGTGGTCTGGAGATTGGTTTTATGGTTAGTGTCTTAAGCTTACAGAAACTTTTCCAGGCAACATTAAGACTCCCACAGAAACAAGGAGAAATTAACATGACAATTCCCATCTGACACCGTATTTCTCCTAAGGCTTTCTTTTCACAAAGGGCAGAGAAGGCAAAGGAATTGTTACAAATTGAATTTTTAGGGTGGGGTATGCTATGCTCCACTGCAAACCCAACAGTTCCAACTTTCCCTTCCTCAGGGAAGCACTCACAACATCCCAACAATTCTCTCTCCCTTGAACCACCAATGTCTGCCAGAGAAAGTAGCAGATGCTGGTATTTTTTCAAGTAGCCACACACAAGGCATTTGTGGCTCCATATTCATGGAATCCCAGAATGGTTTAGCTTGAAAGCCTATTGTGTTGCACCCCTGCCATGGGCAGGGACACCTTCCAAAGACAGGTCACTGTCTTAGGCTGCAACCACTGCCCCAGTTACAAGTTGTGGTAACATCTCACAAACATCTGGGCCTCTGGTCACTGTCAGGAATGAAGACACCACTTCAGCACCAAAGCCTTGGGCTTGTGCCATAAACAAGGAATAAAACACCTCTGAACAACACACAGGCAACAGATTTCAAAGACAACCAGCACACTCTAAGTGACCCTTCATGGGAGAATGAGGAAACGTGAGCTCTGAAGTGTAAGGCAGATGGTGCAAAATCTCATCAAGCACTGCAGAGTCATATCTTCTGCTGTCCTTGGGTGTCTTTCTGATATTTACATCAGAATTCCATATAGTAATATGGGAAGTGGGAGAAGTGACCTGGAAGCACCATTTGACAGCCTGAGCAGCACTGGATGAAGCTGTAGTCCTTCCTGCTCCCCAAGACCCTGGTAAGCTGCTTCAGTACTTAACTACTTTTAGTACATGAAGTGAGATGAAGTTTTAACAATCCCAAGTGAGTTTCTGCACCCTGCGCTCCAAAACAAACTGGAAGTTTAATCCAGGAGCCATTTATCACATCTGAAAGCCACACACCAATGCTGGCACAGAATTCAGCTATTTCCACAAATCCATGGTTGTCATCAGGAGCAATCCCAAATCTACCTATTGCAGAGGAGACAAACTTCTCTATCACCAAACCAAATTACACTCCAACTGCATTTACACACATATCCAACCTGATGAAGTGTGTTAGCAGCTCTCTAAATACAAATGTCCAATACAGACCAAGTCATGCTACAATCCCCAATTCCTTATTTTAGCAGCATTTGAGGTGCCACAATTATCAGTAGGAGGATATCAGTGGAGACCACTGCAATTTCCCACTTTCTACTATACTACACTCAAGTGTCCAAGTTGGCACTATGACCCCAACTCAAATCCCAGATCTGAACCATTTCAGTGCTAACAGATGAACCAGCCCAAGATTCTTCTCAAATGAGAATTCATAAAACACTCTTAATGCAGACAAAGAAAACATTATGCGCTAAGTCATGCCATAGGTTAAACACCATCAAGTCTTTCTCAGTCTGACCACTGTGGTTTGTGCTGAGCAGAAATTCTGGTGAGGATTTCACAGGAAGATTCCAGAATGATAGTGAGTGCAGAACTCTCTTGTGACACTGTGCAGAATGACATGCCTGCTGCCTGTGGGCATGCACAGGCAGAGGAGAAAGCAGTTCAAAGAGCAGTGGGACACTGCAGGCACCTCACCTGTACGACCTGCTGTAATAGTCCCTGTCATCGTAGCCTCTGTCATAGCCTCTGTCGTAGTAATCTCTCCGGCGGGAGCTGCCACTGAGGAGGGAAAGGCCCTTGTGTTTTATCACATATTAAACATTATCACAAGGCTGGCAGTCAGTTAACACTGTTTAAACTGGGTTGTGTTATTACCTCCCATCCTTATAGCTGAAGGACTGAGCATTCTTGTTTTCCCACCAATGCAGGTGGGAACAGAACTACTTAAACAATTAAAACCTTTCAGCCAGCTCCCTTCCCCTCTGGTCTGCACCTTTAACCTTTCAGTGCTACAGGCACACAAGGAATTCCATTCTCTAACTGTTCTTCATCCACTTGGAACTCTGAGCAAGCTCCTTTTGAATGAACTTCCTGGTTACAAAAATAACCTGCAGTCTCAACACAACATTAACATAACCACCAGTGAGTGAAAGTCTTGGGAAATCAACTGGGAAGGACTTGGGAAAACAATTTACGTTCTTGGCAACTGGAAGTCAAAAGTGCACTGCGTGGACAGGGCAACCTGCTAATGCCAAGTATTAATGGAGCCATACAGCTGCTCAGTCAGCAGTTGTTCACTCACTCTTCAAGGGACAGAACAGGTATCTGAAATAATTTTGAAATGACCAGAAACCCCCAACCTGTACTGTGGACTTACTGAATCTAAAGAGCTGGAAACAGAAGCACTGCTGATGGCTGAGGCAAAAGGTTGGCAGACTAGGAAACCCACTCAGTATTTGGGTCTTAAAATGGGGAAACAGAACAATTCTTACAGAACACAAGGCAACTAATCCTGCCCTGGTTTGGCAAAGAAATCCCCACATGGGGAACTTACTAAGTGGGTCTTCCCATGTAGATTCCAGGGGTAGGTGTGTGAGGTCTTTTTGTTATGGAGAAGTCTACCCGGATCCTTCTTCCATCCAGCTCCATTCCATTGGCACGTTCCTTTGCCTAAGGAATGATGACATACCATTAGCTGTGGGCATGAACTTCAGTACCAACACATCTCCAAGCACTGCTTTAAGTGTTAAAAGAAGCCCTAAAATGGCTTAGCTTGCAGGTCTGAGTCTCACCCAGGCTTTACATGTAACAATGAACAGAAAGTCCAAAGACAGTTTAGACCAGTTGGACTTAAACATCAGCAACCACTGCAAATGTGACTTACATGGCATGAAGAGGCTGGAATAAACATCATTTATTGCTTGTTGCAGTGCCTCTAATGTGATTAAGAGGAACCTTTGAACATACTGATGTGGGGAGATACGCCTACTCTAAAAGACATGAAGTAAAGCATTTGCAAGTTGGAAGACCACCGTTAAGGTATTCAAATACATCCTCCAAACCTACCATAACCTTCAATACAAGAATATCAGTCATAAGGAAATCTGGATTAAAAAACTCAAAACAAGTGCAGTTTGGGTTTTTTTCTGCCAAGTAGCAGGACTTACATGCAAAACCCCAATCCCACATGGAAGCCTTCATGTCAGATGTGGAACAGAAGACATTGCAGACTGTCAGCAATGGGATTTATGCAGAATCCAAGCCTAGTTCTAGCCCTGAAGCACACAGCTCTGCAAGGGCTGGCACTAGTGCAAGATTCTATCCTGGATGAGTACAGAATTCCCTGTTCATTCTGTTGCACTCTGAAGCCAAAATTCCAGGATTATGAGATTCCAAGTGTTTTTCAGCTTCCCCAGGTCACAAGATACACCTGTGCAACTGAGAGCCCATGAACACTCCACACACTGTGCAGCCCAACCTACTTCCTTGGCATCCTCGACGTTTTCGAAGTACACGAACGCAAACCCTCTGGAACGCCGGGACTGCTGATCGTACACGATGGAAACATCGGCAATTGGCCCATACTTGGAGAAAACTTCTCTCAGGTCCCTTTCTGTGGTGTACAGACTCAGCCCAAACACCCCGAGACAACAGTTGGGGTCAGGATTTGCCTAAAGGAAGGGACAGACAGGCACGTGTTAGAATAAAACGGTTGTATCTGCAGTGCAAGGTGTGACTGTCAGAGCTCCAAGATAAAACAACGAAGATGGGGCTGAGATTTGGGTTTGGTCACCCGCTGACAGACAGCGGTACAATCTAACCTAGGGGAACAGGAGCCTCCTTTCACAAAACCCCTTTGTATTTCTCAGGGCACAGCCTGCACCAGAGGCTGAGCAACTCCAGGCCGTGATGAGGCCTGTGGGTCACCTCCCTCCACCTCCCAGGACATACCCTGTTCCCAATGTGGCGCCTCCGGGTCGACATGGGTGAGTGGCTGTGGCTATGACGGCGCCGATAGTCCCGACTGTAGGAGCGGCTGCGGGACCTCCTGTGGGAGCGGGAGCGGGACCGGGAGCGTGTGTAGTGCCTGCGGGAGCTCCTCCTCGATCTAGATCTGAGGGGGGAAGCAAAAAGGCACAGTGCTGGGTTTGTCTGGGGCCTTCAACCCTCCAAAGACAGCAGAGTCACAAGGAGCTCAAACAGCTGTTTTGCAGAGTCCTGCAGTCCCACATGCTCCACCTTTAATCCACTCAGTCGCTCTTCATGAGGACTCTGTACTACATCTTTACTATTAAGACTCCTGCTGGTGCTGCCGGAGATTTTTTACTGAAGAGCAGGAACCTCCCATTAACTGAAGTCAGCTTTTAACTTAACAAGGCTCCCTTAGCCTGACACAATATCGCTTAGAATACTCAGTGCGTAGGTAAAAACAGGTGGGGCAGCTTTCTTCTAAAATTTACCAGACAAAGGGAACAGGAGTAAGTATGACAACATAAAGCCTGCACCACTGCAGAGGGGGCTCTCTGAATAGCACTGAAAAATAAATACCCTTTGTAAACACCCCTGAACACAGAGCTTAACACAATCTGCAAAAATTATCTGCAGCAGCTCATTTACCTGCTGGTATTTCTTCCGGCATTTAACACTAGTTGTTCCAAGTTTACATGTTCACACTCAAAGAGTATTTAGGCAAATGTGCTAACTGCTCACTTATTTTTATCCCCCCAGAAACGTCTTCTGACAGCACAAGCCCTGCGGACACAAAGCTCTGGAACACTTTCATTCCTTCTCCCAGACCCTCAGCCCTCCTAACACAGCCAGTCCCAGTGGAAAAGCTGGGCAGGCACTTGCACTTGGATACTGCCCCTGATCTTGGCCTGCTGATGGCTGCACTGAGTAACCACCTGCATTCCACACCACTCCCAAGAAAAACCCCTGTAAGGCTAAAAAGGGCAATTAACAGTTTAATAGCCAATGGATCTAAGTCATAAATTGTTCATTTTCAGGCTCTTATGTCTTAGATGTCCTTCCTCCAGTTCCACAGCACCACCATTACCCCAGCATGAATGAAGCTCTGAACCCGAACTGTTTTTACTCCTGAGCATTTAACAGCTTCTTCCACAGCCAGGATTTCTCCCCAGCTGTCACTAGACAGCCAAACTGCAGGACAGATCTCCTGAAAAAACACCTCTAACCTCACCAGCAGTGAGCCAGATAAGCTCAACTTGAAATATATATCCACATCGAAGAGAAATTTAATTCAGCATATCCCATTACAGCACTTCTAACTATGTGTTTATAAAGAAAACATTATTTTTGGCAACAGAAAGTAAAAAAAAAAAAAAAAAGAAAAAGAAAGAGAGAACTTCCCTGAAGCTGGGAACACAGTAAGGAATGACTGTAATAGTAATAATAAAAAAGTTCCACACATGCACACAGCTATGTTTTAGCCAGATATAGGAAAAAAATCAAGCCAAACACAGAGCTGATACTCCAGATACCAGCCAGAGATAGAGAGCTGCACAATTCAATAAAAGCAGACTTTTAAATCAAGTATATCCACACCACAACTGATAAAAACACCAGGACACAGGTTGGTTCCCAAATCCAAGTTTAATTTATAAAGCCGGTAACTCAAAAATACATTTGCAGCAGAAACTACCAAGAAACATGAAAGTTCTCACACGGTTATTTCTCTGGGGAGAGCCAGACTGAAATGACCTGCCCATGATCACATCCCAAGGTGTGACAGCACTGAAGAGAGACTGAAACACACTGTTCCCAAATACGTGTCTCGACACAATTCCACCCAAACCTCCTGAAGGACACTGACTCTGCTCCTACAATTCCAGTATTTCCAGCCACAGGCATTTCAAGGCAGCTGTTAAATGCTCAGGAAGCCATGGTAGTCATAAACTTCTCCTTCTGGTCATCAAAATGATAAAGTCAGTTGTCAGGGTATTAGTTAAAGGCTGATTTCTTGTAAAAGTAAATGATTTGCCAGGTTTCTTGTGAACTCTAGATCTTGTATTTGCTTCTTCAGAATTTTATACAGTTTGGGACTGCACTCTTACACAGTGTTATGGTCACTCTGCAAGTGGGAAATAAGGTGTTTTAAGGAATATGGATGCCCTGGGGTCTTGGATTAAGGGGCAAAAGGACATGCTAGGTGGGGTCCTGACTTCATTTTAAAATAAACGTCCCCCAGAGGCGTTTTGCAGCCCCCATCCCCTGAGATCTTCAAACCCCAACCGGGCAAAGCCCTGAGATCACAGTCTGAGGCCAGAGCTGAGTCCGCCTTGGGCAGGACCTGGGACTAGGCCCTTCCTGAGCTTCCTCTCTCACTGCTGGCACTTCCAGAGGTGCCTCAATTCCATACTCTCTAACAGTGCTACTCTACCAAGTATTTATTAATTTGACACATTTCTTCCTGCACTCCAGGGACTGCCAAGTGCATGTTTTCACACTTGTGACTGTGCTTGAACTAGACAATAAACCTCGTTCTTCTGCTGTCAAAACTTCCCAACCATTTTCCTTCTCACAAAATCCTTTCACTTTGATCTTGAAAGATCTAATACAGTATTTCTGATCGCTAATAGCACAAAATCTCCCAGTTACCATCCTTCCCCCCTGCCTTTGGCAATTCATTGCTTAACATAAAAACATAAAAAGTATGCTGTGAACAGCTCAACGGGAACCCTCTCTGCTAAAACCCTCTTTTTTTCACCTGAATGCCTACAAATGAGTAAAGAAACTATCAACACATTAATTTCTGCAGTCAGCACTCAACTCTCTACTCTAAGAGCAACTCTGGCCTTGCACACAGCTTGTCTGGCAGGTGAGAGTAAGGAGAGGGAATACAGAGCAAAAGGCACATTTCACAGCGTATGTTTGTGCTGCCCATAACAAATACAATAAGCAGGTCACTTGCTTCATAACTCTTTTGGGGAGCCTAGAAACCTGTCTAATATTTAGAGCTTCCAAGTTAATTAATGTATTTAAAAGGTCAGGCTGTGAGATTGACATTTATCGCTACAGCTTCTTTTCATCAGCTACTCCAGAACACCAGTGCTTCCAGTGAAGCCACATAATATACCACCATGACCTGAACTGGGCAACCTGTAGATGCCCAGGAAAACTAAGATCCAGAGATCCTACTACTCCCTGCTCAGAAGCAAGTCAACATGCCAAGAGTTCAGAGGCAGACACTTCCAAAGTGGATCAGCAGGGATACAAACCCACACAGCTGCCCACCTCTTACGTAGCTCACTCTTGAAAAAAGATGCAATCCTGAAATCACTGACGCCCCTCTGCATTCCACGTCCACGGATCACCCTTCGGCTCTGGGACCAGAACTGGCTACATGGGACATCCCCTCTGACATGCCCACCTGCCTTGTGAAGAGGAGGAGGAAGAGGTAAAAGAAGCCAACTCACCTGGATTCAGACCTGGATCTAGATTTGGACCTGGAGCGCCTGGAATCCTCCTTGGAGCGCGATCTCGCAGGGGTGTGCCTCCCCGACTTGCCAGACCCATGAGCGCTTCCGCTTCTGGAAGCAGAACGGGATTCCTGCACGCAGATATCGAAAGCCTCATTTGGACACAGTTCCTGCTTTACCTCCGGGCTGCAAACAAGCTCCAGTGAAATCAATGGGACATATTCAGAGCTATGTGTCCGGGCAGTTGGCATTAGCACTGCCTAGATTGTTAAGGAGGTTGGTTTTTTATTTATTTATTTATTTTTAATTTTTTTTTTTTTTTTCCCTGGAAGACACTTCTTTACCCTGCATGTACTTTTGCTATTAAACAGATAATGCATGCATGTTTAGCAAAATATACAGGGACACATAAACAGACTAGTAATTACTTAGCGTAGTGCTTTCAGATTCCAGATTACTTCTTATCTTAACTTCATTTTTATTCCTTTTCTTCATTCTTCCGTTTCAAATTCTGACTTCTTTCATCTTCCCCACTCCACACAAATTGCTCAATATTCTACAAGTGGGACTTCTGGTCTGATAATTAGCATGCATTCACTTTCTTTTTTTTCAAATTTCAGCTTCACTTATTCCTGAGCTTCAAATAATTCTCATTTATAAAACTTGTCAAATGGCGACTTCCGCATTTTCCTTCTTCAACATTAACCTTAATAGAAAAAGAACAGGATGAAGAATATTTAAGAACTCCAGGATAAAATCTAGTGCCAAAACTGAAACTAGAAAAAAAAAATGTGCTGTGGACTTTTACTACAAATGCAGTTTAAGGAATCTAGCAAAGCCCTACTATTTTATCAACAGGTTCAGTCAACTCAGTTTAACTTAACACTAAGCAACTGAATTTGCTATTTATGCCTGTATTTAACAGCAAGTGCAACTGGATCAGCTGAGTACCTACTAAGGAATTGCAGCATCAGGGAACTCCAAATAATTTGCACTATCAGCCACAAACTGAGACAAAAACGAACTCCAGGAAGGTCCTGCTGTGGCCACTGACTGATGTGCTTTTGAATGCCGAAAACACAACGTGGTTGGTCCTCCAATGAACTGCAATTATCTTAATTTTGGGCCATTTTGCAGTCGAGCAGCCCTGGTGTGAAGGTTTCTGAGCACACTCACACACAGCTGCCTACACGAGTGGGGTTACACACACAGGCCTCCTGCTTCCATGGAAATCAGCCCCACACTCCAACAGTGCTCTGGAATAACAGCCCGACCTGCTCTGCTCTTTACTGCTAATCTTCTTTGGTAGTGATATAACCTAATTAGCACTTTCAACTTATATATTTTTATCTTTAAATCAGTGTAAAGCTTAGCTTCAGTCACATGCCTTCAACACTTGAACACACTTGAAGGTATTCTTTATTTCAAGGTATTAAAGGAAATTTAAAATTCAGCAAAAATTCTACTTCTTCCTAAAAACAGTTCTATATTTAGTGTAAATTCTGATGAAGAAAGATCACTAATGATACCAGAGTACCAGATTTTTCTCAAAAATCCCTTGTTTTAGCTGTGTAACATCCCTTAAACCTGAACACTTGCTTAATGGGAATCCTGGACTGAACATTCAGAAATTCATTTGCTAACTCAAAATTGATCACGCTTGAACCACTTCCATACAACTTAAACAAAATGTGAGCTCTTTACAATTCCCTACCATACAACACGTGGGGTGGGTGGGGGGAATGATTTATAGGAGAAAGCAGAGTTTCTATTAATTCCAAGAGCAACAGAAATAACCCAAAGTTGTTAAGGCTGTTCTTTTCCCAAATGCTGACTACAGCTGCTACATATACTAACCTGCAAAGGGCAGGGTCAATACTGAGAGGTAATTAAAGTTACAATTAACAAATTTAACCTAAATCCATTACTACCTTCCAAAGGAAACACTACATAGAGACAAGTTCTGAGTTAATGTATTAATTTAACCCCAAGAAGCCATAAGTCTTTTAAAAAGTTAGACAAAGCAAGACTGAATAGGCACTAAAATTCAAGCAGTTCTTCATGTGAGGAAAAATAGTTGAAATCACAAAAGATAATGTGAGCAAGACAGAAGCCATGTCCAAATACAGGTGTGGTTTGGGACTGGAAAGGACAGGAAAAACGCAGGAAGGGAGGGAAGCAGCAGGGAGCACCGCGCCCACAAATACACCCCAACCCCTTTTCAGAGCTTTTGGAAGTCAAAAGCTTTGAGCAACCAGGAGAGAACTGGTGAGTCTTCATCCATTTGGGACATTTGCCAGGCAATCTTGCTGTGTTATATTAAAGTTGCTGTGGAATCTGGACAGAGGAGTCGAGCAGAAACGTGGGAGGAAAAATCCTTAAGATGGCCATCTATCAAATCACAAAACCTGAACTGCTCACTTATTTTTATTGAATTCCTTTGAACTTCACAACATTTCCCAGGTTTAAAACATCCACATTATCCTTCAAGCCACCACATTTCAGAGGACTGAGACTTCTTTATTCCAGCCCCAAAGGAATTCATTGCACCTCACCTGCTCCAGGTATTACTAGGATTGGCAAAACCCCCAAGAATTTCCCAAGTTGTCACCCTTCCCATCCCAAACCTCAGGAAATCCTCCTTACCCAAAACTCCATGAACCAGGAGCCTGCAGCATTCCAAACTTAGTTTACAGCCCATTTGAGGGTTCATGTAAGTCACTCCCACAGCTCACTAAAACGGGAGTTTCTCCTATTTGGTTTTGTTGTCCTTTATATTTTCTTTTCCTACTTTCTGCACTTTCACTCTGCAAGTCTGAAGTTAGTAAAAAATGCCAAATTGTCTCCTGTGATGCCACGTGGAAGAGGGAAGAAAGGTCCTTCTTTATCCTGCCTATATTCCAGCACTGCTGCTCAGCAAATCAAGACTGGTGCCACTACTAAATGATCACTGTTTTTTCTGACCTTGAGTTTGTCCAGCATGAATTTAAAATGCCACCAGATCTCCTGATCTTTACCAACAGTTCTTCCCCTTCATCAGGCATTACTGGAATTCAGGTGGAAGCCCTCAATTCCAGGCCTGTGGTTTCCAAATGATTCTTTCCAGACTTGGAGCACATTAAAAACAAAGTATAATGCTGCAGGGATGGTATTTTAAGCAGCTCTAAGCACATCCATAAAGAATGTTAAAGTCCTCCAGGAGCAGGGAATGTCACACGACAAGATTATTTGGGGGACAGCAGGGAGGAAAGGTTTCCATGGACAGAAGCAGCTGGAAAGGATGGAATGGCCACGAGTTCTTTGCACTTCAGAGATCCAGTTTTTCCTCACAGGAATGCAAGTTACAGATTTCAGTCAATAGTATAAAATACAGCGACATTAAAGTAGTAGGGTTTTTATCATCAAGAATACATATAAACTTATGCATTTCTACTTGGTTTCCTAAAGGAAGGTGCAGCCTTACAGGACACATTATCAGATCTGCAGCCCATCTCTTCAAGGTCTCTCTGTGCTGACTTCACATTCCTTGACCTCTCCACTATGGAATTTAGCACCTGATCCAACAAAAAACCAGCTTTTGCCTCTCCTCCCCATGAGGGACACGATCACCAGCTCAGATCTCTGCTGGAGGGAGCTCAGAGGGAAAAGCAGAACCATCCCATTCCACAAGTTTCCAAACTCCACAAAAAAAAGACTATGTTTTGCAGATCAGCCTCCTCCCAGCACCTCTGCCACTGGCACAGCCCCTGTGGGCTTCCCTCCCTCAGAGTCCCAGGGTGGCAGGGAATCAACCCAACAGCAAACCCCAAACTCTCTGCTGACAGCTTTGGGTACTGCACCAGCCCTCAGGAGGTGACATCAAGTGCCAGCAGGTGGAGGACGGGAACGGGGAATGATCCACCCTTCTGAAGGCATCGAGCTATCAGTCTGTCTCTAAACTCCTCACGCAGCCTCCTCACACCTTTTTCTTGAGAATTCAGTAATAAAAATCACCATTTTTGAAAATGTATGTTTTAAATACCTTGCAAACGATCTGTAAATTGAGCATTTATACGCGGCAAGTCACCCTGGTTAAAAAAACACAACACACAAAACCTCCCTGACTCATATTGAACATTTTCTGATCACATATCAACCCACCACTACCAGAATTAACCAACTCGCAAGATGAGACTCTATTTTTCCCTTTAACTACACCTTTTCCAACCCTTCCAGGCCTGAATCCCATGAACTTCCATGAGCAGAACTCTAATGAAAACAAAACAAAGCTGCAGCACAGTGACAGCACCTGGAGCATATTCTAGTATTTCAAGTACTGGTAGCATTGAAAAACTTATAGCTTCTTCAGACACAAAGTTTCCCAGTATGGAGTATAAACTGTAGAAGCGAATTTAATTTCTTCTTTTATTTTTCCCTTTTTAAAAGTGACATAAAAGCCAGTTTAAGACCGTGTTGCTGCTGAAATACCAAATCCCCTTAGTGGCAAAAGAACCCAGAATTTCTTCTTCATTCCCAAAGCTGCCATGAGGACTCAATCAAGTCAGGCCTGCAAACCACTCGAGCTGGAAATGGGACAAAAAAAGATCCAGCTGACTGGATTCCCAGCTCTGACTGCCTGCAGGAACACTACTGCAAGGGAGAGAGCAGGAACACGTTTTCAAGTGCACAATTCCCGCTGGCAGACTGGACTTGGAACAGCTCCACAGCTGTAAAGCCACATCCCAGATTATTTACTCAAACACTGACTCTACTCTGCAGAGATTTCACCTTGGAATGGCACAAGAGCAATGGACTTAGTAAAATATAAGCCTTAAACAAGCAAAAAGCCTCATAAATAACACTGGCAAAAGCATTAGGAAAGCCAGTCCCTGCTCGGGTCTAGAGCAGCAGGCCTGGAACTGTTTGGTTTTAGCTCTACAAACCTAATTGCATACAACTTACCTATTTAAAAGTCACAAAAGTACAGACAAAATTGACTTTCAGTGTTGGCAAAAACTGCCTACACAAGGTTTTTGTTTTAAAAAAAAAAAAGACAAAACAGCAGCGTGACAGCAATTTCTGCCCCAATAACATTACACAAAGACTTTGCTATAAAGGTTCTAACAACACTGCCATTCATTCTGACTGAAAACACACCAATGAAAACGACCACCGGGGGTGGCACGAGGCTACTCCTTAATCCCTATCTTTCCCCATTCATTCCCGTTTTTAACTTCCTGGAGACCAAGTTTTTCTAATCTCACTTGCCTTGAAGTAGAAACACCTCTACATCACACCCCATTACAACGAATTAGTAAGAACAAGCCATATCCTAAGGAAAACACAGCTCAGAATTACTATATTCTCCTTTGGCCACCTCCGGTTTAAAATTTAACTACTTATCACATCCAGAGCTCCCTCTGATGCTGTGGCAAAATAAGGAGTCAGAATTATGCTAAAAAAAACAAAAACCAATAAAACAAACGAAAACACCGACCCAAGTTAAAGCCCTCAAAAGAAACCAAGGCTGACCCGCTAGACAAAAGGCAACTACTAAGGCCCATAGCGCTACAAATGCGCATCGCAAAGGTGAAGCTCAGCGACTCCCGTCCTTGGCCATCCGCGGCAAAGCCTCCCACACAGCGCCATCCCGCAGCAACCAAAGAACATCCTCCGCACGCCTCACAGAGCCAGGGGGCTGCCTTCCCCTACCGGGCCTTGAACCACAACCCAAGCCGCACGGACGCCAGGCGAGAGAGGCAGCAAAGAGCGGCTAAAGGCGCAGGTAACAGCGGAGGGGCGGGCAGGGTGGGGGGCTCTGAGGGAGGCGAGGAGGGTTCCTGTGGCAGTGCGGGCGGGGCGGAGACCGCGAGACCTCCTCAGGCCGCGGGGCCCCCTCAGGCCGCGCCGCCATTTTGTCCCTCCCGGGCGCGCGGCCCCGGCCCAAGATGGCGCCGGGCGCCTCACGAGGGGAGCGGCCCCGCCGCCCTCGCTGCCGCCCCGCGGGGACACAGAATACGCGGGAGGCACAGCCGTGCCGCCGCCCGGAGGAGAGGAGCGCGGGCCGCCTGTGAAGGGAGGGAGGGAGTGGGGGGACAATGGTTGAGAGGGAAGGGGTGCCTGGCCGCGCAGCGCCGCTCGGGCCCCGCGTA
>VXAU01003156.1:3385674-3400722 GCA_013399695.1 Formicarius rufipectus
TGTGGAGAGATATGGGACAGGCAGGGATGGCTGGAGGAGTTCAGGCAGGGATACAGAGCAGGGACAGGGATAGAGGGAGGAAAGCTGGGGAAGAGGAACAGGCAGGGATTGGTAACCAGGGACAGCAGGAATGGAAAGTGCAGACAGGAAGGGCTGGGGAAGGGGGACAAACAGGAATGGGGATGGGCCATAGGGATGGGCCTGGGGTGGTGAGGTGAGGATGGGGCTGGAGGGACAGATAGAGATAGATGAGAGGGACAGGCAGGGATGGGTGAGAGGGACAGGCAGGAATGGGTGAGAGGGGACAGGCAGGGCTGACCCTGCCGTGTCCCACTGACCCTCCTCTCCTCCTGCAGGGGCAGCCACCTGACAGATGTAAGTCGTGGAGGAGCCAGCGAGGAGCCTCAGCCTGCAGAGCCTGGGCTGGCACCTGGAGCAGGGATGGCAGAGTTGGCAGGGTTCAGGCCTGGGCTTGGGCTGGCCCTGTGCCACTGAGCTGCAGGGCTTTTCAGGGTTTGTTAGCACCTCACAGCATTAAAAAAACCAAAAAAAACAACAAACCAAACCAAAAGGGCCTGCCGTTGTTTCCAAATTGGAAAATTTC
Organism: Formicarius rufipectus; assembly: GCA_013399695.1. Classification (NCBI taxonomy): domain Eukaryota; kingdom Metazoa; phylum Chordata; class Aves; order Passeriformes; family Formicariidae; genus Formicarius; species Formicarius rufipectus. The sequence continues at coordinate 3,386,279 of VXAU01003156.1, forward strand.
TCTCCAAGCCCTGGCGAGCAGGACTCTGGGTCCTTCCTCATCTGTTTGGGACTTTGGATGAGGTTCTGTCATTAGGAGAGGGTTGGCAGGGGTGAGAGGGACCTTTCCTGGGTGTGGAGGCCACAGAGTTGCTGGAGCAGAAGGACAACGTAATGGTGGTTGGAGTCTGTGCTTCCACTCCTGGGCACAGAGCTCAGAGGAGCTGCTGACTCTGCACTCACTGTGGCAGCAAATCTCTCTGGTGGTGTTCAGCTCGGGTTAGACTGAAACCTAAATTCCTCATCGTGCTTTTTGTGATTTCAGTTGAGTTTTTTGTCATTTCAGTTGGGTTTATTCATAATTTTCCCCACAAGTGCCAACGTGCTGTTTCTGTGTCTCCCTGCCCAGATATCGATATGCCGGGATTTGCCCAACATCGAGGTGATCACATTCAGGTGAATGCCAGGCTGCCAGCTTTGGAGAGGGCAGGGAAGTCACCTTTTTCCTGGAGCCTTTGCTCTTCCCACCTTGCTGTGGCTGTGTGTCTGAGCTGCCTGGCTCTTCATGCCCTGTTTCCCGTGCAGGAAGGATGTAAAAATGGTTGTTCCTCCCTAACTCCTCTGCACCTTTCCCTTTGCTCCTCAAGAAAATAATCCCTGTCTCAACAAGTGTTAAAAGCTCGTTGTCAAAGCCCCATCCCATGATTTGCATGGGGACCCTCATGGCCTCTGTATGTGGCCTGTTTGCAGAGTGCTTGTTGAAATGCTTCATGGATCTCTCAGAGCTTTTCCTATCCATGATACACCCAATTTTTCACCCAACCTGGGAATCCCATGGAGCCAACGGCCTGTGGACCAGAGCTTGGGAATCTCATACAGTTTCTCCTTTGATGTGTCTGAGGGGACAGGTTTGGGGGAAGCTCTTTGTTGTCCTCAGCTGAGGAGCACCGGCTCTTACAATCCTTCCCTCTCTTTACAAAGATGAAACTCCACGAGCCTCGGGGCTGAATGCCCCGTGCCCTGCCGTGCCAGGGGGAGGCTGTTGCAGGACAAGGGGCTGGGAGGGCCCTGCGTGGTGCAGGGGAGGGAGGGGTGGGCTCTGACCGTGTCTCCGCAGCGTGAACAGCATCTCGGACCTCGAGCCGCTGACGCGGTGCCGGAACCTGAGCGAGCTCTACCTGAGGAGGAACAACATCACGAGCCTCGCTGAGCTCTTCCACCTGAAGGGGCTGCCCCGGCTGCGGGTGCTGTGGCTGGCAGAGAACCCCTGCTGCGGGCAGGACCCGCACCGCTACCGCATGACGGTGCTGCGCAACCTGCCCGGCCTGCAGAAGCTGGACAACCAAGGTGGGTGTTGCTGGGGGAGCTCCCAGCCGTGGCCCAGGGGGCTGGTGTGGTGGCACTCCTCTGTTGGGTCCTTTCTCAAAGGCATCCTTTGGTTTTTTCATCGAGTCAGGGTGTGTTAGAGGTCTGTGTGGTCTGATGCTTCTGAGCTGTTTTCACCCTTCTCCCTCTTCCTCCTTCATCCCCATCCCCTTTCCCTTCCCCTTTGCCTTCTCTTTTTCCTTTTTCCTTTTCCTTTTTCCTTTTCCCTTTTCCTTTTGCTTTTTCCTTTTTCCTTTTTCCTTTTCCTTTTCTATTTCCTTTCCCTCTCCCTTTCCCTCTCCCTTTCCTTCTCTCTTTCCCTCTTCCCTTTCCCTCTTCCCTTTCCCTCTTCCCTTTCCCTCTCCCTCTTCCCTCTCCCTCTTCCCTCTCCCTCTTCCCTCTCCCTCTTCCCTCTTCCCTCTTCCCTCTTCCCTCTCCTTCTTCCCTCTCCCTCTTCCCTCTCCCTTTCCCTTTCTCCTCCCCTTCTCCTCCCTCCCCACCCCTTCCCCACACCAGCAGGACCAAGAGCACCTCATTATAGCTCAGGCAGTACCACTAATTAGTGGTTTTTTAGTGCGCTCTCCTTTGCTGTGGCCAAACAAAGGTTCTGTAACTGGATCTGCTGTTGTAGAAAAGCTTCCCTGTATTTTTTTCTATCCAGTAGCAGCAATTTGGTGGCTTTTGGAGCCTTCTCCAGAAACAAAAAATAGAACAGCACTGTTTGCATCCCTCCCTGTTACCCTTCTCTGAGAGGCTGGGGACACCTTCCACCATCCTCCTCCTGCATGGGTCTCACTGCAGGAGCAGAGTGTGAAAGCAAAATGTCAAACACTTTCTGGACCAAACCCCTTGGGAACCTGCCCTGTCACATCTCCCTGGGCTGCTGCAGCTCCTGGCAACAGGCTTTTGTTTTGGCTTTTGCAGCAGTGACAGAGGAGGAGCTGTCCCAGGCCCTGGTGGATGGCGTGGAGATCACGGCGCCCCCGGCGCGGAGGAACGTGGAGAACGGCTGGTCCGAGTCCACGGAATGCAGCGCTGCCGGATCCACAGGGGAGCCTGGGAGTGAGCTGCTCAGCTCCAGCCTGGAGGAGACAAGGTGAGGGCTCCCTGGGAGCTGCTGGGGTTCCTGGGCTGAGATCCTGTGTAGCACGAAGGGACACTGATGTTCCAAGGGCCAGGCGCGCAGCCGGTGCAGATTCCTGTTGTTCTGGTTGCCAGTTGGTTCCAGTTCCAGTTGGTGGAGCTGTGCTGGTTTAATGGCACTGGTGGGGCTGGTTCTGTGTCTGCCAGACAGGCTCTGCACTAGGTGGGTGACTCAGGCGTGTCAGCTCCATGTGGAGACAGGGATGGATCCTCTGTGATCTGGACGCTCCGAGTCCTCCAGCTGGATACTCCTTGTGTGGTTGCCCGTGATGGGTTGGCCTGGCAGAGGAAGATTCTCCCACCTGGTCATAATAACTTCTGCTTTTCCTCCCTTTTATTCAGCAAAATTCAAGAGGAGCTTGGTATGAAGACTGTTCCCAGGGATAAATACTCCTCCTTTTCCCCTCGAGAGACAGACTGCAACCGTAAGAAGAGAGTGAGTGTCTTTTAAAGACCAAACTGCTTTTTCTCGTGTGTGGGTCTGGGCCCCAGCGGTGGAGAAGGACATGAAGACCCTTGGATGTGTCAGAGGAGGGCAACAGCTGGTGCCAGGGCTGGAAGGAACGTCCAGGAGTAGCTGAGGACTCTGAGTTTGTCTGGTTTAGACAGAAGGAGGCTGAGGAGTGACCTTGTTGCTCTCTGCAGGTTCCTGAGAGGGGGATGTTGAGAGGGAGGTGCTGAGAACCCTGGGATCCAGAGATAGGACACATGGGAGTGGTCCAAAGCTGTGCCAGGGGAGGTTCAGACTGGACGTTAGGAAGCATTTCTTTAGCAAGAAGGGGGTCAAGCCTTGGGAAGGCACTGCTGAGCAGAAAGTTTAGGTGGTTCCCCATCCCCCTCTGTGGTGTAGCCTTGGGTGAACCCCATGGATCTTGGTGGCTGAGCTGGGAGTTGCTGTCTGCTGGGCTCAGGGCCACCACATCGATCGGCAGAGCGAGATCTAAACCACACTCTGCCTCCCTCTGACATTGGTTGCCTGGAATAGCACCACAGGCTCTGACCTTACAGAAGGGGGAAATGGCCTCACTTTGCAGCTGGAGAGGTTCGAGCTGGGCGTGAGGGAAACGATTCTCCCTGGAAGGACAATTACTCTGGCTGTGGAATGTCTCCCTGGAGTTTTTCAAGACGTGGTTTGACAGAGCCACAGCCTGGTGCTGGCAGAGGTCCTGCAGCATTGGCAGGGCTATGCTGGGCACCTTCCAGGGTCCCTTCCAGTGACTCCACCAGCTCTCCTTAGAGCAGAGGGCTCCTGTCCTTCCCCATCCTGCTGCTCCTAAGTGTGCCTTTCCTTACAGAAGCTGGGCTGGAGCTTGGCCTGGAGCCCGGGGCGTGTGGGCACCTCCCACAGGACCAGGTCCATGGGCTTGTCCTGCATTCCAACCTCCTCACGTGCCTCAGCAGCCTCAGTTTGCCCCCAGGGCTCGGTTGTTCCCTGTGGCTGCAGGTGGCTGTTCCAAACTGCTGCCAGTGGTGGTGGTGGTGGTGGAGGAGTTCCTAGAAAGAGCAAGGAAAATCCAGTGTCCTTTTCCTGGCTGGCTGGTACGAAGCAATGTCTGCCTTATCCCAACAGAACAATGTCCTGAATGCCATCCTGCTTCTCCTGAAGGAACTGGATTCAGAGGGGCTGGAGACCATCCAGCAGACGGTGACGAGGAGACTCCAGACCTTCCAGAAGAAGGAGTTGCAGGAGGAGTGATGGTGCCCGTGGCCATTCCAAAGCTCCCTGGAGCACCAGCCCCAGCCCCACGGCGCCGTCCTGCCCACACAGCCCTGGCTGCAGCCAAAGCCTCGGTGCTCCTGCTGTGCTTCCTGACTGGAGGGGCTGGGAATGGGATGCTTCTGGCTCCTTCTCCGGAGCTTTCCTGCCTTGGGTGGCAGGCTCTGCTCGTGTTTGTGTCTTTGGAGCTGCTGGGTGGGAATTGCAGGCAAACCAGCAAAGGCAGCAGGGCTGCAGCCAGAGGTGCTGTGTGATCCTAAGGGGGGGCAGCTGGAAAGGTCCTTGCTCGTGGGTGGCTCCCCATCAAACCCACCCCTGGCCAGCCTGGGGCTGTGTAGCAGCCTCTGAAGGCAGTTTCTACCACAAAGATTTGGTTTTGTGAAGTCTGTCAAGGAGACGTTGCCTGAGATGATCACCAGGAACTCTCTGGTGCGGGTTGTGAAGGTCAATGTCAAATTCTTAATGTCTTTTCCAAGTCCTGAGTGGCTTCCCGTGGTCATGGCCAGTTCTTCCTTTAGCACGGCCCGTGGGAGTCAGGCAGACCAAAGAAAACCTTGGAGCAGCCTCTGTGAAAGACAAATGACTCCCAAATCCTGAATGCTCAGCTGTCCTCTCAGCCCCACATTCCCTGCAGGCATTAGAGCAGCTTAAGGAAACATCCAAGTTAAAGGGCCCTGGGCATTGCCGGGCTTTGCACAGACATCAGGGGTGGGTGTTGCTCTGGAACTGATAAAACTACTGTTTACTAAGGTTTTAGAGAGTTGTTAAATGCAAACTAAACTGTTGTGACAAAGCAAATAAACCCAATTATCCCTCGGGGCCGTGTAAGTCGTGGCTGGGGGCGTTGCTCCATTACCTCTGGTTCAAGGGGCACATTGTGAGCCCTGCGGAGCAGGAGGAGGGCTGGGATCCCTCCCATTCCCGCTTCACTGGGCTTCTGCAAGGGTGATCCTGCTCCCAGCAGTGCTTCCCGAGGGCACAGCCTTGTTGGGGAACCTTCTTGCAGCCACAACGAGGGCAGGAAGCAAAGGAGAAGGTGAGGAAGGCTCAGTGCAGAGCCACCCCAGACAGGATGGTGGCCCTGAGATGGGACACGAGTCAGACCCTGGTGCTGCACAGGGTCACAGGGCTTTCCCATGGCCCCACTGCCCCTGTTTGTCCAGCATCCAGGCTGTGCTGCTGGGAAGGGATGCTCCTCAGGAGTGATGACAGCCTTGTGTCCAACAAGCCTGACCTTGGTGGGAAGGGACAACAGTTTGACCCTCATCACTTGGGAGGGATATTTGCTGACGCCTCTTAACTCCTCCAGTGACCTTAGGTCTTGCCTTCTGCGTTACATCCAGCTGCAGCTGTGTGATTTATGATGTCCCAGACGTCCCTCGACAGGCAGAGCCCGGGACATTTGCCATTTGCATCGTGTCCTGAGGGCAAGTCCTCTCCCAGGCTCCTGACCTGCCCGTGGACCACCACCCCCCAGCTTTTCTGGCATGACAGCAACCAAAGGAGCCATCCTCGGGGCTCTCTGGCCGTGTGGCTGGTGGAGCAGTGGCCTCGGGGATGCTGTGACACAGTTCCTGCCGAGCTGGGCTGTGCACCCCGTGGCGTGGGCACTGCTGGCTGCCTACGTGCCATGCTTGTCATCCCTGGCAGCATCCTGGCGCTCCCAGGGCGGACCTTTGCGTCCTCCCCTCGGGTCTCCAGGGTCTTTGCTCTGCCTTCCATTCAGGCTGGGAAACATGACAGCACCGTCACATCCCCTCCTGGGGGTGCAGGGGGCTGTGTCTCTCCGTTCCCCCCCCCATCCAGGAGTTTGGCCCTCCAGGTGAGGGGTTTTTTTTGGGTGGAAATGCAGTGTTAGGGCTGCGGCGAGCCCGTCCCCCTGCCCCCGTTGCCCCCCCAAAGCTGGCTGCTGCAGGGCTGTGCTGCCAACACGTTTTCTGGGTGACCTGCTCTCACCCCGACGTGGAATATGGAGCGGGGAACGCAGACGATTCCCAGTTGTGGAAAATGCCAGGGGCTGTGTGGATCCAGCACCATTCCCCCTCAAAGCAGCCTCGGGCACTCTGGGAGGGCAATGGTGAGGCAGGTGCAGGGGCTGACAAGGGGTTGGGAGTGGGTTGGGGCTACTCCAAACTGGGTTGGCACATGGGGTGGTGGAACGGCCCTTTTCCCACCAAGGAAACAGAGCTCCAGGAGCATCCAGGTACTTGTCCAGGAACAGCAGCACTGCTGCCTCCATCAGCATTGCCTGGTATTTCTCCACGGGTCCAGCACTGACAGGGAAGAGACAGTTGTTATCATCTTCCTCCAGAGCCTAAAATGTGGCCAGGTAGGGGAAGAACACTGAAATTATGGTATCAGAGACTCATGGAATGGTTTGGGTTGGACGGGACCTTAAAACTGATCTTGTTCCACTCCCTGCTGTGGGCGGGGACACCTCCCACCAGCCCAGGGTGCTCCAAGCCTCATCTAACCTGGCCTTGGACACTTCCAGGGATGGGGCAGCCACAGCTTCTCTGGGCACCCTGTGCCAGGGCCTGCCCACCCTCACAGNCAGCTCCATGTCCTCCCTGTGCTGTTCCCCAGGGCTGGGGCAGCTCTGCAGGTGGGGTCTCACCTGAGCAGGGGGGCAGAGGGGCAGAATCCCCCCCTGTCCTGCTGCCCACGCTGTGGGACCAGCCCAGGGCACGGGGGGTTTCTGGGCTGGGCCATGTCCAGGCTCTGCCCCACCAGCCCCCCCAGGTCCTTCTCCCAGGGCTGCTCCATCTGCTCATCCCCAGCCTGGATTGATCCCGGGGGTTGTCCTGACCCGGGTGCAGCACCAGCCCTTGGCCTTGTTAAACCCCATGAGATTCTCAGGGGCCACTTCTGGAGCTTGTCCAGGTCCCTCTGGATGGCCCCGTCCTGCAGGTGTGTCACTGCACCCCCAGCTTGGTGTCACCTGCAGACCTGCTGAGGGTCCCCATCCCTTTGGCTGTGTCCTTAATGAGGGTATGAAACATCACTGGTCCCAGTATGGACCCCTGAGGGTATCACTGGTCACTGGTGTCCACTGGGACCCTGAGCCATTGACTACAACCCTCTGGATGTGACCATCCAACCCATTCCTTGTCCATCTGAGTCCACCCCCTGAATCCTTCTCTCTCCCATGCAGAGGGAAGGATGTTGTGGGGGATCGTGTCCAAGGCCTTACAGGAATCCACATAAATGACCCCACATAAATGACTCCCTTGTCCACTGCTGGAGTCACTCCACCACAGAAGGCCAGGGGGCAAATCAGGGGGAACTTTCACTTGGGGACATCTCCATGGGGAAGACAAACTAGCGGCACGTTTGACCCAAAAGCCTGTGATGCATCGTGGTGCTGGCACTGTCCCGGAGGCCGGAGCCGTCAGCCGACAGCCCCAGGAGGGAAATGTCCTGGGAAAGCAGCTCCTGGAACAGGCTGAGCGCGGCCAAACCGGCACGTTTGGCAGGAGCCCTGAGAAACTGCGTCGGCAAAGACACGGAGTGCCGCCGCGAATCACTTCGGCACGTCCTTTGAAGGGATGGGATGTTGCTCCAAAGGGATGGGATGTTGCTCTGGAGCTGCGAGATCCGCCCGCAGGGGATGCTGGCCTTGCACCCACAGCCCCGCTGCCCCCATCCTCCAGGATGTACAGAGCCAGGAAACCTCTTGGCCCAGCATTAATCGGCCTTGGGAAAACCATCCAGCTTTCCTGGCAGGGACTGTGTCCCCATCCCACCCTGCCCTCCCCGTGGGGCCCCGGCACAATGACCACGATGGCGAGGCAGGTTTGGCTCCAACAGGTTTTATGGCTAGAGGAGGAGAGCGGCACCAGGAGCGGTGCAGGGTTCGGGATCACGGAGCAGCAGTGAGATGATGGACACAGACCTCGGGGCCGCGCGGTGACGGTCGCAGCCAAGCGTCATGCAAGGGGAGAGAGGCTCTCCAGGTGGCTCCGTGCTCAGCCCTCAACGCACCCCTCAAGGGATGGAGCTTTTTGGGGGCTCACGGGCTGCCGAAAGCCCCCGGGGGCAGCTCCGACCCGCTCCGGGATGGCACCGCATCCTCCTCACCCCCCTCCCGCACGCGGGGCAGGCAACTACAAGCAGCAGCAGCTGGCTCAGGGGGTCAAGCCTCTAAACAGGGACTTAAAATAGCCCAACATTAAATAACAATAAACTATTAAGGGAAGATAAAGGGTCTGGGCTGTGCAACTGGGCTCAAGCAACACCTCCCTGCTGCATCTGCACAGGGACCAGACACCGCACCAGCGATGTGGGGCAGGATTGTGCCGTTCTGGGAGCTGGCACCAGGCTCTGCCTGCTTTAGGGGGTCGATGCTACAGGGCTACTGAGAACAGCGGGGAGGCAGCAGTCCCCGAGCAACACGTAGGGGTGGGTGAGAACATGGAGAGGGCTGTGGTTTGGGCTGGTGGGATTAGAAGCCCTTCTCGATGCTGAGGGTGCGGCGCGTGACGTGCTCCATCTGGCCTGAGATGTACTCGGTGAGGCTGATCTGGTAGTTGGCGAGCATCTTCAGCATCAGCCGCAGGTTCAGCCACCACTGCTCCTGGGGCAGCCTGTGCCTGCGCAGGAGGACACAGTTCTAGAGGGGACAACCTGGGCCTGTCCCCTCCCGGGCTACTGAACCACAGGGGCACAGGGACTTACTCAAAATCCGTGACTTTCTTGAGCTCCGTCACGGGGCTGAAGGCCACCACCTTCTTCCGGAGCCCGATGACGCAGGCAGTGTCCCCCGAGTTGGCAAATACACGCCCTGGGAGGGGCACACAGCCGACCTTGGCCACCTCGCTGCAGGCTGAGCCCGCAGCAGCAGCCACAAGCCTCCCCCACCTCCTGCCACGGGACCCCCAGCCCTCGGCTCACCCTTGCTGTAGGCCTGCTGCAGCTTCTCTGACATCCACAGCACTGCCTTCACTCCCAGCTTGGTCCCGTAGTTGCGGTCAAAGGGGGTTGGGGCTCCCCCCTGGGGACAAGGAAAAGGGGCTGTCACCTCTGCCCAGCTCTTGGGGACAGCGGTGGCCCGTGTCGCCCCGTCCCCTGTACCTGCTGGAGGTGGCCCAGGACGTTAATCCTGCAGTCGAAGATGCCTTTGCCCTCGGAGGAGTAGAGGTTGTAGAGGAACTCGGTGGTGTAGTGTTCGTGGCACTTCTCATTGCTGGGGGGGCACAGGGAAGGGGTCAGGGGGCTGCCCCTTATTCTGGCACCCCCAGGGAGTCCCTCTGCGCTCCTCATACCACCTTCTTTGTGCTGTTTTGGTCCCTCTGAGGCCCAGAGCCTCAACCTGTGAGCCCAGGGGGATCCTGGTGCCAGGGTGGGGACAGCCTTTGAGGCATCCAATGTAGGACTGCCCCCATGGCCGAGTGGGCACCCACAGTGCCAAACCTCACAGTGCCCAGGAACCTTCTCCAGCCACGGGAAGGGCTCAGCCCCGGCCTCGCTCCCCACCACGGGGCTGTGGTTTGCAATGACTGTCCTCAGGAGTCCCCCACTCACCGCAGCACCAGCCCCCTCTGGATGTCTGTCTTCATTTTGTCAGTCAAGTGCTCCACGTTGGCCTGCAAGAAGAAGAACACCAGGACGCCCGGTAGCCATCCCGCATCCCTCAGGTGCCACCACCGTCAAAACCCCTGGCCATGTTCCTCCAGCCCCTGCCCTGCAGCCCTCCCTACCCCAATATTCCTCCTTATTTCAGCCAGAAGGCCTCTCCTGCCCCGCTCACCTTCAGGTCATGGATGGTGAAAGGGTCTTCGTAGACGTAGGCAGCATCGGCACCCACAGCGATGCCGGTGACGGTCGACAGGTACCCGCAGTAGCCCCCCATGGTCTCCACGATGAAGACACGTCGCTTGGTGCCCGAGGCCGACTGCTTGATGCGGTCGCAGCTCTGTGCCGGGAGATTTGGTGTTGGGGGTGGGTGTCACGGCAGGAGAACCCCCTCTCTGGTTCCCCAGGATGGCATACCGGGCACGCCCCTGCCCTGGCCCTTCCCGCACCTCCATGGCTGCGTTGACGGCCGTGTCGGAGCCCAGGCTGAAGTCGGTGCCGGGCACGTTGTTGCTGATGGTGGCGGGGATGACGCACATGACGATGCAGAGCTCCTCGTACTGCCCGCGCGCCTCCACCAGCTGCAGCACCCCCTCGTACGCCTGCAAGCAGCCCAGGGCTGAGGAGGTGCCGGCCCTACGGCCACATCTGCACCCCCAAAGGGATTCCTTTGGGATGCCCACAGCCCACCCCGGCCCCACCGAGCCAGGGCTGAGGGCTGGCCCACACCTCGAAGCCACCGATGACCAGCAGCCCCTGGATGTTGAACTTCCGCACGTTCTCCACGATCTTTTCCATGCAGGTCTTGGGCAGCGTCCTGTGGTGGGGAAGGGGCAGGAGAGACCGTGGGGATGAGGATGGGGGTGTCCCCTTCCCCTACACACCCCCCGACCCTTTAGGGCTGAACTTACCGCTTGGTGCCCAGCATGGACCCGCCGCGTCCCAGCCATCCTGCCACGTCGTGCCAGCCCACCTCGCGGATCTGCAGGCGGGATTAGGTGTGGGAAGAGCAGCCTGGCACCCCTCTCCGAGCCCAAACCTGCCCCTGAGAGAGCCCTTACCTGCCCTTTGGCCAGGCCTTCGAAGCCATCGCTCACCACGTAGATGGTGTGTCCCTGGCAGATGCCGATGCGCACGGCCGAGCGCACGGCAGCGTTCATGCCGGCGGCGGGGGCTCCCACGTTCAGGATGGCCATGCTGAAGGGGCTCTGTGGGGACAGGGATGGGGACAGCACATTCATCTGTGTCCCCAAGGTGGGAATGGTGTCGCTCGATTGCTCCCTATCACCTCTCACCTTCTCCTGTGCTGGCTTCTGGTGCGCCAGCAGCTTGTAGATATTCCAGTTGTTCTCAAAGCTCCTGCAAGGACACGGTGAATTGTCCCCAAGGCATGTTTGGACCCTGGGGTGTGTGGGGTAACCCCCTTCTGGCTGCAGGAGCCAACGGTTTTCCCATGGGGAGAAGCCCCCATCCCATCAGGGTGTCTCCCCCATCCCAATCCCTGCTCCTCACCTCCCACGGAGCTGGATGGCCTCCTCAAACCTCTTCTCATCCATGGCCTTCTGCACATCCTTCGTCTTAGGGGCAAAAAAGAGATGCAGCACCATGACACCAACACCTGTGGGGTGGGGAGTGGGACCCCCACGCCGGTGCCCCCGGTACTCACCACCTGGACACACTCCATGAGTGGGAGCCGCACCGACTGGTTCCCGGAGAGGCTCACCACGCATGCCGGGGTGTCTGGTGTGGCCTCCAGCAGTGCCATCACCGCCTCCATCCCCATCTTGCTGCTCTGCAAATGGTCGGGGGGACACCTGTGACACCGGGGCCCCTCGTGCCACCTGGGTGGGGTGCTCGGGGAGGCTCCCACAGGCCTGGAAACCACACAGCTGCCACTTCACAGCTGGAGAGTGAAGGTTTTACTTAAAACCCCCAGGAAATCTGCAGTAAATGAGTGGGGCCGAGCCCATCCGCACCTCACCCTGACTGGCAAGTCCTTTCCACTGGACTGGGGGAGTGGCAGGAGCGGGGTTTTCCCTCTCTGTGTCCTCCCCCCAGACCTACCAGCACGCGGTCGAAGGCTGAGGGGGTCCCTCCACGCTGCACGTGGCCGAGGACGGTGACACGTGTGTCAAAACCCAGGCGCTGCACCACCAGCTGTGGAGAAGAGGGGATGTTATGCCAGGGACCCCACGACAGGGACCCCACAGCGGGGACCTGCCAGTCTCGGTGGGCACCAGAGCAGGTGCCGGGGTGGGCACTCGAGTCATTCCCACTCACATCCTTCACATAGTTGGAGGAGATGGGTTTGCCGCTGCGGTCGATGGCGCCCTCGGCGATGATGATGATGTTGAGCCGCGACCCTCGGCTGCGTGTCTGGCACGAGGGGAGGAAACACCCAACCAAAAATCACAGGGAAAGGGTGAGGGGAGCAGTGCCCAAACCCCCTCCCCTCCCCAGCACCAGAAGCTGCCCCCAGGGGTGGGCTCAGGTCACGGCCCCGCCAGCGCTGGCCCTGGCACGCGAGGGCTGGATTTGTGCTCGGCTGAGTGCCCCGGTTCACAGGGACAATGGCAGCGGCTCCCGAAGCTTCGCGGGGGCCGGGCACCGGCGGCGGGGCGGCTCTGGAGGGGACTCCCCTGTGGGGACACAGGGGATGGGGCTGCAGCAGACCCCCCCTCACCTCTCCGAGCCGCTCGCACATGAGGTCCTCCCAGCCGTCCTCTGGAGGGGATTCGGGGATGAAGAGCCAGTCGGCGCCTGAGGCCAGGCCGGACACCAGCGCCAGGTACCTGGGGGGACACGGTGGTGGCAATGCTGGCTCCAGAAGATGACATTCCATCGCACGGATGCCTTTTCCCCGCCCACAGGGGGCTGCTCACCCGCAGTGGCGACCCATCACCTCCAGCACGAAGGTCCGCTGGTGGCTGCAAGGACACGGGTGGGAGGACAAGGAATGAGTTCAATGCTCGGTGGTGGTCCAGAGGCCACCCACAGCGGCCACCCCGCTCACCTCTGTGCCGTGGTGGTGATGGCATCGATGACCTCCATGATGCGGTGCAGTGCTGAGTCGGTGCCGATGGTCATGTCGGTGCCGCAGAAGTCGTTGTCGATGGAGCCCACCAGCCCCACGATGTTCAGGCGGCAGTTCTTCTGCGCCACCTCCGCGCTGATCTGCCCTGTTTGGGGCGGGTCACGGCCACCACACCACTTATTTTAGGGCTGCTCACATCTCCCCCTGCCCCATCCATCAGCAGAGGAGTCAACCCCTCCTTGGTCAGGGCTCATAGCGACGGGGTGAACCTCTGGACCTCAGCACCCCTTGAACGCCTTCACCTGCCCACCCTGGGGTGGGTGGTTTGGGAAGAGAGGGGCTTCACCCACCGTCTTGCACCAGCTCCTCCAGCAGGCCGGCCCACTCGGAGCGGAAGATGTCAGCGCCGGTGAGGCTGCCGTCGCCGCCGATGACACACAGGTTGGTGATGCCGTGCTCCACCAGGTTGCGGGCTGCCCGCAGCCGCCCGGCGCGCGTCGTGAAGGCCTTGCAGCGGGCGCTGCCGATCACCGTCCCGCCCTGGGCACACAGAGGGGCACAGGGCTCACCATGCAGCCGTGGGGGTGCCGGGACACCCCGAGTCCCGTGGCCCCACCGCTGCTCCCTCACCAGTTGGATGATGTTGGAGACGCTGAGCCAGTTGGCTTGCTTGATGTTGTCGCCCCCCTCCACCAGCCCCTCGTAGCCCTGCGGGGAAGATCACGGTGGAGGTGAGGGGCAGCCGGGCTCAGAGGGGGTGGGTGGATGCCCCCCCCCCACGTGACAGGGAGCAGAGGGGGGCACCCCAACCTCATAGATGAGGAACACCTTGGCTCCCACGTAGATCCCCATGCGGGTGACTGCACGGACGGCGGCGTTCATCCCTGGAAAAGCAAACTGTGAGCTGGGATGTTCCCGTGGGATCCTGCACCCCACAGGGGATGGGACCCTGTGGGTGACTCCCCTCGCGACCAGACGGAACCCCGTGGGACCCGGAGACCCACGGAGGACCAGATCCTATAGGTGACTCCGAGGTGTCCCCTCGAGTGCGTGGGACCCACGTGGGCTGAGCCCGGGCAAACTCAGTGCACGGGTGGGAGCTGTGGACGAGCAGCACGAGCCGCTTATCGGGGTGGGGGCGGACACAGCCCCAGTTCCGTGGGTCTGCCCCCGTGGGGCCCGTGCCCTCCCACGGCGATGTCGCGGGGGCGATGGGGATGGGGAAGCGCCGCGAGTGGGACGCACCGACCCTCCCCCGTTTGCGGGCAGAAGGGAGGGGGAGTGTCCCCATCCCCGCGGCCCCGGGCGGTCACGGACGCTGTCACGGACACAGCCGCGGTCACGGACACGCGGGGAGGCCCCCGGGCCGAGCCCACCTTGCGCGTCGCCGCCGCTGGTGAGGACGGCGATGGCCATCCCGGCCCCCGCCATCCGCAGCCGCTCCAACTCCGCCGCCGCCATCGCTGCGCTCCCGACACCGGCAACGCGACACGCCCCGGGACACGCAGGGGCCGGCGACACGCCCCGGGCAGCAGGACACGCCCCGGGACACGCCCCGGACAGGAGGACACGCCCCGGACAGAAGGACACGCCCCGGACAGAAGGACACGCCTCGGACAGAAGGACACGCCTT
>VXAU01003156.1:3400744-3423122 GCA_013399695.1 Formicarius rufipectus
CCGATCTGGACAGGTGGACACGCCCCGGACAGAATGACGCACCCTGGACAGAATGACACGCCTTGGGACACGCCCCGGACAGGTGGACACGGCTCGGGACACACCCCGGACAGGAGGACACGCCCCGGATAGAACGACACACCCCGGACAGCAGGACTCGCCTCTGGACACACCTCGGACAGGAGGACACACCCCGGACAGAATGACACACCTCGGACAGGAGGACACGCCCCGGCGGGAGATACGCACGGCCCGGGATCACGCTCCCTTGGGAGGACTCGCTCTGGAACACCCTCCGGACAAAAGGACGAGCCCCGGACAGAAGGACACAGCCCTGGGACACTCCCTGGCGGGGATCACTCATGGCCCTGGGACACTCCCTCAATACGCCCCGGAAAGAAGGACACAGCCTAGGATACAGCCCGGGATACAGCCCCTGACATAGCCCGGGACACAGCCCGGGACACAGCCAGGGATACAGCCCGGGATATACCCCGGGATACACCCTGGGACACAGCCCGGGATACAGCCCGGGATACAGCCAGGGATACAGCCCCTGACACATCCCGGGACACAGCCAGGGACACAGCCCGGGATATAGCCCAGGATACTGCCCGGGATACACCCCGGGACACAGCCCGGGATACAGCCCGGGATACAGCCAGGGATACAGCCCCTGACACATCCCGGGACACAGCCAGGGACACATCCCGGGATACACCCTGGGATACAGCCCCTGACACAGCCTGGGACACACCTCAGACACGTCCCTTCGCCGCGCCGCGATGTGTGTGTGACACGTCGTACCCTATCGCGACATAGTGCGCCATGTCGTGCCTCGCCGCGGGGACATCCCGCGCCACCCTGTTCTGTGTGAGATGCGTCCCGAGAGTCCTCAGGGAACTGGTGGGTGGAGATGGCCGGTCAGGCTCCAGGGTGCTTGAAAAGCCTTGGCAGGAGCAGTCCCGGGTGACGAGGAGAAGGGAAGCGTTGTCCCCGTCTTTGGGAAGGGGCGAAAGGGGGGCCGCGGGAGCTGCTGCCCTGTCAGCCTCCCCTCTGCAGCCGGGGCGTCGTGAAACAGCCCCTCCTGGAGGCTCCGGGAGCACCGGGACTTGGTTCGGGTCAGTCAGGGCGGATTCATCGAGGGCAAGTCCTGCCTGACAGACCCCACACGGGAAGGGCTGCGGAATTCTGCCCCCCAAAGGTGAGACCCCACTTGCAGAGCTCTTGGAGAGAGTCCAGAGGAGGCACCAGGATGGGCAGAGGATGGAGCAGCTCTGCTGGGAGGAAAGGCTGGGAGAGTTCAGCCTGGAGAAGAGAAGCTTTTGGGTAAGCTCATCGTGGCCTTGCAGTGCCTGAAGGAGCCTGAAAGACTCTTTTCAAGGGCTTGAAGTGAAACGACAAGAGGCGATGGCTTTCCACTGACAGGGAGCTGGGATAGATGGGATATTGGGAAGGAATTCTTGGCCATGAGAGCGGTGAGGCCCTGGCACAGGTTGGGCAGAGCAGCTGTGGCTGCCTGTGGATCCCTGGAAGTGTCCAAGGCCAGGTTGGACAGGGCTTGGAGCAACCTGGGCTAGTGAGAGGTGTTCCTGCCCATGGCAGGGATGGAGATGGGCTTTAATGTCCCTTCCAACTCAAAACAATCCATGATTCTGTGAATTCATGCCATGCCATAGCAGACTATGTGATGCCATTCCATCTCCCCCATGCTCTGCCCTGCTCTGCCAGTGAGATGAGCTGGACCTTTTACTATAAATGTCATACATTAAGGATTTTAATCTTTAATTGTTTCGGGTAGAATTAGAAAACCAACATACAGAACAAGCCCTGCCAGGGATTTCTCTTCCCACCCCTGGTTTAGCTATTCTGCATGTCACCCCACTCGAGGGAGGGTGTCTCATTGCTGGATGCCCACTCCAGACCTGGTGGGTGCAGCCTGGTGCTCCCTCCATCCCTCCTGTTCCCTGGGAATGCTTCCCATCACCTGGTCTCCCAGGGAAGCAGGACGGGCCCTGCCCAGCGAAGTGATGGGCAAGTCGGGACAGCTGCTCGCCCGGTTCCGTCTGCGCCGGGGAGATCTGTGAGCCTCTCCCTGAATCCATCCCCAGGCGCTGCAAGGCCCGGCGTGTCCGGCAGGGAAGGGGTGCGGGTGGCTCGGGTGAGGAAATGGGAGCGACCTGGCTGGAGTCCCGCTCTCCTCCTCCCACGGCCCCACCTCCCCGGCCGGCTTAACATCCCATGGGCCAGCCTGGAGCCAACCAGTCCGTGCCCATCGCTTGTCCCCTCGCCGAACTCCCGGCCGGGCCAGCGCCGGGGCCACCGTGCCGTCCCCATCCTTGTCCCCGCGATGCTGCGGCTGCTGCTGCTGCTGCTCTGCGGGGTCCTGGGCTATGGGGCGGAGCAGGAGGGTAAGGCAGGGACACGGGGGTTGGCAGGGGTGGATTTGGGAGCTGGCAGGGGTAGACACGGGAGCTGGCGTGGACACACACGGGGCTCACGGGGTGATGTCCCACGTGTCCCGCAGCCCCGCTTACCTTCGTCATGGTGCAACAGACGCGCGTCTTCGAAGGCAGCTCAGTGTTCTGGGGGAACGCCAGCCTGGACGGGCGGCTCAGCCACGTCCTGGATGGGCGTAATGTCACGCAGGTGCTGCCGCTGGAGCCTCCCGACGCGTGGGAGCAGCGGCAGAAGGACGTGGCCACCTACCTGTCCTACTTCAGCAACCTGGTGAAGCTCTTCAACAAGGAGAGACCCATGGACTGTGAGTGGTACCCGGGGGGCAGAGGGAGGGGGTCCCGCTGGGGTAGGGGAGCCCCCCCTCCCCGCGCTGCCAGGGCACAGGGATGGGTGTCCAGGTGGGCAAAGGGATGGGGACAGGGCTGTGTGCAAACTCTTTCTGTTGTGGGCAAAGGGAGCCCTTCTGTGGAGCGGGGAATTTCTTATCCAAGGCTGGGAATGGGGTGGTGCTCAACCTGCTGCTGCTCCGCGGGAAACGGGCTGGCACTGCTGCTAGGGGGGATGGTGAGGTGTGGGCACCCTGCCTTCACCCCACCCTCACCCTGCCTGCATCCTGTCTTCTTTCTGCCTGCTCCCTGCCTGCATCCCACGTGTATCCCACCTGCACCTTGCCTGCATCCCACCTGCGCCCTGCCTGCATCCCGCCTTCTTTCTGCCTGCTCCCTGCCTGCATCCCACGTGTATCCCACCTGCACCCTGCCTTCACCCCATCCTCCCCCTGCCTTCTTTCTGCCTTCTCCCTGCCTGCATCCCACATGTATCCCACCTGCACCCTGCCTGCATCCCGCTTGCTTTCTGCCCGCTCCCTGCTGCTCCCCCCAGCTCTGTGGGAGCCAGGGGACACTGCCGGTGTCAGATTCGTGCTCCTCCACCTCTCTGCAAGCCCAGAGTTTCCTCTGCTGCTCCCGCCCAGGTTGTGCTTCACCTTCCTTTTCTTCTTTACCCCCAAACCTGTTCCTCCCCAGCTCCATTCCTGTACCTGCCCCTTGGGGACTCCCGTGTCACCGCGGGGTCTCTGGCGGAGCTCTCCCACCTCCTGATATCCCCTGTGAGGGTGATGAGCAGCTCACTCCGTGCCCCGGACCCTCCTGGCTCTGGTAAAGCCAGAGCTGTGCTGTTGGGAGATAAGACAGGAAAGATAATCCCGGCCGCTGGAAGAGCAAAGCTGGGGGTGTGTGGGGTGGGGTGGCACAGGGCTGGGGCTGCCCGGGCTCAGCGCACGGTCTGCTGCTGCCAGGGGATGCTGAGGGTGGCACACGCTGACTCCATGCCCCCTCTGTCCCCGCAGACACCCAGAGGCTGTGCTGCCGCCTCGGCTGCCGCCTCTTCCCCAATGGCACGTCCCACAGCTTCTACGAGATGGCCCTCAACGGGACAGCCTTCCTGAGCTTCCACGTCCCCAGTGCCACCTGGGAACGCCGCTGGCCCGGGCAGCACCAGGTGGCCACCTTTGCGGCGACGGAGCTGATGAAATACCCCATAACCACCCAGGACCTCCAGTACTTCCTCAACACCACCTGTGTCAGCATCCTGCAGGCTCAGAGCGCCGGGACAGGTCTGTGGTGGGGCTGGGCATGGGGCTGGGGACACGGTGGGGTGTCCCTGGTCGTCACCTCTGTCCTTCTGGGCTCTTGCAGGGAAACTCGGCAGCCGGTCACGCACTCCACTGGTGCTGGGACTGATCCTGGGGACCCTCTCCCTGATGGGCATGGCCATGGGCATCTTCTTGTGCACAGGAGGGAGCTGCTGATGGAGCCAACAGCTGTCCTGTGTCACCCAGTGGACACAGGGGATGGACTCATCATCTCCCCATGGATCCATCACCACCATGTGGAGGCCGGGGATGGACCCATCATCTCCCTATGGATCCATCACCACCGTGTGGAGGCTGGGTATGGACCCATCATCTCCCCATGGATCCATCACCACCCTGTGGAGGCAGGCAACAGACCCATCACCGCCCCACAGAGGCAGGAAGGATGGATCCATTGTCTCCCCATGGACCCAGCGTCTCCCCATGGATGCAGCATCACCCTGGGGAGGCAGGGGATGGACCCATCATCACCCTGTGAATCCACTGACCAAGCTGGTGCCCCACAAGGGATTCATGTCCCCAGCACCACAGGCTTTGCTCCCAAAGGACACTGGTGGCTTCCTTGGCCTGGCCCAGCTGGACTGACCCCTCCAACAGTCCCTGCCCTGGGGACAGTCCCCATGCTGGGCTGGCACAATGTACTGAGACTCCACATGGAAACATGCTTGGCACGGATGGAAAAACAGGAAAGAGGATGGTGGTGGGGAAAACAGCAGGAGAAACAGCCAAGCAATGTTAAAAGGATGGCATTAAACCCTCATCTATCCCTGTTCCTGGAGGGTGGAGAGAGGATGTCACACCTTGTGTAATAAAAGCACCCATCAGCTCCCACAACACTTTTGGCTGCTCCCATTCCCCTCAGCAGCACCCATGGGGAGCTGTGTCTGATCCTGGGCTGTGCACTGAATTTTCCAGGCCTCTGGAAAGTGGCCATTGGTCTTTGCTGGAGGGGTTTGCATTTCCTGAGATCATTTCAACCTTCCCCCAGCTTTGGTTAAGTCATTTCCCCAATGTTTTTCATTCCCGCTCTCAGCGTGAGACTCCAAGGCCAAGCATAGGCAGCTGTGGGGGGACAGTGTTCCTTTCCCACCCTTCAAATCCCAACTATAAACTCCCCTTCGACTGTTTAAACTTTGGTTCTATTGATAATAAATTCTTGGCCCAGTTTCCCTTTCACCCAAAAGGAGAGTTTTGAGCTCTCCTGCTCATCTCCACCTCTCCACGGGCAAGAAGGGCTGGGGATGAGCCAGGAGCTGGCTGGGGGCACTGTCAGAGGGGACAGCACAGAGAGGAGCTTTCCTGGATTAACTTCCAGCTCTTCCCTTTCTGAACACCCTGTGAGCACCAAAGGGTGGGATGTGGATAGGTGGGAAATGAGATGTGGGCCAGAAGGAATGGGGAGATGACCTTAGGGTTGTCCTCAAGCAGGGATGGAGGAGGAGGCGCCCACATCTCATCACCCTGGCCCTCGGCCATCCCAGAGCAGCCCCCACCTCCCCCAGGCTCCCAGGGCAGGGGCCGGGGTGTTCCCCACCCTTTGGCGGCTCCGAGGGGCTGAAGAATCCAAAACAACAGGGCTGAGGCACGTGAGTGTCATGACTTGGCCCTCGGAGAGTGCCCTTGGCAGGAGCTGTGCCAGGGGACCAGCACTGCCCATCCCTCCACGGGCACCCCAAGGGCGCTCGGGGTGGGGCTGATCCCACGAAGGGATGAAACCCCTTCCAGCCAGGAAAAACGGCTGCATTCCTGGCTCTGCTGGGGGTCTTGGAGCATCTCTGCTGCCTGCATGTGTTGCACCGTGGTCCCCAAGACCCGGAGGGGTTCTCATTCCCAGTCCCTCATTCCCTGGGCTGCAGTTCCTTGTCCTGGCTGGGATGGCAGAGTGTGGATCCCGTGGGATCCTCACGGCTGTGACGGAGCCGTCGGACAAGGGCCGGCAGCCGGGATGGCTCCCAGGACAGAGCCAGGCTGGAGAAACCAGGGAGGTCTGGAACAGCAGGTCTTGTTTTGCTTTTTGCTTCTGAAACGCGTCATCTTTTGGACAGCTGAGGAAGCCTCCACTTGGAGCAGCTCTGCAAAAGCCTTTTCCTTGCTCCCAGGCCCCCCGTGCCTGTTGGCTGCAGCAGGAGAGCGCTCCAGAACGGAGCTGACTCCGCTGCTGGTCTTGAGTTCCCACAAGGGGATGGGGCAGCACCTGGATGGGGGAACCCCCAAAACTGCAGGAGCCCAGGAAAGAGCCTCACCTGGATCTGTGTCCGTGGGCAGTGCACCCAAACCTTCCACCCCATCCCTGCTGGTGACCAGCACTGGTGTCCGACACCGGACGTGGTGCCCAACAGCAGAGGGGCTTTGGTGACATCACATCGTAAGTCCACAGTTTCTGTTCCTCATCCCAAACCCCTCAACTCATAACCCTCACATTTCCTCACCCCAAATCTCTCCTTTGCCTCCTGGTGAGGCCACCAGGGCTGTGGCAGGCTGGGGCTGTGTGGCCCAGCCATCCCTGGACAGGGTGCTGGGCTCTGTTCCACCCCCCTTCCCACACGGCGCAGCTCCCTGGCCCTTCCTTCCCCACTTTTGGCTGTTTTTCCATCCTGGATTATGGTGGATCCCGCCAGCCAAGGGGCGTTTTTCCATTGGCTCCCTGGGGGTTTCTTGGGTCCTGGTCTGTCTGGCACACAAACCTCTGGCAGCTTTCAGCAGCCCCCGGGGTGAAGCATCCCGGTTTCCCACAGGGATCACTGGGCAAGGCTTTGTTTTCCACGCATGGTTTCCATCACTTCGCTATCGCTGCCTTGGGTAAGGGCTCAGATAAGATGCCCAAGCTGTGATTCTTGCTCCAGTGGGACCATGCCCATGTGACAGGAACCCGCTTTTCCCTTCGCCCCCATCCCATGGGAGACTTGGATGGAGTGGGAAGGCCCCCCCGCCCCACTCCCTATTCCATTTGGGACATCAGCTCCCTCTGCAAGGTTGGCGTCTCCATCCATGTCCTTCAGGAGCCTCCGTGCCTGGATGGCTCCAGGAGCTGCCCACACCCACAGGGATGGACTCCTGTGCCTGTTGGGGTGGGGAAAAGAGGGGGCTGATAGGATCCATCTGGAAGAAGGAAGGGATTATCCCTGTAAACACCTCTTACGCACTCGGAGCCTGCACTGGAGTCATTGCGGCTTTTCTGGACTAAACAAACCACATCCTTCCAAACTCCTGGAGGTCACTGTGGTGCCGAAGCCCCACGTGTTGGAATTCCTGGATTTAGGACACCCTTATTAACCTTGGGGGTTGCGCTGGGGTGAGGGGATCCACTTTTTTGTGTGGCTGCTGTTTGAGGATGGAGCCTGCTTGGGATCTGCTGTCTGGCAGCCTCCTGCTCCCACATGGAAGTGAGCAGCTCCCTGGAAACACCTCCCAGCAGAGGAAAGGGCTGTGCTGGCCAGTCCCTCCTGGCAGGGTGGATGGGTGGCTGTGTCTGCCCTCTTGCCTTCCTGCTCACCTCCCAGGTCAGCTGGAGGAAACAGGAGAGAGCTGGCTGCTGGCCAGGAGCAGGGATAGTGGGAGGCAGCAGGGATACCACCCACCCCACCACAACCCTGCCCTGACCCCACGGGCTGTCTGCTCCCTGCCAGGGGAGCTGGGAAGGGGGCTGCTAGATGGGAATCACATCAAGGATTCCAGTGAGGATTCACTGCCTCACCTTCCCTTCCCAGCCAGAGGCTCCTGCTGCAGACCCACGTGTTCCTCAGAGCAATGTTCTCTTGGCACCAGCCCCTCTCCCTCCTTCCCTGCCTGGCTCCGGAGCAGAAAGGTTGAGACAGAGGCAAGGACTCAAAAATAACAAGCTTTGTCTTTGGAAGAACCCAAGCCTGCTGGGCTGTACTTCCAGAGAAAGTCCAATAGGGAAATGGCTGTTTGGGAACACTTTCACCCCCTTGCCAGACCTGGGAAGACTCTGCATGGCTGAAGGCAACGGGAGCAAAGCCCCACCCCTCAGGATTCCCATCCCGAGGGCTGAAGCTCTTTGGAGCAGCCCCAAAACTTGAGCACCTGGTCTGGAATGGGGACAGTGGCTGTAGGTGCAGCCAGCCAGGCTGTGGAGGAAGAGGAGGCACGGATAAGGATGCAGGGCATGATGGAGAAGTGGATCTGAGCCCTTCTTCCACCCCCATCACCAACCTGCTACAGAATCCTCATCCCATCTGCTCCTTCTCCTCCCCTGGGATGGGAGGGATCCATCCAAAGGGTGGGAACCCAGCGCTGATGGAGGTGATGACATCTGAAGTCCAGCCTGTGGTGAGGCACTGAAGGTGATGAAAACCGTTCCCTTCAGGAATAAACCAGGATCCCGTTTCAGCCAGGCCTTCCAAAAGCAGCACAGAATGTGTTCCAAGGACAAGTGTTTTCCTAGAAGAACTGAAAAACATGCCTGTACCTGAACCCTCACAATCCTCACCTTTATGAGGATTAGGGTGAAAAACGACAAGGAAATTGAGGTTAATTTGATCCAATTTGGCAACAGAGTTGCTTAGGAGGGGCTGGAAATTCAGGCTGTGCATTACAGAATTCCCAGGTCGGAGATTCACACTGTCCAGATCCTTGTTTGGTCCCTGACCAAGACGGGAACACCTAAACCCCCTGGGAAGCATTTAGGTGCTTAAAGGATTCAGAAACCAGAGGAAATGTTTGGGCAAGCACTGCTCTTGCTGCTGGGAAAAGGCATGGAAGCCTTGAAAACTTTGTCTGGAGCTAGGAAAGGTGGGGGAGGCTGGGTGTACACACTCCCTGCAGTGGGAGGGCAAGGATGGTAGGAAACAGGATTGCCTGCTTGGAATTTGGGGCTTTTTTTCCTGTTTTCCTCCTTGCTGCTGCACAATTCAGGGCTCTGCAGCCATTGTTGTGTTCCCCGAGGAGTCCAGCCCCACACTGCCATAAAAACAAACCACAGGAAGGAAAGGGATTACTAGAGAAAGGAAAACAACAGTGGGAACAAGGAGCCAGGCCCAAAGTAAAACCCGCTGGCTGCTGCAGGGGGTGAAGGTAGGAAAGGTTACACCTTCTCCAGGGGGAATTTGGGCTAAAATCCCAGCTTTTGGAGCTTCTTGCTACAGGTGAGCATTGGCAGCAGGGTTGTAAGGGGCTGGAATAAAGGGAATCAGCCCGATGCACAGGCACATGGGAAGGAATTTCTTTGGAATCTGAGATTTTCTAGAAATTCGAACCAAGGGGGAGCAGGACCAGAACTGCCTGCAGCACCTGGAAAAGGCTGGCCATCAGTAGGCAGAGGGTGGGATTAACAGCTCATCCTTTGGGATTTTGAGGAAGACTGGCACTGAGAACCAGGGTCTGGCTTTGCCTCAGCTTCTCCCCAAGCCTCGCCGTGCTCTGCCAAGGCAAATGGACAAAGGATCCAACAGGAAAACTTCCCGGTGCCGGGACTTCCGCTGCGTCAGCTCCCGCTGGAGCCCGGGGCTGGGTGGGATCCAGGGCAGAAGGGCCACGGGGGGTTGAGCCCACGCTGTCCCCACCTCACCACGCTGCTTCCAGCCCCCAGGGAAAGCAAACAAACAATAAACCTCACAAGAGAGCAACCTGCAGTCTCCACCTGCTGCTTCCCAGCAAACAGTTCCCTGCAGGCAAAGTGGATCCCACCCAGTTCCCAAAAACGGGCAGCGGGCTGGGAGGATCCCAATTTTCCAGCCCCAAAGAGCCCGGAGGGAACTGGAAGGAGGGTGGAGCCAGGGTGGGAATCGGGCTCTTCTCCGCGTAACAGGGGACAAGAGAAGAGGAAACAGACTCAAGTTGCTCCAGGGGAGGTTTAGATTGGATATGAGGGAAAATTCCTTCCCTAAAAAGTGGCTGGACAGTTGGAACAGGCTGTTCAGGGCAGGGGAGGAGCCACCACCCCTGGGGGCATTTAAAAGATGGGGCACTCGGGGACATGGGGTCAGCGGTGGCCTTGGCGGCACTGGCACGGGTTGGACTCGATGGTCTCTGGGGACTTTTCCAGCCTAAATGATTCCAGGATTTCTCCTGCTGCATCCCAGAGGGAAGCAGAGAGGCCTGGCTGTGGCAGGGGAAGGGCTGTGCAAACACATCACCAGGGAGGTTTCGCTATTCCAACACCAACACGCTTTATTTGGTGCCTCTCCCGTCCTCACGGAGGACAGAGCGCAGGAGGGGGGAGCTTTTCCAGGCAGCTGCTGGTTACAGGTGGGGCCATGAAGGACAACCAGGATCAGGAGGAGCCATTCCCAGATCCCAGCACGACCAAGGAGTCTTTGCTAAGCCGGAGCAACTTCCAATTTCAAACCAAGCGTTGACTTTTGGGACAACTGGACTACCTGGTAATTAAGAGAGTCCACGAAGGCCTTAAAAGACTCTTTACCTTCCTTCTCCAGCCATTTGTGGAGGCCTAACACAGCCCAATCCACTCCCAACAGCACCAGTATTCCTGCCCTAAAACCCACTATCACACCCCAGACTCAGAGAGGAAGGGCTGGGATTAAAAAAACCACCCCTAAAGAACAGTATTTTGGAAGAGATGGACACAAAGGACATAAAAAGCAGGAGCAGCTCTGAAAGTATGTTGAGATGGTCAAGAAAAGTCACATCAAAATATATTTAAAAACCAGAAATTCCAAACTGTATGGAATTTAAAACTCCTTCCCCCACCTATTTTTTTTTTTCCTGCTCAAGGAATTTCTGTTGTTCCAGGACGTGGAACATGATAGGCAGCACCAGTTGTGTCCTGAAAAAGTATTTCCCCCACCTCTGAGCACTTCCATCATTTACAAATTAACAGTTAGCTAAACCTCAACCATTGCCCTCCCTCCCCCTTTTCCATTCTACAGTGGGCAGGAGAAAAGACCACGAAGAAATCTGACTTTGCATTCCCAGGGAAGTCCAATTTTTCCACACATCAGTAGCCCTGCAATCCGTTGTACACCTTCTGCACCGGTCCTTGCTTCAACAACTGCTTGAGACCTGCAAGGGAAAGGACAGGGTGACTGCACAGAGCACAGAGGTTGGGATGGCCCCCCACATACCCCTTCCTCACTCCTAAAATCCCATTCATCAAACATTTCAAGGAACTGACAAGTCTCCGGACCTGGTGGGATGAAATTCTTACCAGCTCAGGCTAAAGGAGTGAGTCAGCCCTTAAATCCATAAAAGTTCATCTCCTGGGACTGGCAGGACAGGGAAGGACTGACAGGTCTCCACTGCTCCTTAAAGGCCAAGTCCACCCAGAACAGAGGAAGCAGAGTGGGAAGAATGGATGTGTCACACTGTTTTTGCAGGGATTAAGGAGGGAGTCCCCTCTGATTAAGTCAGCCTGGGCTCACTCAGTGCCCTGGGGCCCCTCGGGGCAGCACCAAAACCCACTGAGCTCCAGGAGGGGCTGCCAGGACCCAAACCAGGGGGAAACTCCCCACACTGGGAGGAACTGCCAGATAACCTTCTCTAAAGAAGGACATGGAGGGGCTGGAGGTGTCCAGGGAAGGGGATGGAGCTGGGAAGGGGCTGGAGCAGCAGGAGGGGCTGAGGGAGCTGGGGGGGGCTCAGCCTGGAGAAAAGGAGGCTCAGGGGGGACCTTCTGGCTCTGCAAGTCCCTGCCAGGAGGGGGGAGCCCGGGGGGGTCGGGCTGTGCTCCAGGAACAGGGACAGGAGGAGAGGGAATGGCCTCAGGATGGGACGGGGCAGGGGCAGGTGGGACCTCAGTTATTAAACCAACAAATTTACTTGTACAGAGGACAATTCCAACCTTTCAAGCATGGAAATCCTTCAGGGAGTCCTGCCAAAAGACAGTTTGTCTCCCTGCAAACCTTGTCCTGTCTATCCTTAAATCTCTTGGGCTACACATTCTACCCTCCTTTAAAGTGAGTGATCTGCTGTACAACTGTCACAGTAGCTCTGCTAAAATACTGGAAAACTTGAAAGTAGTAACTGGAATCAGGAGGGCTCTGTGCCAGGTGAGAACTATTCATGCTGATGGGCAGAGGCTCCTGAACTCTTTCCAGAAACAGCAGGAGAAAGCAAACCCCTCTCCAGGAGCTGCTCATCATTAGGGACAGGGCAGTGCAAGGCAAGTTCACTTCCCCTCCACATCCAAAGGAGGCTCCAAGTCACTTCCTGGCTGGTGGAAAAAGAGGATGTGGTCCCTGGATGTGTGGTTCTTAGAAAGGAAGGATGTAGCTGGAGAAAGGTGTGCTCCAGGAACACCGAAAAAAGCGGGATTAGCACCTTGCCCACACCTTGTTTCCTGCCACCCTCAGCAGTGCACAGGGCATTTCAGCACACAGCCCAGCTTCAACCAGGAATTCCAACCAGGAATCCTGACTTTGGGTGCTGCTGCACTTCAGGCATTTTTCACTGGAGCCTGAAGTAGTTTATTCACTTTGAAATTTTGTGGATACCCGCAAGAAGTCACAGGTCACAGCAGAGAAAGAGTCAGCTCTGCTTGATTCCTCCTCACAGGAAAGAAAGGATTGTTTCTCTTATTCCAAAGCTCTTGGAGCCAGAGTATCTTCTGACAGCCCCAAGAGCTGGACATGTGGTTAGGAGATAAGAAATTAGGACCAGAGCCAACAATAAGGAAAAAAGGAACGTTTTGAACTCTGGAGCCCAGTTTTCCTTTGGATGTGTACACTGAACCACTGCCACACAACAGGAATTGACCTATTCCCTCATAACACTCCTTCAGCACTGGATGTTTGGAAATATCCAGCACATAGGAAGGCATCTGACAGCCTACCCAGTCATCATCCCCTGGGAGAAGTGGAATTGCTTTAGGAGCACAGTCATGGCAGCACCATCACCTCCCTATTCCTGGATATCCGTAAAGGTGTGGGAGCAATTGTCCAAAACAGAGGCTTCTCCCACTGCTCCTTGCCCAGTGTCTTCCAAAGTGCCAAGAACAACAGCTGGAATAACCTCCCATGTGTTTCAGAGGTGCTGTTGCCTGAGGAAGCTTCTAGAAGGGCAGCAGAGCCTGGAGTGAGACTCCACAGTGATGTGGCCACTGCGTGACACTCGGAACAGGCAGGAAAGCACACGGATAAAACCAAACCAGGAGGAACCAAAGCACAGCCCAAACAGCTGCAGGAAGAGCCACAGAACATCTGGAGCTGCAGCCACCAACTGGGCTGCCCTGTGACAGCTGGCACAGTGTGGCCAAGGCAGGAGCAAACGCCACAGGGCTGGGAAGAGCCCACCCAGGGTTGGCTTCCTTCAATGAGCTTGAGGAGCTCAGGGAATCCACTAAGAAAACACCTTCAGAAGAAGCCCTGGAAGAAGTTCTGGGGATGGGGATTTCCTGAGAAGCTGCACCGGTCCATGCCAGGAACACCTGTGCTCCATGGCAGAGGACAAGGGCCTTGACACCTGCTCTGATGGAGAGCAGCAGAACTGACCACAGAGGCTGCTGGGGCAAAGAATTCCCAGCTAAGAAAACAGGGAATCCTGCCAGTTGTAGGATTTCTACACGGATCGTCAAGTTGCCATTGGAGCACCGAAGCTGAGCAGCAGATCTCTCCTAGAGGGAGTGGAGCAGAAGGAGGTGTGGGGAGGAACAACCCCTCCCCTAACACAGCGTGACATTCCTTATCCTCGACAGCAGAGGCATTTCCACAAGTCCTGCCTCCAAGAAAGCACCAGCAAGGGCTGGAAAACCCTCCTGTGATTCCATCCCAGCAGAGACAAGGCAGGCAGAGGCCAAGCCCAGCCAGATGGCCAGCTCCAAAACAAAGCACCTGCAAGCTTGCCAAGTGCTGCATTCCAGCAGCAGCAGCAGGACATCCAGACCTCACGTGGCTCCCTATGGCTGCAGCAGCCAGGCTTCCCTGCTTCCAAGGGAAATGGCAGTTCACCACAGGGCAGTAGCCAACTGTGTTGTGGTGTACAAGGGGCACGGGGGACAGGAGAGCCACCTCCTGAGCCCTCCAGCCCCTGGACCAGCTGTGCCAGGCCCTGTGCTCAGCTTGGGTGGGCTCTGGGCACGCACCTTCCCGCTGCTCTGGTGTCAGCTGCTCCTTGGGGAACTCCACATCAAAGGTGATGATGAGGGAGCCTTTGATGTTGTTGTTATCAAAGTTTGGAAGACCCTCTCCCTTCTTCCACAGTTTGGCGCCGGGTTTCGTGATCTTATCCCGAGCGACGTGGACCTGGGGGCAGGAGGAATTTTACAACATTAGTAGTGTTGCAGAACCAGAATCCCAGAATCCTTTGAGGTTGGGAAAGACCTCTGAGGTCATCGAGTCCAACCTGTGACTGATCCCTCACTTGTCACCCGGCCCAGACCACTGAGTGCCATGTCCAGTCATTCCCTGGACACCTCCAGGGATGGCGATTCCACCACTTCCCTGGGCAGCCCATGTTGGGTGTGTGTACCCCAAGACTCCAACGCCCTTTCCAATCCACTGGAAAGCTCCAGCTGGTATTGATCCTTTGCCAAAACTTGTGGCATCAACGAGTCCAGGAAGTTTTACTGCAGGAGGTGCCAGAATTTACACCACCCACTGCTGGGACAGACTGGAAGCGACACCTACATACTTGAGGGCTTGTTTTGGCTTCTTGGGAATTGGTCTGGAAGGCTCTAGCAGAGGGTAGACTGGATATAACCAGATCTTGAGCAAGCACAGGAGACCTGCAGGTACATTTGGGTTCCACAGCACCCTGGGCCTCACCTTGTGCCCATCCAGGTGGGCAATGTCCATCTCAAAGCCTGTAAGTGCCTCGACCAGCGAGATCGTCACGTTTGTGTACAGGTCGTCTCCTCTCCTTTCGAACACTGGGTGCCTGTGGAAATAAGAGACATTGAACTTTTCTCCTTTCCCTGAGGGGAAACAGGTCCTTCAGCTTCTTCCCTTCTCTTTGGGAGTTTGGAGACTTCACAAATAGGAGGGGAAGTGTGGAATGAATCAAATTTAGCCTCATTTTCCTGTGCAAGATAAGTGCTGCTCCGTGCCCGTTCTATTTCTAGGGCAGTGAGCGCTGAGGTGTGACAAGAAGTTGTGACTCACACAACAATTTTCTTACTAGTGAATTTCCTTACAACAGGGAGACAGTGTATTTGTGGAAAAGGGAGGTATTTCATGTGAATCACACACGGTGAATGCAAGGCAAAAAAAAGAAGATTCTTTGATAATCCCACTTCTAACGAATCCACCTATTCCAGCACCATCAGAACATCCCGCATGGCCCTGAGTGCCAGGGCTACACCAACACGCTGCAGGGCAAGTTTCTATGCTACAGTGGGCAACACTGGCCAGGAAATGGATTGCAAGCTGCCTTTATAGTCACCAGGAAGAACCTACCCAGGCCAGGGACTTACTTGAGAACTTTAATTCGGAAGCGCAAATCACCTGGCTCCCCGTCCACGTGGGGCTCACCTGTGGGGGCAAAGAGTCAAAGGGCATAGTCAGGAACAAGGAAAGAAACAACCAGAATATGAAACACAGGCATGTAAAAGAAAAAAAAAAAAGACAACTGGTTAATCTTCAGATGAGTAAAGCTCTGCTTAAACATATCTTAAAGAGGTTAGGACTCCTGGGGTGTTGCCTCAGCGAGGTCACACCTCTCCGCTGCTCTGGAAGGCCTGTCTGCAGGTCAGTGATGCCCTTCACTCACTGAAGGGCTTCATCTCCTTGGCCAGAGGGGAGTCCCTCAGGCACTCAAGCCTGGAGCAGATGCACCTGCTCAAGTGTCACCTGAACCATCAGATCCAGTGCTGGTTCCGTGCATGTCCCCACTCCCAGGGAAGGGATGCTCCTGGATTTCAGCACACGCAGAGGACACAGCACTTCCAACTCCCACCAGAGTGGAGCTTGGACACTCCCAGTTCCAAGCAGGACAGCCCTCCATGGTGGCAAAGCAGCAGGCCAGAGCTGAGCACACACCTACCTTCCCCAATGAAGGGATACTCCATGCCATCCCTCACCCCTGGCTCGATCTCCACTTCCAGCGTCCGCTCCTCGTTCACGAGCCTGACAACGGGAAGAGCAAGGCAGGACTGAGGGGATCCACCCCGATCCAGCTTTCTGTCGTGTTGTGGGATAATGGGAACAACCCCCACAGGCTCACACATACCCTTGCCTTGCTCACACCTAAAACTGGGTCAGTGCTGCCCTTTTTATGTGCTCAGCTTAGCAGGTGGGGCAAAGTTAAACTCCCAAAGATCTGGTCAGCATCTGGGTGTGTGACTCCACCACGGCATTCCATGTCCAACTGCTCCCAGCTGGAAGCTGTGTGCCCATCCCAATGTACTTATCCAGATTTGGCTGTGGCACTTCCACTGCAGCGTGGCTGTGCAAAGAATAAAAGGCTGCCAGAGGAAACTGGGGAGCTGCACATCCAACAGAGCTCTGCTTTAAGAGCAAAGAGCGGCTCCTTGGACATGAGAGACCTGTGTCAGAGACCTTCCCAGACCTCCCAGCTCCCAATGGGAATACGGGCACTTTCCCCCATCTAGCGGTCGGTTTGGGAATAAATCTCGCTGTATTACTCGGGGCAATCCCGGGATTTCAGGTTCTTGAGGAGCCGTGAAGAGCATCAGACTCACTTGACGTTGGGACACTCATCACAAACGACCTCCTGAGTCATCTGGAAGCGGCCGGGCCCCAGCTGGGTTGTCCTCATCTCCTGCCGGCAGTTGCATTTCCGTTTGCCGGGCGCCTGTCTGGCCACGGGCTTGTTCCTCACAACCTGCAGGGAGCAGGGGGAGGTTGGTGCCAGCATTCCTGGGCTTCCACAAGGGTTTCTCCAACAGCCTCAACAGGGAATGGTCTGGCTTGGAAGGGACCTTAAAGACCACCTAATTCCAACCCACTCCAGCGGGCACGGACACGTTTTTGTGCGGCTCCAAATGCGGCCTCAGCAAAACACCCCGAGTTTTCACCTTGTGATCACACATTAAACACCAGAAAAACTCTCTCTGCCACCACAATTTCCTTTTCCTGCACACCTTTCCACACAGGAAAGAGAGCACTGGGATGGAACACCTCACACGTTGGTTGGGATGCTTCCTTGTCCCACACAAGGAAAACTATCTGGAGTTCCCCGAACACCCACAACACATCAATCAATGCAAACAGCAACGTGCAGGACAGAGGGGAATCTGTCAGCACCAGAAATGGAGCTTGCTTCAAAGAAACAGTCACTTTCACATACTTTTCCCGCTAATGTAACCCAAAAACCTGCAGTGACACGTTTGGCCACACACAGAGACCATGGGAAATCCTCGAGGTGGTTTTGAAGGAATTGCAAAGTGAATTTGAGGCTTATGAACAGGCTCTTAAATATCACTGAATTCTACACCTTCTCCAGCTTGGGCTGCTGCACTGAAAAAGCTCAGCTAGTGACCGACAGCCAATAAACAATAATCACCACACAGAGCAACCTTTTATAGAGATTTCAACACTTGCAAAGGTCAATGAAAGTGTTGCTTCCTCAGTGAACTCCAGCAGAGCCCCACAACATCCTCCACTGCCAGACACTGAGAAAAGGAGCATCTGTCTGAGCAGTTTCCTGGGATAAGATATTCTGAGCCCTGGTCAGGCACCTCGAGCCTGGGAACACTCTGCACAAGTGAACTTACTTCTACAAAGTTCCCTGAATACACCTCCTCCAGCGTGACCTCCAGGTCCACGATGATGTCGCTTCCTCGGGGAATGTTCCTGTCCTGCTGGCGAGGGTTCCCTCCAAACATAAAGCCAAAGTCCCCAAAGAAGCTGGAGTATAAAGCACATTGATTAGTTTAGGAAGGAGTTCTGGCCAGAGGCTTCAATCCCCCTAGAGAACGGTCTCCTCGCAGTCCTAAAGCTCCAGAGGAAACCCAGGAACCTCTTTTAGCTCCTTCAGGACACGAGGTAAAGCCTTCAAACAAAGGCTTTTCAAACAAAGCAGTCAGTTTGGAAAAGGAGAGAGCTTTTGGAGCAGGGACACCTCAAAATGTGACCACTGTCCCAGGGAAGTCCACTCTGTTGTGCCCAGGTGCCACTGCCACAAGGTGGAAACTCTGAGTAGCACAGCAGGTCGCTGCTAGCAGGCTGGTCCTCCAGAGTTTTGAGGACAACACGGATGAGGAAAACATCCTAGAAAGCCTGAGTATTGTCCCCCAGGCAGTGCTGAGTTCTCACCCATGATCACAGGAGATGAGCAACCTCAGGAATTGTTTCAGGAAGCCTGGCTGATCCAAAGGGGCAGAAAATCAGGTGCCTCTGGATTTTCATGCTCCAAATTCCACAGCTGCTGTGAAAGCCACCACAGCAACACCTGGCAGAGGTGTCCCCAAAGGACACACGTGATGGGCCAACAGGTCAAACCTCAAAGACCCACAGGGAACTTGGCAACGTTCCCACATGTTTCATGCAGGTGCTGCACTTGGAAAATCAGCCCCAGGGGCAATGGGTGGCCACGTGGGAAGTCACCACTGGCTCCTGCTTATTCCTCTTTGTGGCATGGAGTGGTGCCCAACCAGAGTTTCACGTGGGATACCCACTGCAAATGCATTTCTTCCAACTCTCAACTCTCACTGCACTTCAGCTGACTCTGGACTGGGTAAAAACCATGTCAGAGGGTGGCTGAGCACCACAGACTCTGAGCAGCAGCTGAAACCTCCTTACTGGGAGAAGATGTCTCCGTGGGAGCTCTGGTGCCCATCCTTCAGGCCCTCCTCACCGTAGGCATCGTACTGCTTCCTCTTCTCCTCGTCTGACAGCACCTGGGAAAGGGATGGAAGCAGGAAAGGCATCACCTGCAGCTCAGGGGACTTGTTTAACCAGGCCCTGGAGGCCACCAGGCCCCTGCATTGGGGGACAACCAGCCAGGTTTGATGTTACAAAGGACTTCTTTAGAACTTGCTTGTTGTGCTGGTCTGGAAAAGTGAAATATTTCTCACTGAAACCCATAAAAAAATTTCAGCTAGTTCATTAAAACTAGAGGGAAAAACAGAAACACTGATTTTATCTTAAATACTCAAAAAGAATCAGAAGGAGTAACTCAAATCCTACAAGGACACACGGAAATAAATGATAAATAAATAAATACCACCACCCCCATGGCTCAGTCAGGACTTTTCAGGCTATAAACCATCAGTTTTACTTCTCAAGTTTTCCTCTCTCCCCAGGTCTCCAGTCACATTTAGTCTTCCTGCCCCTTCCTCCCCTGTTGATCATATTTGGGAAGGTCACAGTTGCCAGGTGAGCTTCCAGAAGGCTGGAGAGGAGCTGGAACAGGAGGAGAAGTGACTAAACCATGAAAACCACCCTGAAATTTGGGGTACCCAGAGAAGCTGTGGCTGTCCCATCTCTGGAAGTGTCCAAGGCCAGGTTGGACGGAGCTTGGAGCAACCTGGGCTAGTGGAAAGTGTCCCTGTCTGTGGCAGGGGTGGGGCTGGATGGGTTTTGGGGTCCTTCCCATTCCATTCTGGAATTCTATGCAGTTT
Organism: Formicarius rufipectus; assembly: GCA_013399695.1. NCBI lineage: Eukaryota > Metazoa > Chordata > Aves > Passeriformes > Formicariidae > Formicarius > Formicarius rufipectus. The sequence goes on from VXAU01003156.1 coordinate 3,420,295, forward strand.
TAACCAATGACAAATGCCAGCAATAGGGCAAAAACCAGTGGTGGCTTCTTCCCTAGTTTCACCCAGTAGGTGAGAGCTCAATTCTCCCTTTATCCCTTGAGATTCCCATGGAAACTCCTCCCAAATCCATCCTGGGCCTAATGACTGCATGTAGAGGAGTCTCAGCTCCCTCTCCTGGGATGAGTCTCCTTCCCAATGGAATCTTTCCAGCTCCAGGCTGGAAACACTGAGGCTGTTAAAACAAAGGGACTGAGTAGATTCCTTAACCCACATTACCCCAGATTTTTGGGAAGGCTTTGCTGTCATCAACTACCCAAACCCCTGGCAGTGGGGCTCCCATTTGGGGAGGAAAATCCCATTTGGTTTGGGTTGTAAGGGACACACAATCCTGGCTCCATTTTTGCCCCAAGCCCTCACACCAACCTGCTGCATCTCACAGGTGATTTAGCAGAAGGATTTCCAAGCTGTCCTGCCTAAAGGAGGAGGCAAAGGTCCTTCAGGGCATCAAAACCTCCTCCCAAATGTGTTTTTAAAACCCTCCACATCAATACTGGGTTTCTGATTTGATTTCTGATTTTTTTTTTTTCATAGAAAGAATAATCTCAACTGCTGGCAAAGGTTTAATTAAACTGGGACTTGGGGAAGAGGCAAAAAAGTCCTTTCCACGCCTGAAGTGCCATCAAACGTGACAAGATCCCAGCTCTCAGGAAGGACCCCAAACTCCACAGCAGGGGCTGCAAGTGACAAGGAAATGTTTCTCTCCACAAAAGAATTCTTTATATTCACTGGTTGCCCCGTGACAGTTCAGCCAGTTTAAGTCTGAATTAAGAAGTCCCAGCTCCGAGACAAAACTAAAGTGAAGCGTTTTCTTTCTGAACCCAGAGAAATAAATTCCATATGGTTCTCTCACTTCCTCATTTGCTTTATATTTGGATACCTGAGGAGCAGGGGAGCACCAGGGATGGAAGCAGGAGCCAGGCTACAAACCTCTGGATTCCTTCCAGAGGATCCCAACTTCCCACTCAACCACACTGGATGATGGAGTTGTGCAACACCATCTTCCTCAGGGTCTGTGTGCTCCACTGGGAACAACAGGAGGAGCAGCTGGAATCCAGCAGGGACAGAGGGAGGGCAAAAAGGATAGAAAATGTGGGAGAAACAGATCCTGTACCAGCCTGCCCAAATTCCACTGTGTGGCATTACAGGCAGGGACAGGAAGACTTTGACTTCAAACCTCTGGGCAATGAAAGAATCCATATATAATCCATAATGCACTGGGCTAGGAATGGCAGGGATCCTCTGCATGTCACAATATTATCATGGAAGCAGCTGGAATTCCGCATGTGCTATCCACAGTTATTTTTCCCAGTGAATTTTCCCCAAAAGCCAAGCCTTTGATGACCCACCAGCTCAGACTAACCAGGCCCTGCACACACAGAGCTGTCCCTGTGCAGCACCTCGAGCTGCTGCTCCTCTGTCTCCCCCTCAAGGAACTGGGAATAAATTCCAAAGAACTGGTGCCTTGGCTTTGTCCTGGCTGAGGGAGCTGAGGTGTTGGATTGTCCTCTGGCAGGAGGAGCCCTCTGAGAAGCCTCTGCTCCTTGGGGTTTTGTTTGGGAGAGTGTCTGAAATTCCATGGAGTAACGAGGGAGGATGGAATTCAGTGTGGTTACAGGGGGAGGATGGAGACTGATGGGGAGGAGAGGAAAGGCAGGCAGGAATTTGATGTGGGAGTGGGAGGACCCTGTTCAGGGGCAGGGGGTTGCAATGAGATGATCCTTAAGGTCCCTTCCAACCCAAAGCATTCCATGATTCTGTGACAATAAAATGTGTAGAATAGAATTCAATATATTAACGGGGGGGAGGATGGAATTGGATGGGGAGGAGGGGAAAAGAAGGGAGGGAATTCCATACAACAGTGGAAGGTCCCTGTCCATAGCAGGGTGTTGGAATGGGATGATCCTTAAAGTCCCTTCCAACCCAAAAAACAATCTGTGATCCCACAGTAATAAAAGGTGTAGGATCCACCTCAATACACTGACAGGGGGGATTTGGAACTTGCCCTGGGGATGGAGGGAGGATGGATTGCACCTGCACCTTATGGGAGAGAATTCCCATTCCCTACACTTCCCTTCTCATCCCCCTGAACCACAGGACAGATTCTGCCAAGTGCCCCATGCCGAGCTCCAGGAGCCCCCTGGGGCGTTCCCGGCTCCGGGTTGGCATTCCCGGCTCTGGGACGGCATTTCCAGATCCAGGAGCCCCACGGGGCATTCGCGACTCCGGGTTGACATTCCTGGCTCCGGGTCAGCATTCCCAGCTCCAGAAGCCCCACGGGGCATTCCCGACTCCGGGAGGGCATTCCCGGCTCCGGGAGCCCCACGGGGCATTCCCGACTCCGGGAGGGCATTCCCCACTCCAGGAGCTCCACGGGGTATTCCCGGCTCCGGGGTGGCATTCCCGGGCTCCGGGGCGGCATTCCCGGCTCTGGGTCATCATTGCCAGCCGCGGGTCTCACCTCGTAGGCAGCTCCCAGGTCCTGGAACTTCTCCTGTGCCCGGGGGTCGTCGGGGTTCCTGTCGGGGTGGAGCTGCAGCGCCAACTTCCGATACGCCTTCTTGATGTCCTTGATGGAGGCGCCGCGGGACACCCCCAGGATCTTGTAGAAATCCCTCCTGCCGGGGGGAGGGAGAGGGGAAAGGGATGAGGGGATTGGGTGAGGGGAATGGGATTAGGTGAATGGAGAAAGATGAATGGGATGAAAGGGAATGGGATGACGAGGATAGGATGAGGGGACAGAATGAAGGGGAATGGGATGAAAGGAATGG
>VXAU01003156.1:3427402-3455651 GCA_013399695.1 Formicarius rufipectus
GGGGAAAATGGGGATGGGGGGATGTGGAGGGGAACTGAGAATTTGTGGGGAGTGTGGGAATACGTGGGGATGGTGGGGGGAAATGGGAAAGTGTGGGGAAATGGGAATGTGGGGGGAAATGGGAATGAGGGGACGTGGGTGGGAAGCGGGGATGGGGAAGAAAAAAGAATGTGGGGAAAGGGGAATATGGGAAGGTGTGGCAAAATGGGAGTTAGAAATTTGGGGAAGATGTGGGAAAATTGGAATATAGAAATTTGGGAAAGTGGGAAAACCAGGATATAGAAACTTAGGGAAAACAGGAAAATCGGAATATAGAAATAAGGAATGGGAAATGTACAGACGCAGAAACAGGAAAATAGAAGCATAAAAATTGGCAGCTCTAGAAGTAAACGTAAAATACAGCCACAGAACCAGAAACATGGAAAACCCCTGGAAACAGGAGCTTGGCTCCTCGTGCTGCCCAGAGATCTGCCGGGGGTGGGACATGGCCTGGCTTCCCCCCTCCCCAGTCCAGCCCCTCCTGCAGGGACACGGCTCTGGAGCCGCCCAAGGAGGAAGAACTTGGCTGGGTGTTTTGATCCCGGGAGGAGCAGGGCACGAGGGAGCACTGGGATGGAGCTCTAGAGGGAGCAGTTCGCCCTTTTAAAACCCACAGTTCCTGCTTCACAAGCTGCCCTCAGGGTCTCCCTGCCAGGCTGAGGCTTTGGGGTCGGGAACAGACTCCTGGAAGTGTAGATGCCTCGCTTAGGCCTGGCTTTGGCTGCTCCTAAGTAATCTTGAAGTGTCTTGGCTCTTCCAGGGTCCCCCACTTCTGGGAGTTTCTCAGTGCCACTAGGCCCAGTTGGGGTCATGGTGGTGGGAGGACCAGCCTTGGGACTGTCTGTGAAGTTTGGGGCTGACTGTTTTCCTGAGAGATTCCTACAGTTTGGTGATCTTTGTTTTGCAGTGGAAGGAACAACCAGGAGAGCCAAGATTGCCTGCAGTGCCCGCGTGGTGCCCGAGGTGTCCCCCATGGTGATCATGAGCCAGGTGTACAAGCAGACCCTGGCCAAGAGCTCAGACACCTTGGTGGGGGCTCACGTGAGAATCCACCGCTGCAATGAGTCCTTCATCTATCTCCTGTCCCCTCTCCGGTGAGTTTTGGTTCTCCTGGAAGGCACCTGGAGTCTTGGTTGGCCAGGCCAGGAGGGAACCATGGGATCCTGGGGTGCATCAGGAAGAGCTTTGGCAGTGGGGCAGGGAGGGGATCCTGCCCCTCTGGCCAGCCCTGGGGGGCACATCTGTGGGGTGGGTCCTACTCAGGGCCACGGAGATGCTGAAGAGATTGGAGCATCTCTGTGATGAGGAGAGCCTGAGGGAGCTGGGCCTGGTTTAGTCTGGAGAACGGAAGTCCGAGAGGAGATCTCATCAATCCATATATATCTCTCATTGATCCATCCAAATCTCAATCCATACAAATACCTCAACTGAGAGGGGATCTCATCAACATGCAAATACCTCAAGTATCATACAAAGAGCTCCTCTGAGAGAGAATTTCTTTAATCCATACAAATGTCTCATTGATCCATACAAATACCTGATAGGGGATCTCATAAACATAAAAGTATCTCATGAATCCATACAAATATCTCATCTGAGGGTGCATCCCATCAATCCAATTATTATCCAAATTATCTCCAAGGCAGATGTTCAGGATGGTGCCACACTCTTCCCAGTGGTGCCCAGCAACAGGAGAAGTAGCTCTGGCCATAAACTGAACCACAAGAAGTTCCACCTCAACATGAGGAAGAACTTCCTTGCCTTGAGGGTGGCAGAGCCCTGGAACAGATGCCCAGGGAGGGTGTGGAGTCTCCCAGTCTGGAGACATCACAAACCCACCTGGTCCCTGCATCACCTCAGACTCAACTCCAGCAGCTCCACGCCCTTGATCTGTTGGGGACCCCAGGGCTGGGGCAGCTCTGCAGGAGGGGTCTCACCAAGGGGGAGGATCCCTTCCCTTGCCCCACTGCCCATGCTGCTCTGGAGGAGGTGCTTCCACATGGTTGTGAGACTCCGGGGAGAGCATTCCTAGACACTGCTGGGGGCTGAGGTGAGGGATCCACCCTGGCAGAGGCCCTGTTGTGCTCCAGGGGTGCCTTTCCAACGCTGCCTGTCCTGTGATTCTTCGGCAGATCCGTGACCATCGAGAAGTGCCGGAACAGCACGTTTGTCCTGGGCCCTGTGGAGACGTCGGTGCACGTGCAGAGCTGCGACAACGTCCAGGTCATGGTGGTTTGCCATCGCCTGTCCCTCTCCTCCACCACTGGCTCTACTTTCTACACCCTCACGCCCACCCGGCCCCTCATCCTCTCTGGGAACCGGGCCATCAGCTTTGCCCCTTTCCACACCCATTACCCCATGCTGGAGGACCACATGGCTCAGGTGGGCTTGGCCACTCTGCCCAACTACTGGGACAGCCCCATGCTGGTGTGCAAGGACAGCGACGACACGGACGTGTTCCGCCTCCTGCCCCCCTCGGACCTGTACACCTTCGTGATCCCCTTTGAGATGGAAGGGGACACCACGGAGACGCCGGGGGGGCTCCCGCCGGAATACCGGGAGGCGCTGAGCCAGCGGGAGCACGAGGTGCAGCTGTGGCAGCGCACGGTGAAGGAGGCGGGTCTGAGCAAGTGAGTGCCGTGGCTGAGCTCCTCCACACACACACTGCAGGGCTGCTTGGTGTGGGTCCATAAGAATCCCTTGACCATGGGTTGGGTTGGGTTGGGTGAGCCATGTTCTGCAGGGCTGGCTCTGTGGCTTTAGCCATGGGCAATCCCAGGATCTGGGTTGGTAGAGTGGGAAGGGTGGCGCTCACAGCTGCAGCTCTGAGTCATGGCATTCCAGAATGGTTTAGGGTGGAAGGGAATCTCAAAGCCCACCTTATTCCGTCCCCTGCCATGGGCAGGGACACCTTCCACTAGAATTGCCATAGCTGAGCTCAGCCTCACACACTGCAGGGCTGCTTGGTGTGGGTCCATAAGAATGCTTTGACCATGGGTTGGATTGGGTGAGCCATGTCCTGCAGGGCTGGCTCTGGGGTGTTAGCCATGGGTAATCCCAGGATCCAAGTTGGTAGAGTGGGAAGGGTGGCGCTCACAGCTGTAGCTCTGAGTCATGGCATTCCAGAATGGTTTGGGGTGGAAGGGATCTCAAAGCCCACCTTAGTCCACCTTCCAGTAGAAGTGCTGTGACTGAGCTCCTCCACACATGCACTGCTGGACTGCTTGATGTAGTTCCATAAGCATGCCTTGAGCATGGGTTGGGTGATCCACATCACGTGGGGCTGGCTCTGGTGTGTTAGCCATGGACAATCCCAGGATCTGAGTTGATAGAGTGGGAAGGGTGGTGCTCCCAGCTGTAGCTCTGAGTCATGGCATTCCAGAATGGTTTGGGGTGGAGGGAATCTCAAAGCCCACCTTATTCCACCTTCCCTGCCATGGGCAGGCACACCTTTCACTAGACCAGGTTGCTCCAGGTCCTGTCCAACCTGGCCTTGGACACTTCCAGGGATGGGGCAGACACAACTTCTCTGCCCAGCCTGTGCCAGGGCCTGCCCACCTTCACAGGGAACAATTTCTCCCCCATATCCCATGTAACCCTGCCCTTTGGCAGTGGGAAGCATTGCCTCTTGTCCTGTCCCTCCAGGCTCTTATCCAAAGTCCCTCTCCAGCTCTTCTGGAGCCCCTTTAGGCACTGAAAGGAGCTCTGAGGTCTCCTGGAGCCCCAGCCTGTCTCCAGAGCAGAGGGGCTCCAGCCCTTGGAGGAGCATCTCTGTTGTCTCCTCAGACTCAACTCCAGCAGCTCCACACCTTTCATCTGTTGGGGACTCCAGGGCTGGGGCAGCTCTGCAGGAGGGGTCTCGCCAAGGAGGAGAATCCCCTCCCTTGCCCCACTGCCCACGCTGCTCTGAAGGAGGTGCTTCCACATGGTTGTGAGACTCCAGGGAGAACATTCCTAGTCAATGTTGGGGACTGAGGTGAGGGATCCACCCTGGCAGAGACTTTGGGTGCTGCCCAGTGTCTCTGTTGTGCTGCCAGTGCCAGGGTGTGTGCCCTGAACCTGCAGCCCACCCTTTCCCCTGGCACTGAGGCTTTGGGTCACTGTCCCATCCCTTGGTGAGGTGAGCTGGGAATGCCTGTGGATCATTGCAGCAGGTCACCCCAGGGACAGGAGCTCTGAAAGTCCTTTTGAGCAGATCCCATGGATCTGCCAGCTTCCTTGGCAAGCACATTTTGGGGAGAGAAACCCCATTTCAAACATCCATTTATAAAGACTTGCTAAGAACCAGTTTTGCTCCATAAGCCGAGCTTAAGTTGTGCAGATTTTCCTTCTGTTCTGTGCTCTGGTAACAGGGTGTAACTGGGTGCTCATAGCAGTGATGTAGGAGGGGTTTATCCTGTGGGAAACATGGAATAGGAAAGCATCTCTTTGGGGCAAACTCTCAACACTTCCCCTTGTACCGGGCTGAGGAGTTCTGGCCTGTTTGGTGGTCCCTGGTTTTGGAGGAGCTCCCTCCGCTTCCCAGGTTCCTTTCTGCAATGCAGGTGCCTCTGTGCAGAGCGTGGAGGAATGGGCAGTTTGGAAGAGCTCTAGACTGGGAGAGAGAAAGGATTCTAGGACAGGATTTTGCCCCAGGAGGAGGAGCGTGACAGAGCAGTTGTGACCCAGAGGTGGGCACAGAGATGTGAGGACCTTCAAAACTCCCAGCCCTGAGTCGGCAAGAGCTGCAGAGAGGAAAGAGCCATCCCTTGTGTCCATCAGCCTCATCCAAGGTGCTTCCCACTCCAGCTGTTGTCCTCCTAGGGCTGCTGCTTCCCACCCCAGGGGTTTTGGGAAGGTGTTTGGCCTGTAAGAACTGTCCTGTTAGAAATGTGTTGAGGAAACATGGTTGATGTGCTTAAATTTGCCATCCTGCAGCCGCAGGAGGCAGGAGCTCACTCCTGGAGTGGCTTATTCCATAAAAGGGGGAAAAGCAGTGGCAAGTTTAGAAGCTTGTTGAGAAGACACTGGACAGCTGACAGTGGAAAATGTCTCTTGTCTCTTGCAGGCAGGGAAACAAGCAGGGAGACAAGTAGGAAGCTTAGAGCAAACAGGATATCAGGCTTGTAGAAAGGAGAAAGCCGCTGTGCTTGAGCGGGGAGGTGAAAGAGAATGTTAGAGCTAAGAAGACATCTTTCAAGAAGTTGAAGTTGTCTGAATGAGGAAAGTGGGGCAAGGAAAGAATGTAAATCCTGCCAGGCTGAAAGTAAAACCCCCGTAAGACAGGAGCACTAAGACAGCTTGAGGAGCAACTTGCAAAAGCAGAAAATCCTGTTTATTCATCTTCCCAGCGTATCAGACAGAAAGCCTTTCAGGGTCAGTAGCAGATCAAGGTAGAGAAAAAGCACTTGGAGAAGATAAATCCATAAGGGACGACAGAAGTGGCTGCCTTTGTGTTTGCTGGGGAGGAATTTGGGTTAGTTTCTGTCCCAGAAGTCTGCTTTTTGGGGAATGGAAGCTGTGCAAAGGGGGGCAGCCTTTAACCTGGAAAAAGGAGGTGGGTACATGGAGCTGAGGGGGACAAAAAGGAATAGAATCATAGAATGGTCTGGGTTGGAAGGGACCTTAAAAATCCAACCAGGTTCCACCCCCTGCCACGGGCAGGGACAGGTTCCACCAGCCCAGATTGCTCCAAGCCCCATCCAACCTGGCCTTGGACACTTCCAGGGATGGGGCAGCCACAGCTTCTCTGCCCAACCTGTGCCAGGGCCTGCCCACCCTCACAGCCAACAATTCCTTCCCAATATCCATCTAACTTTGCCCTCTGACAGTGGGAAGCCATTTCCCCTTGTCCTGTCCCTCCAGGCCCTTGGAAATAGTCTCTCTCCAGTTTTCTTGCAGCTCCTTCAGTCACCAAAAGGCCACAATTGGGTCACCCTGAAGCTTCCCCAGGCTGAAGAATCCTCATAGCAGAGGTGCTCCAATCGCCTTGGTGGCCTCCTTTGGATCTGCTTTCCTGCTTTTCCCAGAACAGGATGGGATCAGCACATCAAATTAGGATCAAATCCACAAATCAAATCAAATCAAACCCACAGAAAATGTTTGGAATATTGAAAATTGTTTGTGTTTTATCGGTGTTCAGAAAGGAATTGTGTAAACTCGTATTAAAAGTCCGTCAGGGGCTGCTCAACACCTGTGCCCCCTTTGGCTTGAGAGCTTCCAGAGGGGAGCTGATCCCACAGGGCTGGGATGCTGTTCTGGAGATATTCTGGGGCATCTGAGCAGTGGAACACCCTGTTACTGCTGGGCGTGTCAAAGCCACCCCAAAAGTTAATTACCAGCAGCAGGAATCACTTGAGGAGTGTTTATAGGTGCTTTTTTTTCCCCTGATCTCCATCCTCTCTCTTCCAGGTGCTGTCAGAACAGAATTTGGAGGCCTTAGTGCTCAAACACTGGTTACTGTTGTTTGTTTTCTCCCTTTTCAGGCAGTTTTTAGTCTGTGCTCTGAGAGGAAAGTGGAGGCAGGCCTGTGGAGCAGGGAGGGCATGCTGGTGGGATGGACAAATTTGTGTGGCTTCTGTGACTCCAAGTTCTGCCTTTGAGCTTCGTTTATCACCATATCCACTTGGTAAAAACCTTCTCTCCCTGCCCAGGAGGGTTCAGGAGCCAAGCCAGGCTCTTCCTCACATAGGTGGAGGCTTGTTTGGGTAGTGAAGGTGAGGTGGAAGCCAAATACTGTAAATAAATGTGATTTTTTTTTCCCCCCCATACTTCCCTGTTGGCCTTTTGGTTTCAGGGATCAGAGGAAACAGTTCCAGATGTTGGTGGAAAACAAGTTCTACGAGTGGCTGGTTCAGACGGGGCACCGGCAGCAGCTGGACAGCCTGGTGCCTCCTGCCCTGGGCTCGCAGCAGGCAGCAGGATAACAGCCCACCCCTCAGCACAAAGGGAAAGGAAAGGTGAGCAAAAGGCCTGTTCCTCCTGATTCTCCTCTGCCTGCAAGGGTTGTCCCACTTTGTGTACACAGCTAAGGCAGAGAGAGAAAAAGTAGGGGGCTCTTGAGTGAATGTTCTCCCAAAAGCCTTGCCTTTGGTTTTAGTTCTTAGTTTGCTGTCAAAACCCCTTTCCAGTGCAAATCTGTGTCTCCAGCACTTGCCTTGCTGTTGAGTTTGGCTTGTTGGAGACCTCTGTGAAGGCACATGGGCACGTTGCACATCATGTGATGTAAAACTGGCTGGAATAGCTGCTCTTTCAAAGAAAAAGGTGTGTGTGGATGTGTATTTACCTATCTCACCTTTGCTAAAGGGAATTGGGGGAGACAGGGTAATTCTAGCAGTGAGACTTTGGGTAATCCTTACTTTGGAGTGCCTCTTGCCAAGCAGAAGCGTTGAGGAGCTGGAGAGCTGCCCTTACCCTGCTTTTCTGCAATGGCATGTTTCAAACCATTCGAAAGCTGGTTTGTTATTTCTTTAGTCTTTGAATTCCTTTTCCTTTGCCAGTGTTGAGAGTAAAACCTGCTGCTTCTGTTTTGTTCCAGAGCTCAGGGAACAGGCAGCAATATTCCAAACCCAGTTCTCATTAAGACTTTGTGGCCATCGTGCCTGGACTCCGTGGATCCAACACCCAGCCTTGGATTTCTGCTCACTGCTGCCTTCCCAGGAGTGTGCTGTAGTTATCCTGCTGCTGGCTGAGATGGCACTGGAGGATCATGAATGGTGCCTTGTTGCAGAGCTGTCCTCATGGTTGTGTCCATGTGTGCAGGTATCCAGCACCCCAGGTATCCTGGGACAAAGCTGGATGCAGGGCCCTGGATATCATCTTCATTTCATGGTACAAACCAGCTGCACTGGTTTTATAAATGTGAAAAAGAAGTGTTTGTTTGTTTGTTTGTTTGTTTGTTTGTTTGTTTGTTTGTTTTAATGAATGCAACCCAGTATGTTTTTTAATATGCAGATGGCACTTAAGCGACGGGATTTTTATGGGATGAACTTTTGTAAACTCTGGGATTTTATGGAATGAACTTTTGTATATGGTTGAACTGTTTTGACAAATGTCAATAAACCAGAGTTCTTGGATAAACCTGGCACCTGTCCTAGGGAAAGGCTGTTACCTTAACAGTGGATGTTAGAGGGACACAACACCTTTAATCTCAATGAAATGGGATCCAGTCAGTGAGAGGAAAATCCTAATTTCCTGCCAGCCTCAGGACTGAAGGGTTTGAAGGCTGCCCTGGCACAGGGTTTTGGTACAGACACTGTTCCCACCTTCCATGTCTTTCATAAAGAACATCAGCTTGACTAAGCTGACCATTCTCCTGTGCTGGTGGGACCAGTTCCAGCAGATGTCCTTGTAGCTGAGCACCTAAATAAACTTGGGAAACAGGGAAAAGCATTGCATGGATGAGTGGAAGCAGCAGCTGGTGGTGCCTTGGGGAGAGCTCTCCAAGCTGAGAGCCAGAGGAAGGCACAGTGATCTGTGTGAACAGCTTGAGTCCTTCTGGAGGTCTCCCTTAGGCCCTGGGCAGGCAGGTGAGGTGACTTTATTCTGTTTATTATATTTGTGAGGGAAGTTTATTAGATTTAACCAACTTTCAAAGGAGGGCTGTGCAAAGTGACCACACCTGCTACTAGGACCTGGCTTGTGCTTGAGCTGTGACCTTCATAAAACAGCATTTGGGTTTAAAAAATGAATAAATCCAGGTGGCCTCAGGGAGACTAACAGTCCTGGGGGAGTGGGGGCACCTAAAATGGTTAGAGGAGCTGCTGCTGGGCGTGTGTGCCCCGGGCTCTCGGATCTGGCCGCATTGAGCGGAGCTGCTGTTGCGAGAGTGCTTGTCCTGACAGATTTGAAAGAAGGGCTGCGTGTTTCGGGTGCTGCTGTGCCAAATTCGTGTCCCTTTGTCTCCCTAAGCCTTTGGGCTGGGGCACTGAATAGCTGCAGAGGTGGTTTTTCATAATGCACTAGCGGGGGGGTGGGTGGGTGAGTGTCAGCCAGCAATCCTCGGCCTCCCGCTCTGCACCCACAGCGTGGCTGGAGGGGAAACGCCTCTGCTCCCACCTCAGCTGCTGGGAGGGAAGAGTTTGCAGTTGTGGCCCCTGCAGGTACAGTCAGGAACCTGAGCGGCATTCTTTGTGCTATGGAGTGTGTGGCTGCACATCCTCCTTTCCATCTGTGTCCAGGTGCTGTTTGGAGCTGTGGATAAAGCTGAGGGTGTCCTGGGGAAACCTGCAGCCTCTTTGCTGCGTGGGTGTTCCCACCGAGAGCTCCCAGTGCAGGGCTGTGCCCTGAGCACGTGTTGGTTCCTCCTTAACGCTGTGCAGAACGTCCCTTGGTAAAGGTTGTGTCCCCTCCTTACAAATGGGGGTGGTCCCTTCGATCCAACGAGGATTCCTTGGCCTTCAACGAGTTGGGAAGGGAGGGAGCAGCCAAACTGCCCCCCGTGCTCGCGGCCTTGGCAGGGGGGCGGCGTGTTTTGAGTGCGTTTGGCAGAGTTTTGGTGTTCTGACTCAGCAGTTGGTAACAAAGGGAGGATGGCGAAGCCTTCCTTTATTCCATAATCCTGTTTGCTTTTCTGGAAATCGGCTATAGCCTCAGAATCACTGACTCAATTTTTGGATCCCATTCTCATGACAAAGCGGCTGTCTGGTTTAAAACAAGCCCGTTATAAAAAGGGCACCTCGGCTCCTGGCTGTTTGTAACAGCTCCCGACATTCCTCCGGCACAGGGCAGCTCGGCTGGAACGGAAAATGTCCAGAGCTGGAACCAAGGTAGGTTGATTTGCTGTGTGTTCATGATTTGGGCCGAAAGCTCCGAATTTAGCAGGGGTAAGTTGTGGAGGAACTTTATTTACTTTGTCCTGCTGACGGCTTCCCCTCTCTGTCAGGGTGTGGTCGAGAAGAGAAGCCTCAAATCCCTCCTCACGTGGAGGGGAGCCCCTCCCAAGCCTTTTCGAGGATTTTGGCTGGTTCCTCTGGGTGTGGCTCTGAGCACAGCGACTGGCAAGGGGGCCTTTTAAAATGGTTTTAAATCAGCAGGACCTGATGCTTTGTAAACTGGGGGCGGAGGGGGCAGTGCCAGCGGGGAACGTGACGAGCTGTGCTTGCAGAGTGGAGTCTCCTGGAAGGCTTCCTTGGATGAGCCTGGCTCCCAACACCAGCAGCAGCTGCCACAGCCCCTTTTCCGTGGTGGAAGGACTCCTGACCGATGGCTGTAGCACTGAAGGGAATGGCATTCCCCGAGGGATGCGAACCGACCCTTGGAGTCGGTGAAATCAACACGGATGGATTTAAATTGGAGAAGGAGGTAGACCAGGAAGCTCAGCTTCAGCTGGTGCCTGATGGGATCCAGCTCTGGTGCTCTGTCCCTCAGCCTGCAGTTTGGTAGGGCTGGTTGACCACGCAGACCTTGTTGCAGGGTTGGGACCGGGCAGGGGGAAGCAGCTGGGAAAGGGAAGGAGGGTGAGAACCTTGGAAAGGTGGCCCAGTTTCTCCCATGGAATGCCTGTTAAGAAGCTGTGGGCAGAGGTTCTGAGATTTGCTTGTGTGCTGGATGCCTGTGGGGGCTGTGAGACTCCAGGGGCAAGGAGGGCAGAGCAGGGTTGCAGGCACCGGCGATGCTGTGGAAGATCCGGACTCAGTCCCGGCTTCTCCGCGCTCCTCTCAGCTCTGATCTTGGCACAAGGCTTGGCTGTGAGTCTGTAGATCCGAGGAGGGTGTGCTGGTGGCTCTTTGGTACAGTCTTTCTCTACCTGTGCCTAAACAAACGTGCTGGGGAATTGTGGCTGATCCTCCCTGGAGTCTCCCGTCCCTCGGAGAGCCGCGAGAACAGTGTGCCGAACGCTGTGTCCCCTCCGAGTGTACCACAGGCGATCCATGGATTTGTGTGCTGCTGAGGGGCAGCAGGATGTCCAGCATCTCAGCTCTCTCTGTGCCAGGCTCCTGTTTAGCACGTTCCAGGGAGCAGAAAAGCACAAAGGAAAGAATTAAACACCATTTCTCACAAGCCGAGCGAGTGCTCTGCCCTGCAAAGGGGTCAGTGCTCACAGAAAGCAATGGGCACTACCAGATGTACTTTTAGGAGTTTCCTTCTAGCAGAGCTGCTGTTGGGAAGGAATATGTGATAACTGAGGTGAGGTGACAAAGGGAGTAAGAGTTCTATGGTCCTGTAAGGAAGATGTGCTTTGGCAAATCTGGTACCTGCCAGCTAAGCCCCAAAAGGGCAAGATTTGGGCAGGGAGAGGTTAAATGTAATGCACCTTGAGGGTTTGACTGAAGGCAGGTGATTTGCCTGGGAGTGACATGTGATGGAAACAAACCCACAAATCTGGAATTGAAATCTCTAATTCTGTCATTATTCAATGAGTGAAAATCTGCAATTCACCTGTCGTTCTCCTGTGGGTGAAAACATCAGGCTGCTCTGTTTGTGCCTGAGTCTGTGAAGAAAGCTGGGAAGCAGAGGTCTGGAATGAGCTGAGGGTGTGTGAAAAGGGCTGTGATGCAGAATGGGTGGGCAGCATTGCCCCTCTCCTTAAGTCTTCCCAGAATTAACCAAGGAACAACCCTTTGGTTGGGAAAGGCCACACCTCTAATGTGCTCTTGGAAATGCCTCCTGGGAACACCGGGTGGCTTTGCCAAGGTCAGGTTTGGTTGTGTTAGGCTGGGTGGGGAAGGAACATCATTGAATCCCAGAGTGGTTTGGGTTGGAAGGGACCTCAAAGCCCATCCAGTTCCACCCCCTGCCATGGGCAGGGACACCTTCCACTAGAGCAGGTTCCTCTGAGCCCCATCCAACCTGGCCTTGGACACTTCCATGGATCCTCCTGCCTGGAGACCAGACTCATGGTCTTACAGATGTTGGGCAGAGCTCATCAACAATGCTGGGCACTCACTGGATGGCCAAGGGTGGGACTGTGGATCGGAGCCTGAGGCATGGGACTGGAAAGGGGGAGAACTCATCAGCCATCCCAGTGGAGGATGATGGCTGAGCTGGGAAGAGATGGATCCGTGTGGAGGGTTTGACAGGGATGCTGGGGCGTCCTGGCCCACTTGCTTCAGGAAGAGGCTGACTGGTGGGCAGTGATGCCAAACCTCAGAGAACAGGGCTTTGGGTGTTCCCTCTGGGTCACGCCAGCAGATTTTCCAGGTGGTGCCTCTGGGGACAAAGATCCAGAAGCAGGAACTGGAAAATGGCAGCGGGTTGTGGCCAGGAAGAGTGGCAGTGGGAGGAGACAGGAACTGGGAACTTCAGTGCACACCTTTCACAGCCTTGATTCCCTCCTGGAAATGTGGTGGTGATTCCCAGCTCTTCATTGCATGAAGGTGGGCAGAGCTTGCTCAGGAGGGAGAGGTGGTTTTTTGTGTCCTGACTGCTTCGTGATGGGAGATTGAGAGGAAAATGTGAGGGCAGTAACTTTATCCCAATAAATGTCCACTAACAGGCCATAAAACCAAGCACATGGATTCTCTGCTATGATCAGTCTGAGCCCCTGCTCAGGCTGGTGGGACACACTGACCAACCAGCTCTGGCAAAACTGTAGCTGACTTAATGTTTATCACAAAATGAATGATTAAAATTAAAAAGCAAGTGAGTTGTCCCAGATCTGGGTTGAAATGAAGTCAATGAATATTTTAACAGCAGGGATGTCACCAGCAGCCAAATCAGCACGGGGGAAGGACAGCCAGCCCAGGAGAAGAAGGTGATCATGAGTCTTAATACTCAGGCTGTGGAAAAACCATGGGGAAAACAGATTGTTGGATGCTGGGTGGGGTTAAAACTCTGTGGCCAGAAAAGTTCTCTCTAGAGCATCTGGTGTTGTGAGTAAGCAAGGGTTGTGTCAGGACAGACATGGTGGTTCAGGAACCCTTATTAAAAAGATCAGCCCTTGATGAATGATTTTCACCTGAGATGATCTGAAAATGGGGCTGGAGGAAGGACTGGTCTGGTCAAAGGCTTGACAATATTCCATGAAGGGAGTTTTGAGGAAAATGTGGTGGGTGGGTGATGCCTCAGGTGTGAGGGATGGGATTTGCTCACCAGGTCTTCAGAGCATTTCAAACCAAGTTGTGCTCAAGTAGGGGTAAAATGTCCCTAAGCAAAGTGCTTTGGGGTCAGCCTGGAACAGGAATGGCTCTTGGGAAAGAAATGTGGTGATGGATTGGGAATTTGTCACTGGAACAAGCCAACTGCAAACGCAGTCCCTGGATGTCCATAGATCTGTGGTACCCCCTGTCTCCATGGAATGCTCCTTTAGTTTCTCTTGAGTGATGTCCAGCTTTTGGCAGTGAGTTTAGAGAAGGCAAGTTGTGGGTTGTTAGGGCAGGGACAAAGAGAATGGGCTGGAAGTCATGGCCTGGGAGGGGGAGAGACCTCACCACCCCCTTGTCAGTGAAGGTTTCAGTGTAAACACTTGGGGAGCCAATATAATGGAAATCATGGAATCATTAAAGCTGGAGAAACCCTCTAAGGTCATCAAAACCAACCATTAACCTGGTGCTGCCAGGGCAACCTCTAACCCATGTCCCCAGAAATGCTGCTTTGTACAGTCCATGGACTTTTCATGGCTCCCTGGGCCATAATTAAGTAACTCTCGACCTAGAGAAGGTGGGAGGGAGTTCTTTTAATAGTGTTTTGCTGGAAAGATGACGGGAACTTCCCCAGAGGAGCATTGGGTTGGACTGGGACAGAACGAGGGGCTGGGAAAGGCAAGACATTGGTTGGCAGCTGGAGGTGTTGGGGCCAGGCTGGTGAAAGATGACAGGAACTTCACCAAAGGAGCGTTGGGTTGGACTGGGACAGAATGAGGGGCTGGGAAAGGCAAGACATTGGTTGGCAGCTGGAGGTGTTGGGGCCAGGCTGGTGAACGGCAAGAGTTGGTCCTGCTCGTGGTTGGGCTTGAGGACGTTCAAGTGCCAAGGCATTTCATGCCATGACAAGGCTGGAGGAACCTGCCCTTCTTCCCTTCCCCTGCTTATTTCAGGTCACCTTCTATGAAGACAAGAACTTCCTGGGCCGTTACTACGAGTGCGACAGCGACTGCCCCGATTTCCACACCTACCTGAGCCGCTGCAACTCGATCCGTGTGGATGGAGGCACCTGGGTGGCCTACGAGAGGCCCAACTATGCCGGGAACATGTATGTGCTGACCCACGGGGAGTACCCCGACTACCACCACTGGATGGGCCTCAACGACCGCCTGGGCTCCTGCAAGTACATCCAGATAGTGAGTATTGGCCTCTCTTCGTTTCGAGGGAATTAAGGAGTTTGTTTAGATGAGAAACCAAAGAAGGAAAGGGTCTCCTTTAAATTTAGAAGAAACTTTAATTAAGAATGCAATAATAGAAAGGATAACAGTTCTTAATTACAATGTATATATATAGTCAAGAAAACAAACAAACAAACAAACAAACAAAAACACCCAAAAAACCCCCAAACAAAACAAAACAAAACAAAAACCCAAAAAACACAAAGAAACCAGTTGGTAATTAAGCGCTTTGAACACTCTGCAGTCTCTGCTCCTGTGGGGTGCAGTGATATTCATGGACAGCAGGTGGGATGTCACTCCTCGGCCGGTGCGGGGCTGCCCCGGGGCACAGATGGGTCCCTCTGGGATGGGCAGAGTGGGATCAATGAGGCACTGCTGTGGATAGGGATGAGCTGGGACCCTTTTCTGTGGGCAGTGCAGACTCTCTCCTAGTCCTTGGCTGGAGGAAGGAAAGTTCACCAGGCTGGGGAGCCGGGGATGGGACAGGACCCCCTCCCTGACGGTGACTGTTGGTCCTGTCAGGAGACCTGCAGCAAACCCGGGGCAGTGATGGCTCTCTCTCCTCTCTCTCTCTGAAGCACTGGGTACTCAAAGTCCAGGGGTTGGAGCGGGAGTAGAGGGAAGGAGACAAACCTCAGGGGAAGAAGCTCTCTGAAGGTGCTGTGTCTCCCTGCAGCAGCCATCTCTCCTCCTCGCCACCCCAAAACCAAGTGCTGCTTCCACTCCCCCTTGGAGGGGAAAGAAAACAAAACCCTCTCCCTCCCCCTCACCACCCCAGCCATCAAGGTAGCCAGGCACCCCACCTCAACCATCACCTCCCCCTTTTGTTAGCTAGCAGTGGGGAAATTATAGGCGATTAATTCCCAATCTGTGTTGGTAGGGGAAAGAAAAATTCCACCAGGTCCTAAAACTGTAACACAGCCCTTCTTGGGGGTGGTGTCACCCGTGGGTCACTGCAGGGCTGGACATCTGGATGGGGGGCTGCATGGGGTTTGCTCCTGCACGCCTGCTCTGGGAACAACAAAGTGCTCGGTGAGGGGGTCAGTGTTTCCCACTCTGGACCGTGGTGGGGAAAGCAGAGCCCACCGAGGGTGGGTGAGTTTCCATAGGAAGGGCAGCACAGTTCCAGCTGAGCACTCCTTTAGGGATCTCAGTGTCCAGGCAGGTCGCTCCCAGGTTTGCCTTTTCCCTGCTGTGCTGCCAAATGATGATGGGCACAAGGCCTGTGACAGTGGGATGGAGGTTTTTCAGGAGCATTTGTCTTTCTTTGAGGGCCAGTTTGGTCTTCCATAGCAAACCGAGACTCCTTTCTGATACAGAGAACTGAATGTGATGGTCACCAAACCCCTGTGGGCATGGAGAGATCAGGTTTGGGAGCAGCCCTGGAGTGCCCAGGAGTGGGAGGGATGCCCAGAGCCCTCTTGGGCATGCTTGGAGCAGCCTGGTGTCTCCTGGTTTTAGGAGAGCACAGGGTGATGTGCATCTCCCTGCTGCAGCACAGGAACTTGTGGGGTGAAAGGAACAGAGGGAATCATCCTTTCGGAGAGAAGGACTTCTTAAAACTGGGAGTGGGGCTGGAGGGTGGGTTGGTGCTGCTGCTGGGGTTTTGCCAGCAGTGGGGCAGACACTGGTGACCCATGTGCAGCTGACTTGGGGCACAGCCATGAATTCCCACTGCATGGAGCAGCTCTCACAGCTGAGGAGGGCTTTGGCTTTTCTGTCTGGGGGTCTCAGCACCCCTCTGAGCCTGTTCTGGGTCTCAATCCCTGTGCACAGGGCCGGGAGAGTGTCCAGCCCCTTCGGGGCACTGCTCAGGTGTACGGGACGGAGCCAACACACGTGGGAGATGTAACACAGCTTCCCCCACCAGGATGAAATGTGGGAGCCTTATCCTGCACATCCACCTGGTACTTGGCTTTCCCTGCTGGCCTGGGGGAGACCCTGGGAGCCCTCGGAGCTTGGCAAGGAGAGAGCGGGTTGGGACGGCCAGGAGGGGATGGTGGGGGATGAGGAAGGGATGTCCAGGCTGCACATTAAGAGCTGTTGCAGTGCCCTCGGGCAAGGCAGCGCTTCCCATCGCTTCCCATCGCTTCCCCGTCGGGAAACACCGGCCCTGCTGCGGTGCAGCCCCGCTGGGCTCAGCACCTCATTAAACTTCTCGCTGCCGGAGGAGCCCGGGATGGAGGGGCTCCATCCCCTCCGGATGCCCAAACGGAGTGGCTGAGAGATCCCAGCCTGCCCGGGAGAGCCATCCCGGCGCTGCTGGCTTGGCCTTATCCCTGCCTGCAGCCTCCTCCCTGCGGAGCTCGGACCGGGGAGGGTTCAGCTGGAGCTGCTCTGCGCTGGCCCGGCGCTTCTGTACCCTCTTTGCATGTCAAAACGTACCCCTGCTGTCCCCCGTCTGCACTTCTGTTGTCTGGCATGGGCAGTTCAGCCCTGTCCTGGTGTGCTGGGCGGTGGTTTGGACCTGATTTGAGCCCGACTGTGCCCCAGCGCTGCTCCCACTCACCGGTGACCATCAGAGCCAGGACATGCCGGTGCCTCCCTCCAGTGCTTTGCCGTCAGGTTGCCCAGAGGAGTTGTCAGGTTGCCCCATCCCTGGAAGTGTCTAAGGCCAGGCTGGATGGGGCTTGGAGCAACCTGGGCTGGCAGAAGGTGCCCCCTCCCGTGGCAGGGAGCTGGACTCGATGGTCTTTTTGTCCCTTCCCACCCTAAGCGTTCCGTGACTCTCCGCCTTTCTCTCCCTTTCTTTCCCAGCCAAGCGGCGGCCGTGCCCACATCCAGGTGTTCGAGAAGGGCGATTTTGGCGGGCAGATGTTCGAAGCCACCGAAGATTGCCCTTCCGTCATGGAGGAGTGGCACATGCGTGAGGTGCACGCCTGCAGAGTGCTGGAGGGCGTCTGGGTTTTCTACGAGCATCCCAATTACCGGGGCCGGCAGTACGTGCTGCCCAAGGGCGAATACCGCAAGCCGGTGGAGTGGGGAGCGGCCAGTCCCGCCGTCCAGTCCTTCCGCAGCATCTCCGAGTGATCCAGCCCCTTGTCTGGGCTGCCGCAAACCCCCAATAAAGCAACTGAGTCGCTCAGCTCCTCCTTGTCCTGCTGCTGATTCCCGGGATCTGCGCGCGGGTCGTCCTGCCCTTGGGCGAGCTTGGGGGGGAGTTGAGCTTTCCCCTAAGCAAAGCAACCCCTGCGAGCCCCGGCTCTGCCTCATCTGTCATGCCCCTTCCCCAGCCTTCTGTCCTCACTTCTCCTCTCCAGGAAGGAGCCATCCCAAAGCTGCAGCTCCTGCTCCAGCGTTTCCCCCCGTGCTTTGCTGGACTGGCCCACGCGTGGCCAGTTTTCAGTGCTGGCTGTGGGTGGCTCCCCCGGTTACGTCCCTTTGGAGCCCCTGCCTGCTCTGCTGCTGCTCCACGGTGGATTTGGGGGAAGGGATGAGGTTTTCATCCATACCACGTGCCCCTCTGGACACCCTGAGCAGGCAGATGTCCTGTTACTGCAGGAGCATGTCCCTCTCCTGACGCACGGGGTGGTGGCGCTGGGAAAAGGCGGAGATGGGAGGCAGCGATCCCAGGTGGAGCAGGAGAGGGAGAGCAGTAATTCCCATGGGGAATGCTGGGGACCCTGGCAACCCAGTGGCAGACACAGGATGTCCTTTGGAGGTGGGAGCTGCTTCAACTGGGGCTGAGAACTGCACGAAGCCGGGCAGCTGGAAGCAGGAGATGGGGCTGCATGTGGGATGGATGCAGAGAGTGCCTCTGACGGCTGCCCTGGGATGGCAGGCGGCTGCTGGACGACCTTGAAGAGCAGGAACAGCTCCCTGGGCACCTGAGATGTGCAGGGAGCAGAGGGGGCTGTCGAGCTCCCAGTTAGCCCCGTTTGCCGCCGGGACCGTCCCACTTTTCCCAGCGCTGCTGGATGTCAGGCTGGTCCCACACAGGATCCCGTGCAGGGATAAAGGATGTCTGGGCACTTTTCCCCGGGGGACACGCAGCCCGTTTGCATACGGAGCCCAGGGGCCTGGGGCTAATGACGCTGGCTGTGGCAGCAGAGCCCTTCCAGCCACGCTCCGCAGCCTCCTCCCGGTTGATGTATGAGGTTATTACGGAGCAGGAAGCAGGTTAAGTGGTGCTCGTCAAGCCGCGGCGCTGCCACCCCCTGGGAATGGGAAAGGATTGCCAGGAGGAGCAGCTCCAGCCCCCTAGACTCCCCCTAACACAAAGGTGGGCCGAAGAGTCACCTTCCTCCTCCTCCTGCTGCTGCTGTCGCCACCTCCCTCAGCCCCCTGGTCCATTCCAGCCCTTCCCTGCACAGGGTGGTGCATCCTCTTCACCAGCTTTCATCCCTCCTTCAACTCCTCTTCACCACGAATCAACAGGATGCAGATGACTCAATGTTATGGTTGTGTCTCAGTGTAATTCCCACCCCAAAAATATTTCTCCAGGACCAGTCAGCTCCCAACTCCAGCTCCCTTTTCCCCCCTGGCTCCCAGCAAAGCTCTCCAAGCACCTCTGCAGGCAGCAGCTCAAGCACAGCCTGGCTCCTGTTTCCTCTCCAGGGAGCCTGTTGCCATCCCTGTTTTGGGAGGAAAATCTGCAGGTCGACATGCTCTGCCCAGTGCATTTCCAGCCACGTCCCACCCCGATTTTGGGGAATGCTCAGCTGGGAATATGTTCCCCATCCTATTGCCCTGGGTTTGTGGGTGCTGGAGCTGCAGCAGGGAGGTTCAGGGCGTACACCCACCCCAGAGCATCAGAGGAGCCAGACGTGGCTCTGATTTACCCTTAAGGTAACAATTCCCCACGTCCTTCCCTTGCATTGCTGACCTGCCCACCTCAAAGACCACACTTATCCCAACCCTTCCCTGCTCCTCCTTGTCCTCCAGGCTCTCACCCTTGGGCGAACGTCGCGCTGTGCCCTCAACGTCGGCGACCGGCGTGAATCACCATGAAATCTTCCACTTGGGTGGGGTTTTTTGATTTATTATTAATTATTATTTTTATTATTATTATTTTTAATTTTACTACTGTTCTAGACGACTTTTTGCACCGGGGGCAGCACACGGAGCGGGGTGCCCGTGGAGATGAGAACTCAGGCAGCCCAACCCCAGCCCTGCTGATGCCGGTTTTTCCTTGACAGCTAATTTCCATTTCCCAGTGTCAGGGGGTCTGCTCTGGTAATTGGCATGCAGATTGTGTCTGATGGGCCTGTTAGACACCAGCAAAGACTCTGCTGCTTGGAATAAGCCAACCCCAGGCTGATGGATGGGGTGTAGGGAGGTCGTGGCGAGTGAGAATATCCAGGTGCCCACACAGGCACACACTAAGAAATTTCCCATTCCATGCCCCCACCACCCCCCACTTTCTTTATCCAGCAAACTCTAATCTATCATATTGCATTGAGACAAATCCTGCTCCATTTCTCTCTCTTTCCTCTTTTTCCCTCAAAGGGAAATGTGATGGAACCTGCTCCTGGATTTAATAAGGAGATGGTGTGGCGTGGCAGGAATTAAAGCAGTGCCATGCTTCATTAGCAGCTGGGGATCACACGGAGCTGCCCCAGATGTTAATTACACTTTGGGAATTAATTGATAGAGGGTGTTCCTCTCCTCCATCATCTGTAATCCAGAGGGTGTGTGAGGACCTCTGGAAGCAGAGACAGCCTGGCTGGTGTCTGTCCCCCTCCTCAGCCTGTGCTGCTGTGACTGAGAGACACAGGCTTGAGAGTCTTGAAGTCACCTTCATTTCCATCCCCTTGGTGCCCAAGGACCTGTTACTACTTTTTCCTCTTTTCCTTGCTGTGCTGCCCTTCTCCAAGCTTTTTCTCCAACTGCTGGGGAGAAGCAGGTCCAGGTGGGATGGGAGAATGTTCAGAGGTGGCACTGTGTTGAAGGAGGAAAGAATGTCCCTGTCAAAGCTGGTCATCCCCAGAGGTTCCCAGGACACTCCTTCTCCTTGACCCAGCCCTGCTGGCCCACCCCTTCCCTCCAGCTCTGGGGACGGATGGGAGGGTCTCAATCTGCCCCCACACCACCTCTGCTGCTGAAACTCCCCCAGTTCTTGAAGAAAAGCTGTCTCCAGTTTCTTTCCTCCCCTTTTCCACCTTGGATTCAATGTGAAGAAATGCCAGAGCTGCTAAGAAGCTGGGAGGGGGCTTTTTGCCAGAGGACAGGAATGATATGCTTGGAAACAAATATTCCTCTGAATGCTGCCAGGGTGTTGCTTTCCTGAGCTGGCTGGTGGTGGCCCAGTGTGGGACGTGGTTATCTCTGGGGTGGAGTGGGACATCCTTGAGGTCCTGTCTGGAGATTCCTGCACGGCCCCAGTGGGACACTTGCAGTCAGCTTTAGCCCCCCCTCCAAACTGCTGCCAGAACCTTGTGGTGACACACAGAGCCCTCACCACGCTGGTGTAACATGACAAGCCCACACTCCCGTGTTTTCCCTCCTCTTTCAGTGTCCTCAGGGTTCTGTGGGTCTTCTCTTGGTGCTTCTGGTGCTCTTCACTCTCGAGGCATCAGCAGCTCGAGGCACCTTTGTTCTGCCAGCAAAGGGATGTGACACTGCCCCTTCAGCTCCATGCCTGGAAGGGTTCCCAAGGCGTGTGGATCTGGCACTGTGGGAGGTGGATGTGGCAAAACAGAGCAGTTCAAGGCTTCTTTGGTAGGACTGGAAGAAAAACAGTGTTTTCATAACATAAATTAATTGGTTTGGGGTTGGATGAAGAGGAAATAGGAGATATTTAATCCTTTTCTTCAAACTTTTGTGATTTTGAGTTTTGGTTTTAGGTTCAATGGGGGTCTTGGCTGTGCTGGGGAGAACAGCTGGACTCAGCCTTAGAGGGATTTTCCAACCTAAACAATTCTATGATTTCACGTTGCCACGACTCCATGACTCTGCAATCTCATGACTCTATGATTCCACTCTTCTGTGATTTCATGATTCCATGATTTTATAATTCTATGATTCCATGATTCTCTGATTTCATTATTCCATGATTCTCTGATTTCATTACTCTGTGATTCTATCCTTCTGTGATTCCATGACTCCGTGGCCACCTGGTTCCCTTGGAGCCCTGCCGCTTCAGATCCTGTGTTTTCCACTGAATCCAAAGCCCTCGATTCAGGAATTCAGCCCCCACCTGAGCACTCTGAAGGTCCTCCCTGGTGCCTCCAGCACCTGGTTTTGGCCACGTGGCCCTTCCAGATTTCCCATTTCCCTCTGTTTTATGTGCCAACCACCCTGTGCACTCCCTGTTGGCCATGGTTGAGAGGCAAAGCTTCCAGGGAGCGAAGGCTCCAGGACGTTCAGGACAAGCTCCTTCCATCCCTCTCTGAGCTTGTGGGAAAAGCCTGGCCCAATTCGGGGCGTGCAGAGCTCTGGAGATGGTTTTTATCTCACACTCGCTCACGTCAAGGGGAGGGGAGGGAAAGAGAGGAGGAGAGGGAGAGGAGGCACTTCAGGGCACCGTCCTTCCCTGTGCCAGCGCCCAGCAGAGGGCAATAGAAGCAAGGGGAAGAGACAGGGATGTGCCAGAGGAGCGGATTCCAGGCCGGAGCCACCTGGAAGCGGAGGGATGTGCGTGAGGATGCAGAGGCAGAAGGATGTGCAAGAGTGGGAATGTGCACCCGGAGCCCAGGGCAAGGAGCGGTGCTGGAGAAGGAGGTCGGAGCAAAACAGAGCAATTAAAGGCTGGTTTTGGAGAGGTTAAAGTAAAATTATGCTCTCCTCACTCCAAAATTATTCTCCTTGGGGTTGAATGGAGAAGGAAGGGGAAATATTTAATCCTTTCAGTTGAACTTTCTTGATTTTAGGTCAGTGTTTATGAGAAGTGCTGCAGGACTGAGCACCTTCTGTGGATGGTGCACGGAGGAAAGGCTGGGAGAGATGCCAGCATGGATTATATTCCACCTGGCTGATTGTGGGACTGAGCCCAGCTCAGGTTCTGGGTCTCTCTGGAGGATCCAATCTCTCAGAAAACAAATTCCACCACAGCCACACGTGCCTGGAGGGAAACACCAGGAAAGATTTGGGCACAGCATCCCTTCCACCTCCCCACAGCTGGACCAGCCTCTGCCCCCTGCATGACTTGGCAGGTATTCCCAGCCTGATTTCCTACATCTCCAGGTTTCTTCCCTATGCTTTTCCAGCCTTTTTCTTTTAATTTGTTTTTCCCCCTGGACTGCTTCGTGTTGGTTTTGATTTTGTTTGTTTGTTTGTGTGTTCTTTTTTGTTTGTTTGTTTGTTTTTTATTGAAAAGTGCCTGGAATCACAGTGGGATGTTTCAGCAAGGGAAGCTTCCCATGGTAAGGAGCGTGATCCCGAGCTGCCCTCACAGCCAGGACAGGACACTGCAGGGAAGCCTCTCCTGGCAGGATTCCCACTTGAGACCTGGTCTTTTCTTTTGGGAGGGGAAAGCTCCCTGCCTGAATGCAGGATGCCCAGGAGTGATGGACACCCCAGCAAGCAGCTGGGGAGGGTTATAAGGACAGAGGCCACCACAGTGCTGCTGCTGAGGCCGCTGGTGGGGCTCAGGGAAAAGGACTTTTTAGGGAACAAGGCTTTTTGTAGAGATGCTGCCTCTCGAAGAGGGCACCACCGCGCTCTGCTCTTCAAGGAGAAGAAGGAAAGGGCTCCCCCACCTTTCCCTGCGCAGCTGAGACAGGCGCGCTGCAATCTCCCCATCTCGGCGTTATCTCCCCATCTGCCTCTCTCCCGCCGCGCTTCCAGATGCTCCTTATCTCCTCTCACCTTCCCGGCAGAGCCAGCGCTCTGGGGGCAGGGCCGGCTGCCCAGCCCCTCCACCTGCCGTGTCCCCGGCTCTTATCAGCCCCCGAGGGCTGCGCTGGAGCCCCCGGCTCAAAGGCAAATGGATTTCGGGCAGGGCGGGCGCGGGGAAGGTCGGACGGCGGTGGAGGGGACCCCTCTGTCCCCCCGTTCCGGCCGCTCCCCCGGGCAGCGCCTCTCCCCGTTTCTTCTCCAGCATTATCAATTACATTTGGGTTATTATTCCTCATTGAAGCCCGAGTGAGCCTCAGACAGCTCTTTCCTAATGGGGAAGCGTCGCAGGGAACTTATTAGCGAACAATGCGTCATTAAGGGGGGAGAGCTTCAAAGGCTCCCAAACGCGTTTCAAAGGACGCGACGCGGGAGCGGATCCTGCCATCGCCTGTCTGGGGGACACGGGCGACATTTGCGACAAGGAATAGACTGGGCCCAATGTAATTAACTAATTCTCGATCAAAGGGGTTTTAGAACTGAATGGTCAGGGAATTCAATTATGGGACTCCTAATGAAGCACTCTGTGCCGAGGCAGAGGGATGTTTTCTCCTGGAAAAGCAGGGCTGAGTATCAGGGCTAGGATTTCTAGGGAGGTGCGAGGAGAGGAGCACCAGAAAAGCTCATCCCGGGTGGATCTGGCGCGGGCAGACCGAGCTCGCAGGATCAGAGAATCGCGGGATGGTTTGGGTTGGAAGGGACCTTCAAGCTCAGCTCATTCCACCTTCCACTAGCCCGGGTTGCTCCGACCCACCATCCAAATCCCTTGAGATGACAGTCCGTCCTGGAGATGTCCGTGTGTTTTGACACATGTCCTTCCTCCCCCTGAGCTCGGGCAGACCGACGGCTCTGCTGGAGCCAGAGCTGGTGGAAGGGCTGAGGATGCAGCAGGACAGAAGCAGGAATCTCCTGATCCCCTTTGGAGATTTCCTCCTCTGCTGCCTGAATCCAAACTCTGGCAAAAATAGCACCATTCTCTGTTTATGAAAGAGCATCTTCTAGTCCTCCACTAGTTTCCCTTTATTACAGAAAGTTGGTTTGCTCACTTTACAAAGGGAAATGTATTATGAATTTCCCCTTCATTCTCCTCCTTTTTTTTTGCCCCGCTTAACAACCGATTTGTGTGTTGCATGAAAGTTACACAGTTCTTTCGATGCGTTTGCTATTTTATTTTCTTTCATTCAAAAATATGTCAGTAATCTTTTTGTTAACATGAAAGATAAAGGATTAGTAATGCAAGATGCAGTTTTCTTGTAACCTTCTTGAAAGCAGACTATAGTTTCTTATCTGGCTCTAACATTCATTTTCCTGAAATGAAAAAAAAAGAAAAAAAAAGAAAAAGAAAAAGGACTTCTTAGAATGAAATAAACTCTATTTGCTTCAGACGAGCAGCACTAGCAGAGGAATTTATTGCAGCTGGCAGAATGGAACAGCAGTGGGGACCTTCCCAAGGAAACAGGGAACAGGCACATGGAAAAGGCAACTCTGCGAAGAGAAGCCTCTGTAGACTCACAGAATCATGGAATTGGTCAGGCTGGAAAAGCCCTTTAAGATCTCTGAGTCCAGTGGCTCCCCCAGCACTGCCAAGGCCACCACTGGCCCCTGTTCCCAAGTGCCACATCCACACGGCTTTTAAATCTCTCCAGAGCTGGGGACTCCACCAGTGCCCTGGGCAGCTGTGCCAGGGATACACAACCCTTTCAATGCACAGATTTTCCCTGATATCCAACCTAAACGTCCTCTACTACAACTTGAGGCTGTTTCTTCTCCTCCTGCCAAGACCAAACCTTGTGTTGATATAATGACGTACCCCAAGATACGCGTGTCTGGGTGACTTCAGCAGCTGTGACATTTCCTTGGACACCTCCAGGATGTCCCAAGCCAGAGATGGACCACCATTTCCTGGGCTTGGTGCTCACTGAAGATGTCCAGAGGAGCTGCCAGAGAAGCTGTGGAAGCTTCCCATCCATGGAAGTGTCCAAGGGCAGGTTGGACGAGGCTTGGAGCAACTTTGTCTAGTGGAAGGTGTCCCTGCCTGTGAGCCTAAAGATCCCTTCCAACCAAAACCATCCTACAATTTTATGATCTTCTGCTCATGGCTCATGGGCAAACAGCAATTTGCAGCACTGGCAGCTCCTGGGAATTTTCTTGAGCCGTGTTGGACCTCCAGGAGGTCCCACCTGGCTTGGCTCAGAGCTTCCCCTCCTCCCTGCCAGCCTGGGACTGGGCTCCTGCTTTGGGCTGTGCAAGCTGGTGAAGGCAGGCAGGGAGAAAAGGACGTGGCAAAACACCAGGGAAGGGAGAAAGGGAGATGTGGACAGCACAGGGCACTTGCAGGGACCTGCAGGTCTTCGAGCAGCACCTGCTGAAGAAAACAGCTTAATTTTCCTAGAGTGGTTTGGGCAGGAAAAGACCTTAAAGATCATCTACCTCCAAATCTGATGGTTTCTTTGTAGATGCAGAGGGTGGAAAGCAAACCAAGGGTGAGCAGGGACTGGTTTTCACAGCACCAAAATCCTCCAGTCAAAAAGACCAGAAGAGCAGCCAGGGAATGCTGTAAGGCAGGAGGAGAGGAGGGCCATGTGGGCACACAGGGGTGCCCCCCTGCCCTGCTGCTGTGCCAGCCACCCTCTCTCACCATCCTGACAGCTCCTCAAGGGTTAAATCCTTATATAAAATGCTGGATTTCCATGCCAATTAACTAATGGGTCCTAAGCATCTAAAACAAGGCACTTTCCCCCCATCAGGTGGATCTGGTTAATATCGAGTTGGCCTGACAGGGAGCAACTTTGTTTATAACCTGCTTTGCAGGGAATGCCTTGTTTTGCTCCAGAGAAACTTGATATTTTCACTTGCAGGGGAGGGGGAACAATGGTTTGTGTCACACACAGCGCGGATTGCAGGGTTTAACAATTAAATAAAATAAAGGAGAGCATCATCCTTTGGGCTGAAATCTTGGCCCTTGGTGTTTAATGGGTCTCTTGTCCTCTGCTAACTGATCTGTGGTTTCACTGGAGGAAAAAGTGTGTTTTCATATCAAAGGAGCCCCCCCTGCACTGACCCAACCTTCCCTTCCCCCTCCCTGCCCCAGCACACACGGTATTTTAATATTTCATATATTTCATAAGCTTTTATGCTTCTAAAAGAGAAGTGAATTTGTGGAGAGTTGAGCTCTCCAGAGCTGTACTTCAGAGCTGGGAAGTAATTCAGGGTGAAGCCTGTATTAATCTCAGGTGAGAGAGATATTTAAATTCAGGCTACCAGTGTGAATATAAAATGGGGATCTCTTTACAAAAATTTCAAATTGTAATATGCAAAGCTTAAAGAAAAGAAACCCCAAGGGAACAGCTTTCTTCTAGAACATTTTGTTCCAACCATCATCTCTTTACCTTTATTTTTTTATTTAAAACACCCTCCCTTTGCCATTTTGTATTTTTAAATTAAATCTTTCAGTTTTTAAAATGAAATTCTTTATTGCTGGGAGAGGGGGGTGGCAGGATGGAAGTGCCTGGCTCTAAAAAATGTGCCTGGACCCAAATTTCAGCTGGAGCAGGAGGAATAACGACTGGTGGGAGGATAAATCCCTGTTTGCTTGGCTCCCTGTGTCCCAAGGAACGGGGAGCCACCTCCCTGCTTGGGGGATGCCACCTCAGCCTTGGTTTTGGGGAGAAGTCTCTGCTTGGAGGGAGGAGAGAGGCAGCACAACGATGTCCACTGGCAGCACTGGGATGAACTGGTCCGTCCCCCTCGGTGCCTGGTGCCCAATCAACCCTCTCCTTCCAATCAGATACATTTTTTTATTATCGTTTTATGATCCTGGGCAGCAGAGAAGTTCTTTGAGTGCATCTGGGTGGGGATGGGGATGGGTTTGTGGTTGTCTGTGCCGGGTACAACGAGCCAGTGTATCCCAAATCCCAGGGAACCACTCCTGGGAGAGAGTTTGCATCCATGGCCAACTCCTCAGGCTTCAAGCAGCTCCCAGGTCAGGAGAAGTGGTGACAGATGACATGTTATTATCAGCTCTGTCAATTAATTAAATCGTGCATTATGCTTATGAGGGTGATCTACTGAGCCACTCTAGATTAAGCGTCGCAATTAAGTCTTTAATTTTTATTTAATAAGTAAGTTATTGTATGTTCATAAAAGATCAATTAGTTGCTAAAATAGCATTGACCCAGGTACAAAGAGGGTGTCAGGAACACATCAAGCTGGCTCAGAAGGGACTGGGGTGACACAGAGGGGACTGAGGGATTGTGTGCACAACACATGTGCAATTAGGGGTTTAATACAGGCGAGCTGGAGGGGGCAGGGAGGCATCCAGGTGGGATTGGGATACTGCTCCATGCAGGAAACCTGGCTGTCCCCAGGCTGCCAGGGAGAGAACAACCAGGACAGATCCAGCCATGGAACCCGTGGTTTGGGTTGGAAAGGACCTTAAAGCTCATCCAGTGTCACCCCCTGCCATGGACAGGGACACCTCCCACCAGCCCAGGGTGCTCCAAGCCCCATCCAGCCTGGCCTGGGACACTCCCAGGGATGGGGCAGCCACAGCTTCTCTGGGCACCCTCACAGGGAAGAATTTCTTCCCCGTATCCCACCTATCCCTGCCCTCTGGCAGTGGGAAGCCGTTCCCCCTTGTCCTGTCCTTCCATCCCTTGTCCCAACTCCCTCTCCAACTCTCTTGGAGCCCCTTCAGGCACTGGAAGGGGCTCTGAGGTCTCTCTGGAGCCTTCTCCTCTCCAGCTGAACACCCCCAGCCCTCTTTCCTTCCGTCTCAGTGGGAACAAGCTGTTCTCCCATGAGAGGGGTGACCTTCCAGCCAAATTATCCCCCACCCAGCTGGTTTTCCTGCATCCTCCTCCACAGGCTGAGCATCACGGTGCCTTTCCACGTGCCCGGGACCCCCACCCTCCACCCCGCTGATTCCCCAAGCTCGGGGAAATTTCGGGAGAGCTGCGGGGAGCCGACGGCTGAGCTTCCAGCGGGAGAGGAGGGAAGCGCCGGGCTCCGGCAAGATTCCAGCTGAATATGGATGACATCATTATACCGGTGATCCTTTCAGCAACAGCGAGCCGGGTTTTAAAGTAGCGACCTACAGCATACAAATGATGGGTTTAAAGGAAATAAAAAAAGAGACGATTTGAATAGCAGACATTTAGAGAAGAAAAGCTTCGTCTCTTCCCCCACCCCCCCACC
>VXAU01003156.1:3463815-3478815 GCA_013399695.1 Formicarius rufipectus
TTTTTTAAATTTGGGTTTATTTTATCCCTTCCTCAGCTGGAGCTCATTCCTCCATCAAAGAGAAGAGCAAAATGAGCGTTTTGGAGGTGGGGGAAGATGGAGGGAAGAGAAAGGGGGGAAAGCTGCAGCAATGGCTGGGATCTTGTTGGAGTTTGGCTGGCTGTTTGCTCACATGCTGCGTCCTGGTGACTCTGATTAACTCTCTGGGGGGTGCTGAAACCTCCTGGTCATTTTTTGACACAACTGAGGGAAGGGAAGCTGTGGATGGGAGGGTGGCAGGTGGTGCTGTGAGATCTCCGAGTCTGGACTTCATGAGTCCTAAACCATGAACCCCTCTGGAGCATTTGGTGCCTGGAAAGGTCCTCGGGGAGCTTCACTGGGAGCTTTGTGCAGCAAAAAGGTTCAGCCCAAACTCCAGGACAGGGCTTAGCTGGCTGGGAGGTGGGGAGTCTTCTCCTTACAGCTGTGTGGCTTCTCCTGTGCCTTCAAATGCCCTTGGCATTGGAAAAGTGGGATTGACCAACTGGAAGAAGCAGGGAAAGCACAGTGTCTGACCTTGGGGGAGAGAATGCCTTGATTTTTCCCTCCTTGGGTGGTGTTAAGATATATTTGATACCAGGGTTGAAATAATTCAGGGTGGAAGAGGGTTGTGCATGGATGTCCTGTTAAGGTATATTTGATACCAGAGTTGAAATAATTCAAGGTGGAAGAGGGTTGTGCATGGATGTCCTGCGGGGAGCTTCATCCAAATCCTCTCTGCTCAAGGCCAACTTTGGGAGAAGACAGGGAAGGAGGTGGGAGAGGTCATGTCCAGAGGGATAATAGGCAATAGGAGGAAGAGTTGATTGGGTTCCACGCAAATTATGAGCATCAACTTAATCATGTGAGAACCAGGTTGTGAAGAAGCCTCCTTCGGTAGTCCCAGAGGGGGGAAAACTGGCTGGAAGTGGGAATTGCAGCTGGAGCACACCTAGGGAGACCAGGGGATCGAGCTTATTGGGGCTGCTAATTACTTCGTGGACAGCACCTGGGAAGATTAAACCATCCTTAGAAAAGCCAGAGGGATGATTCCCCTGTGGAATGCTGCTGTCAGCTCGGGTGGGTGGTGGGAAATAAAAGGGCCTGGGGCATAAGGGCCAGGCTCCTGGGTGGTGGCCCTGCTGGTGGCTTGGAGCTGCCAACACCATGTGCTTCTGGCAGCAGCGTCTGACACGGGGCTGGGTGTCTTCTGCTCTGGCTTTGGGTGGATCCAGCACCCCAAAACACGTGTCACCAAACTGCAGCTGCTGAAAAAGTGGCTCCTTACACGGGTGTGTGTCACCCAGGATAGGTCAACTCTTTCCAGCTGATCACCTCCCTCTCCGTTTGTGTTTCAGCCATAACAGGAAGGAGGGAGCACTTGCCACCTCTCCCATGGCACAACTGGTTTGTCAGCGGTGCCTTCCTTGCTTGGCATCTGCTGAAATGCTGGTTTAAAACAATCCCACTCCACTGAAATAGTGTTGTAACAGCACCTGTAAACACCGAGTGCTTTGTTAGGGTTAATAACCTCAGATTTATTCCTCTTTAGCCCGTGAGAATCAGGTGCTGCTTCTCACTCCACGTTTGTAGGTCACATTTACAACACAACTGGCAGCAAATGGTGATCCTTCTGTTTTCCTGGAGACATTTGCAGGTCCATCTGTGGATGTACACATGTGTAGACTGTGCAGTTATGTAAATCAGGGGGGGTGATATTAATAATGCACAAGGAAGAGGTTGGGTGTTATTTTTATGCATAAGAATATTCCTGTGTGTGACTTTAGTGAATTCTCCAGTCAAGCAGCTGATGTCATCGATGTATTATTTAGTCTGATGCTGGTACAGCATTTCCAGAGGGGCTTTGGGGCCTGATGTCCTTCAGAAATAATTAATTTCCTATTTTTTCCTGCTCCCAGGCCTGTATTTCTTCACAACTGCTGTTCTGCTCTTGGAGAGCAATCTTGTTCCATTTGGGCATTGCACCCATGCCCGGAACCTAATCCTGAATGTCTCCAGGTCCTGACAAGAACCTGGTCTGCCCCACCTTTAAAGGGCTCTGGAAAGGTGAAAGCAGCACTCCGAGGGAGTAGACTCAAAAATATTGGAGATGATTCACATGATGTTGTTCAAGGACTTCCCAGTGAGGGTGGGCAGGTCCTGGCACAGGTTGGGCAGAGAAGCTGTGGCTGCCCCATCCCCGGAAGGGTCCAAGGCCAGGTTGGACAGGGTTGGAGCACCCTGGGCTGGTGGAAGGTGTCCCTACCCATGGCAGGGGGTGGAATACAGTCCTTTCCAACCCAAGCCATTCTAGCATGGAAACTTCATTTCTGGGATCACTCTGAGGGTCTGAAGAAGCAACTTCCAGCCTCCCTGGGGGTCAGAAGGCACAAATCTCAGCAGACAGGAAACCCTTTGGCAGGTTCAGGTTTGACTTGCAAGTGGTGAAGGTTGTGTGGGCAACTCCCCTGCTCGACCTCAGACACTTCTCCACCTCAACCTGCACCACCTGGGTGCCTCTGCCCTCTCCACCAGAGACCCTACGAGCATCTCCCTCAGAAGGGACCTTCTCCACCCTCACCAAAGAAGATGCCCATGTCCACGTCACTTCTAGGAAAGCTCCAGGCAGGTTCCCTGGATTTTCCCTCCTCTCCAGTGCCTCAGCCCTCAACTGCCAGTTGCTCTGGGTGTGGAAATGAGCTGTTGAGGCTGTCAGGGCTGTGCAGCACATAATGAAGTGCACACATGTCCCTGTATGGGTTGATACGTGGGCCGATTTGTGCGTCGTGCAGCTTAATTAGGACATCACTCAGGCGTCGGGGACGTTCCTCGCGTGGCATCCTCGTTTCGGTTTCAGTCAGGCTCCCAAGTGAGCCAAACAAAAGGCTAATTGCTTTTGGGGTTTAATTACCACTGCAACACCTGGGTTTATTGTGTGGACTGCGTTTTGTGGGTGGCCAAAGGAGTGAGAGAATCCCGGTGACACCAGTGCTGCTCCGACCAGAGCAATCCCTTGTGGTGGATCCCAAGGACACCCCACCACCCACGTGCTAAACTCTGAATTTTTGTGTTGTGGAATGTAACTTCAAGACTTGGCTGGCTTTTAAACGTGACGGAATTAAGCATGCCTGAAAATATTAAAAAAAAAAAAGAGGCAGAAGGAGAAGTGCTTTGTAATCCACACTGTTAAGTCTCTGCAAAATTCCTTGGATAGCTACACTGCTGCTTTGTTTAGGGGGGACACGGCACATTCCGAGCTTGTAATCCCCGAGTGACTCTTGACTCCCTCAATTCCCAACTGTTTGGGTCCAACATCAGCTAATTTGCTGATGACACCAAGTTGGGAGGGAGTGTAGACCTGCTGGAGGGCAGGAGGGCTATGCAGAGGGACCTGGATGGACTAGAGAGATGGGCTGAATCCAGTGGGATGAGGTTCCATAAGGCCAAGTGCAGGTCCTGCCCTTTGGCCACAACAGCCCCATGAAGTGCTACAGGCTGGGACAGAGGGGCTGGAGAGGGGACAGGCAGGAAGGGACCTGGGGGTGCTGGTGGACAGGAGGCTCAACATGAGCCAACAGTGCCCAGGTGGCCAAGAAGGCCAATGGGGTCCTGGCCTGGATCAACAATAGCGTGGCCAGCAGGAGCAGGGCAGGGATCCTTCCCTTGGACTCTGCCTTGGTGAGGTCACACCTTGAGTGTTGTGTCCAGTTCTGGACTCTTCAGCTCAGGAAAGATGTTGAGGTGCTGGAGAAGGTCCAGGGAAGAGCAACGAGGCTGGAGAAGGGACTGGAGCACAAGTCCTGTGGGGTGGGGATGAAGGAGCTGGAGGTGTTCAGTCTGGAGAAGAGAAGGCTCAGAGGTGACCTCACTGCTCTCTACAACCCCCTGAAGGGTGGTTATAGCCAGGAGGGGTTGGTCTCTTCTCCCAGGCAGCAGCAACAGGACAAGGGGGCAGGGCTGGAACTCAGGCATTGGAATGGCCTGCCCAGGGAGGGGCTGGATTCACCTTTCTGGAGGTTTCTAAACTGAGATTGGACATGGCATTCAGTGCCATGATCTGGGAAAGGGACTGGAGTTGGATCAAGGGTTGGACTCGATGATCTTGGAGGTCTTTTCCAACCCAGTCACTTCTATTCTATGATTCTATGATATCTGGTTATCTGTAATGCCCTGATCCATTTATATTTCTCTGTGCCTCCTCCTTTGCCAGGTGGGTTATTCTAGGAGTATAAAATAGGCAAATCTTCATTCTACATCCATTTATTAACCCTAAAAATATTTGTTTGTTTGGTTATTTTTTTAATCCATCTTTATTTCCTCATTTGCAACATCCTGATTGAGCAGTACAGGAGAAAAAACAATCTTAGAATGCTCCTAAACTTCCTTTTTGATGAATTGGAAACTCCAGACTTCTGTTTTTGTTGGTGGCCAAAGGAAATTGGAGCAACCAAATAATGGATTCCAAGTGTATTTATGGCAAATATCTCAAATATCTTCAATGTGAAGTCTTCAGTAACTTCATGAAATGAGCCTTGCACGTCTGTAAAATGACAAAACCCAGAAACTTTGGCTGAAGGACTTTGAGCCTTGTACTTCAGCTTGGGAAGAAATAAGAGGTGAAGAAGTGCATTCAGAGTCAAAGGGACCATCAGTTCCTGGCAGACATTGGGCAGAAGTGAGTGTGAATTTGATGGGAATTCTGATTTTTTGGAACACACGTGCAGGGTGTTTGCGGAAGGACGAAGCTGCTCCTGGGCCGAGACCCACAGGGGAGTGAATTATAATTTTGATCATTTTTGAAGGATTTCAGGGTAATCTGTAGGGAACACGGGAAGAGGGTTATACAGGTTTGAAGGAGGGCACTGCTTTCAGCAGAGAACTAAATGCAACGCTTGCAGACCACTTTTCCTTAGAAGTCCCAATGTGTGGTATTCCAAGTGAAACTGAGCATTCCTTTGGAGGTTGGTAGGAACCAGAGAGGTCTTCTGCTGGTACAACCATGTTGGTTGGTCCAGCAAAAACTACATCTCTGAGCTTTTACTAAATGAGAGGAATTTTTAACAAAAGGGAAACGCTGCTGTGGGGGCAAAAAGTCTTCCCTAAAAACCATTTGGTGATACCATAAATATTAAATAAGAGGGAAAAAAAAATTGAATGGGAAGACTGGGACCTTCTGAGTTGCTGCTCTAAGACCTTTCCAGTTGGGGAGCAAAAATGGGTTTGTAGAATTAATCTGGGCCATATGAATTGGGAAAACATATTGATTGCTCCAAAATCAAACAATGTACTTGCCATCGAATGCAAGGTCAAATATTGAGAAACCAAAGATTTAGGAAGCACTGATGGGCTCCAGGAGGTTTTAATTTATACATATCCCGGGAAATAGTCAATTTGAAGGGATTTTTTGCGTCCTTCCTTCTGTTGTCCTGAAGCACAGAGGGTTTTGTGGCCACTGCTGCAGTGATTTGAAGGAAATAAGTGGAATTATCTCCACTAATGGAGATTGGAAGATCCTTATTGGAAGGCAGCACTTGGACTTGGTCTTCACACTCTGCGGAGGGGCACAAAAAGGTGGGGGTTCAGCAAAGACCAACAACATGAGACTGTCCTGGTCACAGGGGCCAGGACCAGTCTGTCGCTGAGTGGGTGTCACCAAAGCTGTGCATTCCACCCCCTCTGTGCCATCTCTGGTGGACTGTCAGTGATGGAGCGTTGGCAGCAGCTGCCCAGGGCACAGCTGCCCCCTCAGGGGACAAACTGGGGGTTAAAGGACCCTGTGGGACAGGGCAGTGTTTGTGTCTCCACCCCAGTGACCCAGCTGGGAGAACTCCCCTCTGGGGAGGCATCAGCACCTTCCCCCCCACCTGAGGGGTCATCTCTGCTCAGGGGCCATCAAAGATTCCAAAACACCCCGGGACTCACAGAGTGAATCACCCACTGTGGAACTCCCCACCCTGGGGGAGGTGCTGGGCATTCCCACCTGACCCTGAGCATAAATAATCTTGGGGTTTGGGACTTGTTTGGGATGCAGAGGAGGAGCAGAGCCTCACCAGGACTGCACTGCCACTCTGGACCAGACTGACCATCATCCTCACCAACAGGTTTCCTTCCCTTTCCCTCTGCCCTCAGGGGACCCACGTGGGGCTCAGCACAGGGGCTGGTGAGCTCCATCCTGTTCCTGCCCCACAGTGCTGGGCTGTACATTTGTTTTTGTGGGTCAAACAGATTTTTATTCTGTATCAGTGTGTTTATTGTGATCTTTTAATTAAATTGTAATTCTGACTTGGCGTTGGGTTCATTTCTCCTGCTGATTTACCTTTAAACCAACACTTACATGTAGAAGGCAGAGTGTTCAGGTGACCAGAAGGAAGCTTTGAAGGGTACTTTGACTGTGGTGCCTCAATGGCAACACCTGCACTTGGGACTAAAGGGATCTTTGATGGACTCACCACTTCTCCCTAAACTCTTGGAGCAGAGTGTTCGTGAGACGAGCACTTGGCTGGACTCAAGTTGCTAAATCCCAAGGGAAAAGAAGATGCTGACAGTGAGAGGAATGACCTGATGGAGCAGCCTCTCCTGAGGAGCACTGAGTCCCTCCTGACTGCTGGGCTCCCATTCACACTGAGATGGCTTCTGAAGGGTCCCTCTGGTCCAGCCACTGCTGTGGAACAGGAGCTGGGTGTCTGAAGGAGGTGTAAAACCTTCTGCTGCCACACCTTGAAGGTGAAATGTTGTGACCCTCACGGCGAACAGAGCCTTCTCCAGGCTTGGCTCCCACTCATTCCAGGTGAAGCCCACGCTCCTCTCCTCTGGCACAGCTGCAGCCCTGACAATGGGAAGGATAATCTTCCCAAAACACTGGGATTTAATGCAAAGTCACTTACCAAATGCTGGGCCCATCGAATTCCTGGGTGAAAGGTGTCCCTGTTGCATTTTAAAGTGGGTATGATGTGAGTGGGCTGTAATCCTTGGGAGTGGGGACACCCTGGGCTCCTTATCTGGATTTCAGACTTGGTCTCCAGCCAGGAGAAGAAAATACATCCAGTCATATCCTTCCAACACCAGTTTTGTACTCACTGTGCCTCAGCCTGGCTCTGAGACAAGTGCTTTCAGTTCTTTTCCTAAAATTGGAGGGGTTTCCTGCATTTAGGATGAATCCTGTTGAGATAAAAAAGCTGATTTCCCTTTCTGACCTTAATCCACAGGTCTCTTCCTGGCAGCTGGAGTACCCAGGTGCTGGCTGGAGGAGCTCTGGGCTCTGCCAAAATAAGGACAATGTGTGAAATGTGGTAAGTCTGAGACATCTACATGTGATAACCATTTGGTAGTACTTTCTTTGCAATTCTTTCATTCCCATTTCCCCCCTCACTCCTCTCCTCTTGTGCATTTATTTCACTTTTCCTCTTCTTGCTTCTCTTTTCCATTCCTGTCTTCCCTTTTCTCTCTGCTGTCCTGCACGTATCAGCCTTTCCTGCCACAAATCAACCCTGTTAGGAACACCGAAGGGATTCTTCCCAGTGCCCTCCCTTTGTGAACTCCCTGCTTTTTTTTTTTTTTCCTTTTTAATCTGCAGTGTTCCACATTATATTGCCATTGATTTAATAGACCACCATGAATTTTACTGCCTGTCAAACAACAGCACAATTATTTTGAATTCTATTGTGGCAGAGCTTGACACTCAGCCCTGGATCACTTTACACTTTTCACCCTTGCTGGAGCACGCCTGAAAATCTGGGACAGCTTTATGTGGGATTGCAGGATGGCATTTGTGGCATGGTTTTCATTTGGGCATTTTGGGGGTGGAATGAATTGGCAGTCACTAGAGGAGAAGGGCTCCCACCTACGTGATTCTGGGAGTGTCATGTGGAATGTGGAAGCTGTTACAGGGTGTTAAAGCCCCAAACCATTCCCTTCCTCCCAGCTCCGAATGAACGAGATGGGAAGGACATTACTGTGGGTTCCTCCTTCCTGGGTTGATCCCAAAAGCTTCCCGAGCAGGGTGCTGAGTCTCCTCTTGCTGGACTTTCCCAGGCTGCTCTGTGCTGCCCAGAAAAGCCTTGGTCCATGTGCCTGGAGGGGATACTCCCCATGGGAGGCAAAAATTGTCAAGTCCTTTGAGAGCTGCTGTTGGCACTCACCAGCGTGCAGCCGATTTCTTACATGGAACAACGAGTGGATTACAGCTGTATTAAAATAAAGACAGGATTGGTTAATTCAGGATGAATCAGCCCTTTGTGTTCCTGTTTAAGAGCTCTTTCTATCTTCTTTCATGCCCAGGATAAATTTTTTTTCAGATGGCAGGGACAGCAGGTTGGGCCTTTGCTGGTCTGGGGGCTGCTCACTCCATCTCTGATGTCCTCTGTGCATGTTTTCAGGAATACAAACAGGCTCCTTGGTGGAAAGTGTGGACTCAGAATTAAATGACTTGCCCAAGATCACTGAGTGAGTCTGAATTGGGCCTGGGACCTTTCTCCAGTGTCTTAAAATTTCATTCCAAGCATTTTCCTTAAGAGCTTTTTCTCTCCCAGCTCAACATGGTCCTTCCCACAATGAAATGTTCTCCTTGAGCTTTGGGGCAGATGGGCTTAGATTGTAACAGAGTACAAAAAACTGTTTTTATAACCCTGAGTAGTCATGGACTTTTCCTTTAATGGACCTTCCTCTTTTCCAGGAGAGCTCCTGGTTGTGTTTGAGGGTGCAGTGAGTGGGGATGCTCATCCTTCCCCATCCTGGAGTCAGAGTTTTGGGAGAGGTTTGTTCCACCTGTTCCCTGCAGAGTGAGACCCATTCACCCAGAAAGAGCTGCTGGCCCCTGGGTGTGAGCCAAGAAGGCTTGTTGTCTCCTTTCAGGAAGCTGGTGGTACACACACCTTGCTGGTCTCCATCACACATGGGGCTTAAATGTGTCCTGTTGGGGCCAAAATTTGCCCTGGCTTTGGCTCAGGGTGGGAAATTCCTGGACTACACGAAGCTCCAGCAGAATTTAGGGGCAGGGTGTGGTGGCCCTGCAGTGTCTGTGCTGAGAAGTTGGCAGAGCAGGCAGATCCCTGGGCTTTGTGGCCTGAGCAGAAGTGAGACTGAGAGCAGGTCCCCAAAATTGTAAGTTTATAAAGGCCAGAGCCCTCCTCCCCCAGCATTGTGACAAATGTGCCTTGTGACCTGTCTTGGAGACCCAGTCAGGCAGAATAATTAAGTGGCAACCCGATTTATTGCCTGCAGCCCTATGAAGCTCAGGGAGTGCTCTTTCAGCCCTCAGCTGGTTTTTAATCAAGGTATCATAACTTTTATTAAGCTTAAATGCAATGCCTCTGAGATCCTAAATTTAAAGCATGCCTGGAAACCCTTTTGGTTTGTTTTTCATACCCAGCATCATGCACGATGGGAACAGGGTGACAAGGAGCCTGGATTGGAAACTCAGGGTGCTTCAGGGAATTCTGA
This sequence comes from Formicarius rufipectus, assembly GCA_013399695.1. Lineage (NCBI taxonomy): Eukaryota > Metazoa > Chordata > Aves > Passeriformes > Formicariidae > Formicarius > Formicarius rufipectus. The sequence goes on from VXAU01003156.1 coordinate 3,473,272, forward strand.
AGCCCTCTGGGACATCACCAGCTACCTGGATGGTGGGAAGTCCTTCCAGAAGTGTCTTCTGCAGCACAGGTCCACAGGCATGGGAAAATGCTCACAGCCTTCCCAGGAAGGAAATTCCTGTCTCTCAAATGCTGTGTCTGAGCTTTCCTGGACATCCCACGACACCTTTCCCAGGGCAGTTTTGGACTGAAAAGGTGTGTGGATGTGGCACTTGGGGACATGGGTTAGTGGTGGCTTTGGCAGTGCAGGGTTAAGGGTTGAACTGGATGATCTATGAGGTCTTTTCCAGCCTGAACAACTCAATGATTTGGAACCCCCCTCTGCCCTCCCCCATCCTGGTCCAACCTCCCCAGGGCTCCTAAAAGGCAGCCGAGCCCTGCCCGTGTCCCCCTCACTGAGATGGGCAACCAGAAAGAAATTCCAGAGGCATCCAGGGGCCAAATTCCCAGGAGAGGAGGTTGCAAGGCTTGCTTAGCCAATTTGTCCCCAAAGCACACCAGTTTCTCCACTGGCCAAAGTTCTCTAACCAGTGTTACAAATGAGGGTGGGACAGCCCTGCCCAGCTGGGAGGGAAGGGGAGGGTGAGGGAGTCAGGGTCACGCCCTGGTTTCTGAAGCCACAACGAGACTCTCAGGCCAGCCTTAGGTTGGCCAGGAACTGAAAAACTTTGCCAAACCATCTTAAAATGCTAAAAGCCATATTTAAACCCCATGGAAATGCTAAAACAAGGACGTTATTAAAGTGGAATTAAGGACAAAAGAGTTCCTAATAACTTCAAGAAAAGGGAGAATTAAGACTGTTTGGGTTTTAAATGGTATTAGAATATTAGCAGAAACCTTCAAATGAGGTTTGTCTGTCAAACATTGTCTCTGAGAAGGTTTCAACTCATGCATGAGATCATAATGTGATTTTGGGCATCGTGGATGCTGTTCCCTCTTGCATCCTGGAGCTGGGAGGACAGGGTGGTGTGTGTGGGGATAAATTACTGGGATCACCAAAATGCCAAGAGAGAGGACTAGAAATCAACATAAACACCTCTTGGCAAGAGAAGGAATCACATGAATCAAAGAAAAAGCCAGATTCAAGTGAGAAAAGGAAACTTCCAGAAGGAAAAGGGCTCCATTTTGAATAGGGAATCATTAACCATAGTTAAACTGGTCGAACTGGTTTCTGAACCATGGGCATGGAAGGCAGAGAGGATCTATTTTCAAATCCCCAAATATGACAATTTTTAAACCACAGTTTTTCCTCCTCAGTGTTTTCTGGATTGCGAGTTAGTTGTGAATGTTCTTCCAGTTCTCAAAGACTTTCCTCCTCTTTGCCCTTTTCCCTCTAACACTAATTTAGGGATAAGAAGAGGGACTTCAGCAGGATGGAGTTGCCTTCTAGGCTTGTCTAAATGTTGATGGCCTGGCCATCATTTATACCTAGGGCACAGTTCAGGTTCTGTTGGTCCCAGCGTGTTGCCACGACCAGCAGCTCAAGAGAAGGGATATTTCTGTGCTGCCAAACTGGAGCAAGACCAGTAAAGACCAAAAAGATGGTGGTAGGGCTGGAGTCCAGGACAAATGGGGAGAGGATGAAGGTGCTGGGACAGGGATCAGATTGCTTGGGAGGATTTTAATCTTTGGAGATGTTCCCAACCAGACATTTTCCTCTTTGAGGTTCTTGGAATCACAGAATGGGATGGAAGGAGCCTTAAAGATCATCTCATTCCACTCCCTGCCATGGGCAGGGACACCTTCCACCAGCCCAGGTTGCTCCAAACCCTGTCTAGCCTGGCCTTGGACACTTCCAGGGATGGGGCAGCCACAGCTTCTCTGCCCAACCTGTGCCAGGGCCTGCCCACCTGCTCAGAGGGAACAATTTCTTCCTGATATCTGTTCTAGCCCTGCCCTCCTTCAGGTTCCTCGGGATGGTGAGAGCTCCAAGAAGCCCTCAGTGATACACACCCGGGCAGGTCACTGAGTGCTGGGGCAGGTGGAGACTCAGGTAAAGCTTCCAAATTTTGATGCTCCAGGACTGTGGGGACAGGTGGCAGCTGACAAAGCTGTGAGGAGCCAGACAGAGGCTGCCTCAGCCCAGGGCACAGCTCTCTGCCAGAGCCTTGCAGTGGCACAATAGTTGTCACCTGCAGATCACAGCAAAGTTTTGATGGGGCTGTTGGATTTGGATACAATTGTTCAGAGCATTTCTTGCCTCTGGAGCTGCCTGGCCGCACTGGAAAACTGTGGAGCAGGGAGAGAATGACTTGCTTGGAATGATCTTCTCTGTATCCACTGCAGACAGCATAAAACTGCAAGAGACTCACTCGTTGGTTGTCCTGGAAAACTGTGGCATCGTATTTTATACAAGCCTAAGATCCAGCTGTCCCTCTGCCTGGGGAGGCTGGAGATGGAGGGAAACCAACACAGCCCCGAGGTTCATCTTGGGCAGAAGATCCATACCTGGAGGCAAACAGGTCATCCCTGCATCCCATGGCTCCTCTAGGTGGCTGGGAGTCTTTCCTGGTGAACGCCACTGGCAAAAGCTCTTGTCATTAAGTATATTCTTCAGCACTCGGGTGATTCCTAAACCGAGCTGTAATTGCTGGCTGGGCTGGCAGTGGTGCCTGTAATTCAGGCTGCCAAACATCCCCCATTAAAAGGTGCTCTTTTCCAATGCTCAGTCCTTGCCAACATGGAACTGTTCAGGCTGAAATTGTCAGATGCAGGCCCTTGGCTCGGGCTGGTCTTTGTGTCTATGAATGTGGGTGAGAAAGCAGCAGGGAGATGCAGTGTAAGCAGTTCCAGGGAAAAGGCATTGTTTTATACTTATTTAAGGGGGAAAAGTCTGACACATACACTGTTAAGAAACTCTGGCAGATCTGCTGTCTACATGAGAGGAGGAGAAGGTTTGCCCTGGAATTTGTCTGGAGCAGGTGCATCCCAGGGAGGGAGGGAGGAAGGAAGGAAGAGAAGGAAGAGAAGGAAGAGAAGGAAGAGAAGGAAGGAAGGAAGGAAGGAAGGAAGGATTCCTTCCCAGAGCATCTCAGCGCGTGTTGTGTGGTTTGGCCCTGGAATAACAAGAATTCAAGAATTCAGAGTGGATTTCCTACACCCAAAGTGTTTCCCAGGTTGGCTCACACAATCAGGAGGCAAACACTGCTGTGATAGTGTGGGAGAAGGGATTTCTGGGCAGAGGTGGGAGGGGAATACAGATCACCCGAGGAGATGGATGGGGAAAGGGTGACTGTGAGGTAAATCCCACAGCTTCCACTCTGCTCATCCAGACTGCCTGCAGGACCCACCCAGAGCTCTGTGTCCCCACAACTCCTGCCCTGAGACCCCAGGTTGTCTGAGGTGAGTCCTGAGAGCAGGAGCTACTTTTGGGATCCATTGTTAGAAACATCATTACCCCATTTCCAAATGGGGAAATCTTCCCTCTGAATCCTTTCTTTCCCAAAGAACACTAAAGTCATGTCCAATTTGCTGAGCTGCTTTGGTTGCAATGCCAGAAATCGTTCCCAGCCTGAACACCCTGTTTAGGTGTTTGGGTTTGGTTCAGCTCTACAAACTAAACCACCCTGCTGGAAATAGTTGGGTTTGGGGCAGTGCAAGCAGAGAGGGCTGAGGCCACCTCTGATGCAGATAAAGCTCAGGAGGACATTGAGGAGCTGCTCATGGAAGGACCAGTGCACCGTGCCCTGGATGAGGCAAAGATGTGAGTCCAAGTCAGGACCATCAGGTAACGTGAAAAGGGGAAATGAAAGAAAGTGTTAGGAGCACCTCGAATTGTTCAGAGCATTAACTTGTCTGATCCTCACCTGGGTTATGGGTGGAATCCTACCCATGACACTGTCTCTCTGTGTGGGGATTTATGCTGGTAGGTTGTTGTAAAATGCTTGAGAGTCTCCTGGTTTCTGGACTGGCCAAGTATAGGGAGCACCTTCATCATGTGGGGGTTTGTGGCTCCTTTGGTGACACCAAAGTTACTCTGATTTATATCAGCTTTAGGTTATCTGCCTCTACTCTGCCTTCAGGAGATCCCAGCTGGAGAATTGAGTCCAGGTCTGGGACCCTCAGCACGGCAAGGATGTGGAGCTGCTGGAGAAGGTCCAGAGGAGGCCACAGAGCTGCTCCAAGGGCTGGAGCCCCTCTGCACTGGAGACAGGCTGGGAGAGCTGGGAGGGTTCACCTGGAGAAGAGAAGGCTCTGAGGAGACTCAAGAGCCCCTTCCAGTGCCTGAAGGGGCTCCAGGAGAGCTGGAGAGGGACTTGGGACAAGGGATGGAGGGACAGGACACAGGGGAATGGCTTCAAACTGCCAGAGGGCAGGGATTGGGTGGGTTATTAGGGACAGAGACTTTTTACATGGGCAAACAGTGACAGGACAAGGGGGAATGGTTTTCAGCAAAGAGAGGGGAGACTTGGAGGAGATTTTGGGAAGGAATCCTTCCCTGGGAGGGTGGGCAGGCCCTGGCACAGATTGCCCAGAGGAGCTGTGGCTGCCCCATCCCTGGAAGTGTCCAAGGCCAGGCTAGACAGGGTTTGGAGCAACCTGGGCTGGTGGAAGGTGTCCCTGCCCATGGCATCCAGGGAACTGGATGAGCTTTAAAGTCCCTTCCACCCCAAACCATCCTGGGATTTCATTCTATGACCTTCTTCCATTCTCCTCCACTTGACATGCCTTCCCTCCTTCACCTCAAAAAGCAACTTTGCTTTCCTGGAGGAACCTCTGAGGTGAACAATGTGCAGCTTGACCTGGTGCCTGATCTAAGGTGGCATTTCTTTGAGCAGCGTGGCAGGTCACTGAGCTTGCTGAGGTGATGGGGGAAGAAGCAAGAGAAGACAGATTTTTTTTTCTCTTATAGCCTTTGTTATTTAAAGAAGTTATGTTTTAAATTATTACTTTGCCCTCAGTTTCAGTGAGACAAATGTAAGAATGACTGAACTTCGTAAGGGACTCATTTCACAGAAAATTCTGGAACACAAATCTGATGAATTCCTGATTTGCCAGAAGTTGGGTAAAAATTGCAGAAATTCCATGTCAGGGTTGTAGGAGTCCCCCGAGGGCCTGACGATCATCTGGTAACGCTGTGAGAACTTTTTTGACTTCATGAACATGATGATGATGATGATAATTTACATCACTGGACTTGCATTTTGATCTTGCTGATAATGAGACCCAGAGTTACGTAGTAGATCATTTTACCCGCTCTGAGTGACTGTCCTAGTGGTGTCTGCAGCTCAGCTGGTCACTCTGGACACCTCTCTCATGGGGAAGTAACCAAAATATCCAGTGGTGTTTGGAGAATGGCTCCTTTCACCAGATGTGTGTCTGGTCTGCACAGAATATCCTGAGCTGGAAGGGACCCACAAGGACCATCAGATTCCAACTCCAGCTTTGGCTGTTGTATCATTCCCACTCTACTGGTGTGGTTTACTGGTCTGAAAAGGAGTTTGCACCACTGCAGAAGCCAATGTTGAATACATGCACAAAGGCAACCCTTGGAGTTGAATCCAAGCCTGCAGTGAATCCTTCATGAGCTGGGATTGATGGAGAG
>VXAU01003156.1:3487519-3559798 GCA_013399695.1 Formicarius rufipectus
GGAGAGAGGGAGAGTGCATAAAAAAAATTCATTAATATCATCAGGGATTAGGAGGCTGATTAAAGTGTAGCTGTTAGCGTATGCAAATGAGCGATAGGCATTTATCAGAGCCTGTGCAAGCTGTCTCAGAGCTGTAAAGCCCACGTATGTTTTTCAGCTGATTAAAACAGTTTTAAGTTCTGGAGGATTTTTTTTTTAATTTTTTTTTTTTTTGAGAAAATTAAAAAAAAAAAAAAAAGAATTAAAAAACCAAAAAAAGCCACCATCATCTATCCTTTTCCTTTTGGCTAAATTCCTCTAAGTGCACTCCAACCATTTCCACTTGAATGCACTCACTGTCTCTGGCTTTCTCGCCCGGGTAATGAGGGTTTGGGAGGGAAAGGAATGCAAACGAAGCACGAGGCTTGGAGCAGCTTCCTCGGCCCTTCCGCACGGGAGGCTGTGCCCCAGCAGCACCTCAGAAACACGGCCAGGCTGAGAGCCCTGGCCAAGAAATGGGTTCCTTCAGCAGCTGCCTCGTATTTTGGGGTCACATTTGAGGCTTTACCTCCCTCTGGTTGTGCTCAGGTGGAACGGGGGGCTCCATCCCAGCCTCTCACAAGCCCAGCTCCCCATTACAGAGCTTGTTTTCCTCCACCTTTCCTCCCTGGTCTTGGATGGGTTGGAGGTGCATGGGTTGAATGGCAATGGATAACCAGGCTTTTTATGGGATGGGACACAGTCCAGGACCTGCTGAGTGCAAACCCCATTGCAAACCCCGTTCCAAAACTAGTAGGAGGGACATGTAAACCCCAGCAGAGGAAAAATGCAGCTGCTCTGTGCAAACATCTCCAGATTTCTTTATTCTGCACCCCGTGCCCTCTTGAGTTTGGTGTCCTGGCCAAGATCTGCTGCAGAGACTGTTTGGGGTTGTCTTCTTCCCCGGAGGCCCCAAGAGAAATCCCCAGAGGGGATATTTTCAGAAAACTAGGTGTGATGTTTCCCAGAAAGGTCATTTACCAGAGACTCCCAAATCTGTGCTCTTTCTGGTTCAGTTCATCTACATCTCCAGCACAAGCCAGTAGTAACACACACTGGAATATCCCTCTGCTTTTGCTAGTATTAGGATTTTATGCACCCATTCATCAAATTTGGCTTCCCTGGAGTGTGGTCCCTCGTCCACAACCAAAGTATTCTCTTCTTGTTATTTACTGGAGATATTCCTGAGGACTCTGGGCTCCTCGTTGCTCCTCTATGTGTGGTTCAGTTGGGAAGGGAATTTCACAGCCTTGGGAGAGTCACCAGAAGTGACACCTTGAGGTGAGGTGACCCATTGAGAGGAGTGGAGGCAATTCAAGAATTGTCCCAGATCTGGGAAGATCACGGAGGAAGTGGCTAAGGATGGGTTTATGTGGTTTATCACAGGAGTCCAGAATTCACCACGTGTCACTTGAGCTGATCCCACAGAAGAAGGAAGCATCCCTTGGAAGAGCAGTCTCAGCTCCCAGCCTGTCAGCTCTGCCATTATAAACCAACAATGGCATCTAAAGTGGTTTTAACTTCGCCGTAAAATCCTGCTCTGTTGAAACTTGGCAAAGGAGGTCCCTGCCCAACAGCGATTGTTGTTGTTGTTGTTTTTGCATGTTTGGGAGTAAATCAGCTTGGTCGTTTATGTTTTCAGAGATTATTTCTTTTGAGCCCCAGTCTCTCATTTCTCAGGCTGGCAGAGGTTGCCGGCACCGTGGGGAAAATGCACCCAGTGCAGAGGAAGGGCTTTGTGCCTGTCATTGAACAGTGACCCCTTCCATAAACCGGGAAGTGCTCCGGCAGGTCCTGGACTGCATCCCACCCTGTCATATCCTATACTGCAATCCCATCCCATCATGTCCTGGACTGCATCCCACCCTGTCATATCCTATACTGCAATCCCATCCCATCATGTCCTGGACTGCAATCCCACCCCTGAAATCCCACCCCATCATGTCCTGGACTGCAATCCCACCCCTGCAATCAACCCCATCATGTCCTGGACTGCAATCCCACCCCTGCAATCCCACCCCTTCATGTCCTGGACTGCAATCCCACCCCTGCAATCAACCCCATCATGTCCTGGACTGCAATCCCACCCCTGCAATCCCACCTCATCATGTCCTGAACTGCAATCCCACCCATCATGTCCTGGACTGCAATCCTATCCTATCATGTCGTGGTCTACAATCCCACCCCATCACCTCCCTGCAGGAGCCTGGGTGTTCATGGCTGTTTCATACCCTTCATTCCCGACCCTTCCAAGACCAGGAAGAAAGGTTGTGTCTGCGTGGAAAACGGGGAAACAGCGGAACGGGGCCAGTTTTGGGAATGTCTCGTGGGTGACTTGGGAAGGCACAGCCTCGTGGATGCAGCTGGAGGGAGCCTGGCATTGCTCAGCAGAAGGCTGCTGGATGGCATGGTGGGCATGGGCATTGCCTCCAGCTCTGGGGCCCAGCACAGTGTGGTGGTTTGACTTTGGACCTTCCTGGGAGACAGATCCCATGGTTTGCTGCATCCCAGTGAATATTCCATCCTATGTTACATCAGCTCAGATATAAGAAGGGACAGATGGCAGTTTTGGTCCGTCCTTTCCCAGTGCTGAAGGGCATCAGTAGTGGACCTGCTGTCTCTTTGGGGAGAGCTGCCTGTCTCCTTCTGAGAAGTAGACCTTGTTTATTTGTTCTTTAGTGTGAGTGTGTGTGTGCATATAGTAATATTAAGTTCCCTTTTCTTCTCTGTGTATATATATTTGATAAATTCATGCTACTTCAGTAGTATTAGAACCCACTTTTCATCCAGTGTGGGGGTTTGTTTCTCCCCTTCCCCACCTTTTCTCCTGCAGTTGGGAGGGAGAGGGCAGCTTTTGTTTTGGGGCCTCTGGATATTTGCCCTTGGCCAGGGATAAACAGCCACACACGGGAAGGACATGGAGCTGCTGGAGGGAGTCCAGAGGAGGCACCACAGATGGTCAGAGGGAAGGAGCATCTCTGCTGGGAGGAAAGGCTGGGAGAATTGGTGTTGTTCAGTCTAGAGAGGGATTCAGGGAGACTTCAGAGCCTCTTCCAGTACCTAAAGGGGCTCCAGGAGAGATGGAGAGGGACTTTGGACAAGGGATGGAGGGACAGGACAATGGGGAAACTAAGAGAGGGCAGGGTGAGATGGGATATTGGGAAGGTGGGCAGGCCCTGGCACAGGTTGCCCAGAAAAGCTGTGGTTGCCCCACCCCTGGAAGCATCCAAAGCCAGGTTGGATGGGGCTTGGAGCAACCTGGGCTGGTGGAAGGTGTCCCTGCTCATGGTAGGGCGTGGGATGGGATGAGATTTAAGGTCCATTCCAACCCAAACCATGCTGAGCTTTAACCTGCTCAAAGGGTGCTTCTGGGAGTGGCCACCCAGCAAGGTTGGACTTGGGGCCAATAGATAGATCAACACATGGCCAAAAGCAGGACCACAGAACAGCCCCTTGAAAAATACAAGGGAAAACAAAGAAGGAAAAGGAAGCAACTCCAAGCATAGTTCTTTAAATATGTCAAGCAGGAGTCAAAGGGGTGGCCAAGATACCCTACTGGAATGGATGACTGAAGATCCACTGTTGTTCAGAAGTGGCTTTCAAGGCTGGAAGAAGTGGTTGACACAAGATGCTGGAGCAGGACTGTTCTCTGTCAGTACTTGACTTTGCAGGTATCCTGTAGTTAAGTGGGACAATCAGCTCTGGAAATTGCTGGATTTCTGAAGACTCAACAACTGGAAAACTGGACGTTTCCTGGGGAATGGCATTGGGATCAGCCAGTGCAAATAATGTCCATGGAGGGAAAACTGGTGTCTTGTAGCTGTGCTGAGTGCTGATTTCCAGCTTCAGTGTCAGCCTGAGCTCTGACACTGGGGAAGGATCACTCATCTCTTCATTCCCTTCTGAGTGAGTCTTCTTGACTCATCAGACTCTCAATCAGTTTGTCATCATTTCCTGCACAGAAACATTCCCAGCATTCCCATGAGAGCATTGTCCTTTCCTGCATCTTTTCCAGACCTTCTGTAGGACCTTGTGAGATGGGAGCAGATCTCCACCATCACAATCCAAGAGATACGGGATCCCTGCAGTGCTCTCTGCTTTATCTTCTCTTCCTTTTCCAGTGACAAAAAGGAGCAGCAAATGATGACTTTTTAAAAATAATTCCCTGGTGACCAAGCAGACATCTCCACGGGCTCCCACCCTGAAGTCAGTGTGAAGTTCTGCTTGTGCCACATCCAAAATGAAGCAAGAAAGCAACAAAAGGCTTAGAGAGGGGTGGCACAAACACCTCCAAGTGCAGCTGAAGTGACAACATCCTGTCTTTTCTTCCCCGGGAAAGAATGACTAGAAGATGAACTGACTGTAATGAACAGCACCAAGAAGGCCAAGCAGGCAGACAGATCTCATTTCCAGACAATCACAGCACTGTCTCCTTCAAAGAAGAAACTGAAGGAACTTGAAAGGCAAAAGAACTGAAACTGCTGAAAAGACCCTTTTGTGAGCAATTCCAGCAGAGCTCCGGCCACTCCTGGCTGATTCTGCTGCGGCCAAGTCCTCCCAGGGAAAAGTTGTTCCAGAAGGCAGAAACTGCCATGTTCCAGGACTTAGGGGAGTTGGTTCCACAGCAGCTTGTCCTGGGTGGACATTTCCTTCCTGAAGCTCCTTCTGGCATTGCTGGAAGTGTGTGGGCTCTGGACCTGGACACTGGTGGTGTTCTGAGCAGGTGCAGCTGTTCTTTCCCCCCAGCACCTGGAGGTTTCCATACTGCAGCTCTGAGAGGTGGCTCCGTGTGCTGCTCTCGTGGAGCTGGAAGGAGGTGAACATCTTCGAGTCATGAGAGAATTGGGAATGTTAACTTCCCCTGAGGAGGGATGCACATCCAGAGGGCTGTAAGTGATTGTTCCCACTCTGGGAAAGGAAAAGATGGGAAGATCCGTGCTTCTTCCCTCTTGGCTTTGGATGGACAGGACACACCTGCCCAAATGGGTACCCCAACCAACCAGAACAATGGAATTTTCTCAGCCTTTCATTCAGACTAATCAAGTCCAACCTCAGCTCGATGATGAGGAGCAGAGAATCCCACAAAGGGCTTTTGGAGGGGCCTGTGGAATTCCCTACTCCATGCTCTGGGACACAGCTCCGTGTCAAAGCCATGAGGAATGATCTCCAGGCTGAAGTGAAGGAAATTCTGCATTGGGAATGAGCTACAAAGAGGATGGACACACCATCTCACCATGCCCAACCAAGGCATCCCATGTGTTGAATGGGCAAAATAGCATGGAAATAGGATGTGACCAGGCCTAAAGGGTCATTTAGGTTGGAAAAGCTCTTTAAGATCATCCAACTGTTCCTTCAGCACCACTAACCGATGTCCCTAAATGCCACCACCTGGAGGTTTTTGAACACTGGATCCTTCTCTCCAGGCTCAGGCATGAGAAGCCAAACACCCTAATTCTGGCATTTCATGACTTCCTGGTCATTCACCTTAGGACATTTAAATTTCTCTCGGGTGTGTACCTGCACAGAGCTCTCAGGTGAGAAATCAGATGCAAATAGATTTGTAATCATCTGCAGAATAAAAAAGGTTCCCTCCCTCATGTCACACCGATGACATTTTCACAGTTTCACTCGTGACAGAAAGTTATAAACCCACTTTTTCTGTTGTCCAATAGCAGCAATCTATTCTGAAATGTGTTGTTTCACGGGGCCTTTCAACAGGGCAGCTCACGATCCAGCTCTGTGAAGATTTCACTTGCCAGAGGTGATTCCTGAATTTCAGGGGAGGTTTGGGGCAAATTTGCTTCTGTTGCTGTCCCTGACGAGGCCGACAGAGACATGAGCAGCTGCTGAGACAGAGGAGCTGTACAAGAAGAAATACAGCCCGTCTCCTAAGCGTTTCTGGACCCCTCCAAAGGCTGGCTGCAGTCTCCAGGAGCTGGCAGATGAAATTGGAGTCCGAGATGTATTGCAGTAATTCTGCCAAGGAAGTGCTAACAACAGGAAACACAATGCAAATATAATCGAGGTCATCAGCCCCTTTTCCTTGCATAAGTACTTAAATATGTGCTGCTATTGCAGTTACTTAACTGTAATTGCTCAGGGCTTTACGGGTGGCTGAGCTTGGATCCTTCCTCCAGGTGATAGATTGGTTTCTGACCCTCCTTGGGCGTGCCCTGGAAATATTTACACACCTCCAGTCAAAGGGTTTGAGTGTTTATTCAGAGTCGTGACAATTAATATGCAGGGGAAGGAGTTGTCGGAGCTCCTCACAGATGTAGTGCTACCTGGGGAATAGGTGGATGGGAGTGGCACATCCCAAAGGTGTCTTGCTTTTGGGGGGTTCCAAAGACACTTCCTTCTTTGCTTTAGGTGGGGAAAACCCACTTTGAGTGGTGGCAGAATTGCCACCATTGAAAAGACACCAAACTGCCACCGATGCCACTAAACCTCCTCCCAGACCACTGCCAGATGTTCTCCTTGGTCCTTCCAACCCTCCAAGCTATTCCCAGCCTCAGGAATGGCCATCTGTGGCGCTGATGGAGTTAAGAGAGACAAGGAGATCATTTTCACAGCCAACTGGGCTGCAAGGGGACAACAGAGGTGCTAAAGAATATTTACTGAAAGGCAGAACATTTGTGGGGAAAAAAAAAAACCCAAGCACACATAATTACTACAGCATATCATGCTTTCATTTTGCGGCTTTCTTGATAACTCCTGGCACAGCTCTCTGGCAGGGAGAGTGTGGGTTAGAGAACAAGCCATCCATGAGCCCTTTCCCATCCCTGATGTGCCAAAGAACTGGATACAGCCCCAGCTGTAGCTCTAGCCTTGGTTTAATGTGCAGATGCCACAGGAGTATTTCTGTTTTTCCATCCAGACCAGGTCAGAGGGGCTGGATACTGAAGGACAAGGTGAAGAGGACTTCCTTGGAGGAGGTTATGGCAGTGCAAGCCTTGTGGGGCACCTCCCATCTCCTTTGCATGATCCTTGTTGGGTAGAGTCGCTCACCAGTGATGTCTAGAACAGGCAAGGCATGCACTTTTGAAACTCAGAGCGACATATCTCAACCCAAATCATTCTGACCTTGTGCTCACCCATTTCCTTTGCCTTTCAAAAGAAGAGCTCAGTTGAGAGACATCCATGTCTCCTTCCCACAGTTTCGAAGCTCCCGAGGGGATTCTGCCTGATTTACCCTGAGGCAGGTGAGGAATTACCGTGGCCCAGCCTCGATGTCTGTGTGGATCTGGGGCTGGACCGTGGGGCACAACGGGAACACCCAGCCCTGGAATCCGCCCTCAGCACACCCATTCCTGGCTATTTGTCACCTCTTTCTGGCACTGTTTTCCTGCACAGAGAAGCTCTTGGAGCGAGGTTGGGGGTGGACACATGTCAGCAGGAGAGCCAGAGGGTGCCAGAAAGCTGTCCGTGGTCCCAGGAGCAGAAGGGCATCACCAGGCTCCGTGGTGGTCTGGGACCAGATGGATGTTGGGTGGGATGTCCTTCATCTCTGACCTTTTGTTGATGCCATTGGTCCTGCTGAGTCTCTTGTGTAAAGATCAGGTTTCTCTAACCTGGTAGGACTAAATTCATCTTTTTGGAGACGTGTGTTTGTTTTTTAGGTTGTCTAAGCACCAAATAAAGCCCCTGACCCTTCCATGAGGGGTTTGTGGTCCCACAGACACTGCCTTTGGCCATGCCCTCAGCAACGTGGCTGCTCTAAGAGTTTATCTCAGAAATGGGAAGATGTTCATAAGCTTTTGCAGGATCAGCTCCCATTCCTGCCTTTGTGGTGGGGCTGGGGGTTGTAGAGGAAACTCCACAGGATTTCCTACCTTATTATCTTGCACCTTTATCGTATCATTTCATATCATGTTATATCACATGGATGGTTTGGATTGGAAGGGACCTTAAAGATCATCCAGTTCCACCTCTGCTGCGGGCAGGGACACCTTCCACCAGGCCAGGCTGCTCCAAGCCCCATCCAACTTGGTCTGGGACACTTCCAGGGATGGGGCAGCCACAGCTTCACTGCCCAACCTGTGCCAGGGCCTGCCCACCCTACAGGGAAGGATTTCTTCTCAATATCTCATCTAAATCTATCTTTCTTCAGCTTAAAGCCATTCTCCTTGTCCTGTCTCTCCATCCCTTGTCCCAAATCCCTCTCCAACTCTCCTGGAGCCCCTTTAGCCACTGGAAGGGACTCTCAGGTTTCTCTGGAGCCTTCTCTCCTCCAGGTGAACACCCCCAGCTCTCCCAGCCTGGCTCCAGAGCAGAGGGGCTCCAGCCCTCAGAGCATCTCTGTGGCCTCCTCTGGACTCGCTCCAACAGCTCCATTTCCATATTGATCCCAACACAGCAGACACCATGTCTTCAAGGAAGAAACTGGACCATCCATGTGGGTGCCAACACAGCCCAGCCAAAGTCTGGGGGCAGGGATCAGCTTTCCCTGGATTCTGGGTGGGCAGTGGGGCCCCAGGGAGGTGGTGGGAGCTCTTTGGTGCCAGCTCTGAGACAGAACTGGCTCTACTCCCTCGGGAGGGGCAGAGGAGGGGCAGGCACTGAGCTCTGCTCTGTGGGGACCAGGGACAGCCCCAGGGAAGGGCTGGAGCTGTGTCAGGGCAGGGGCAGGGGGGATCTCAGCAAAAGGTTCTTCTTCCCCCAGAGGGTGGTGGGCACTGCCCAGGCTCCCCAGGGCAGTGGGCACAGCCCTGAGGCTGGCAGAGCTGCAGGAGGGTTTGGATGATGCTCTGGGGCACAGGGGCTGACTCCTGGGGCTGGTCCTGTGCAGGGCTGAGGGTTGGACTGGATGGTCCTTGGGGGTCCCTCCCAGCTCAGCACATCCTCTGCTTCCATGACCCTGAGCTCATAAGCCATGTCACGCCTTCCCCACCAGACGATCCTCTCCTGACGTGCCTCTCACTAACACACCTCACAAGGAGTTTAGCTCTGGTTTTCCTGTATGGCCTTTTACAAATTCAATTAGAAACCCTCTTGTCTTGCCACCCTGGGAATTGTTCCCCTCCTGACTCCGTGTTGGGCAGGGTTTGTTTGGTCCCTCCGCTGTCCTCGTTGTCAGGCCCCGCTACCTTTGCCTCCAACACTTCTGCTGCTCTAAAGATACCAAAAGGTTTTAATTGCCATTAAGCCAAGCCATTCCGACGGATTCTTGCTGTAAATAAACAGCCTGTTCAGGATAATGGAGGTAATGGTTTGCATTTCAACTCTCCTCCTAACCTCTGATTCTTGCTTGTAATATTTTCTGTGGTTAAATCAATTTTTTCTGCCATTGAATGTAGCTTTTCTTTTGTTTGTTTAATTTTTTTCTTTTTCAACTCAGTTGTAAAGCGTGTGTTTCATCACATCCTTGTTACCCCAGGACATGCCTGCTGCAGTTCAAGCAGCCTCTAGTCATGCTCCTTTTCAGAGGGGTCTGCAACACAGAGCAGAAATTTGTGTTGTTTTCTCCTATTGCTGGTGAAGAAAGCAAACATTAGCAGCTCCTTAAAAGTCGGCTAAAAATCCAGGCTTTGGGATTTGTTGGATGTGTTTCCTGAATTCACACTGTGGGTTATTGTAGGAGGTGATCTGATTCGGGGTTACAACCCTTCTGCACGGCCTTGCTCAAGCCCAGGCTACAATGAAGCTATCATAGGCTGTTCAGCACACCCTTAATTTTCAGAGTAGCTCTGACTGTGTTTTACTGGGGCAAAATGACTTTTCAAGGTAGGGAATTAATTGCGATTATTTCAGTGTACAGGAAATACGATATGTATCATCAGTCCAAAGTGACTTAAGCCAGCCAAGGAGTTATCATTAGAGAATATTTTCATTTAGGTCACTTAAGCCTTGATTAATTAAATACTGCTATGTGATTTCTTTCTAAAGTTTAATCCACAGCCTGGATTTTTGATTAAAACATTCACAATTTAAGTCAGCTCCTCACAGTGACCACACTGTGGTGTTGCAAACAGAGCCCTCAGGGGTCACTGCTGTTGCCTTGGATTGCTCTTCATCGTCTGCTGCTAAAATTGCCCCAGGAGTCCTTTCCCCAAGGAAGGAGAGGGGAAAGGAAAGTTCTGCCCCAAATTTAAACCACCTCTTCTTCTCTGTTCCACTCTGCTGCTACATCCTTCTGACTGGAATCATTTTATACATGGAATATCCCGAGTTGGAAGGGACCCACAAGGATCACCCAGTCCCACCCCTGCCCCTGCATGGACACCCCAGCAATCCAACCCGGTGCCCCAGAGGATCCTCCAAACCCTCCTGCAGCTCTGGCAGCCTCGGGGCTGTGCCCACGGCCCTGGGGAGCCTGGTCAGTGCCCACCACCCTCTGGGGGAAGAAGAACCTTTTGCTGAGATCCCACCTGACCCTGCCCTGACACAGCTCCAGTCATTCCCTGGCTGCTGTCTCTGGTCATGACCAAAACCAGAATTTGACTTGCAGGGAAGAGAAGGGAGGAGGGAATGCTCTTCATCCAGTTTTGTGATGGCACAGGAGCTTCAGCCCCAGAGTGGTATTATATGAATTTGAGTAAGTCTGTGTTGCTGGGAAATCAGAGAATCACACAATGGTTTGAGTTGGAAGGGACCTTAAACCCATCTCGTTCCACCCCCTGCCATGGGCAGGGACACCTTCCATTGACCAGGTTGCTCCAAGCCCCATCTAAGCTGGCCTTGGACACTTGAGGGATGGCATCTTCTGTGGCTTATATTGCTGCAGGACCTTTAGTTCCATAATCCTTGACCATCAATTACTTCTGTAAATCTTTGGGAACATTCCATTATTCCTAGGCCAGGTCGTTGTTGAGTTAAAGCTGTTTCCTCCAAAACTGGGCTTCTGGCTGCTCCCGGAGCTGCATTTGATGGTCCATGAAATACAGCTCCTCAGTCCTTGGATGTTTCCCAAGTATGGTGTTGGATGGGGGCTCTTTTCCCATGGACATGACTGGAAACAAACTGCTGCACAGCTGTCCCAGTTACAGGGGCCAGGACCAGTCTGTCGCTGTGTGGGTGTCACCAAAGCTGTGCATTCCACCCCCTCTGTGCCATCTCTGGTGGACTGTCAGTGATGGAGCGTTGGCAGCAGCTGCCCAGGGCACAGCTGACCCCTCAGGGGACAAACTGGGGGTTAAAGGACCCTGTGGGACAGGGCAGTGTTTGTGTCTCCACCCCAGTGACCCAGCTGGGAGAACTCCCCTCTGCGGAGGCATCAGCACCTTCCCCCCCACCTGAGGGGTCATCTCTGCTCAGGGGCCATCAAAGATTCCAAAACACCCCGGGACTCACAGAGTGAATCACCCACTGTGGAACTCCCCACCCTGGGGGAGGTGCTGGGCATTCCCACCTGACCCTGAGCATAAATAATCTTGGGGTTTGGGACTTGTTTGGGATGCAGAGGAGGAGCAGAGCCTCACCAGGACTGCACTGCCACTCTGGACCAGACTGACCATCATCCTCACCAACAGGTTTCCTTCCCTTTCCCTCTGCCCTCAGGGGACCCACGTGGGGCTCAGCACAGGGGCCAATGAACACCCCCCTGTTGGTGCCCCAGGGGGCTGGGTTAGACATCTGGGTTTGTGGGTTAAAACAATTTTTATCTTCATCAGTGTATTTATGGTGATCTTTTTGGTAAATTGTAACTCTGACTTGTCATCTCTCTTGAGTTGGGCTCATTTCTCCTGCCGCTTTACCTTCAAACCAGCAGAACATCTTTGCTCACAGGGAATGGGTGTGACTTCCAGCTCTCCAGGCCACACCCGTGAGGAGGAGGGAAGGAGAGGAGCAAAGAGAAGCAGAGAATAAGAGATACAGAGCACTTCCAAACACATTTTCCCAGTTAAACCACCAAACTCTGAGCCTGTATGAACAAAAAGCTCTGTATGTGTGCATCCTTTAAAGACCTACCTAACCCCCTTCCCCACAACACAAGCATTAACTCTTTTTTCCCAGGCCAATAATCAATGATGGTCCAATTTGTTACACTGACATTTTTGCTGGTTTCATCTGAAAGGATTAATTAACAGCTGAGTGTTCCCTTTCCAGGTGTAAGAGTGGGGGGTCTCAGCAGCCAGATGAGTTTTGACCTCTGTTTAGAAAACATCTCAATGACCTTAAGCCTCGGATCCCGCTGATCGAAGATCTGGTGTCTGCTCTGACAGATCTGGGAATACATTCCCTTGGGCTTCCAGGCTGTGCCTTGGCTCAGTGGCTTTGGGAGGTGGCCACTTACCCACCTCTGATCTTCCTGGGCTTGGGTGGAGGATGGATGCCAGGATGAGACCCTGTGGTACATCCCCGGAGGGACAAGGGGACCTGGGGCTTTTCCTCCGGTGCTGTGGCAGCACTTGAAGCTTTAATCATCAGGTGCAGTTTTCAGTGGTTAATCCAAGATTTTTGTGGTTTTTTTCTTGGAAAACATGCAATGTAAAAGGGGGATAAAGGAAATGATTTACTGGTGGGGATGGAAGGATGATGAAGCAGACCTACAAACACTGCAAGGAGTCAAAGGAAAATTATCCAGGAGTAAGTGCAGGTGCTCCCTGTGCTGTGAGTCCGCATTCCTTCTCATTTACCACCGATCCAAGGGACAGAAACTCTTGGATGATTAAAACAACCTTTTTGGGCACCCTCAGGCACCAGCCTGCCCAGCACAGCCTCATGTGGACTCATCTGCAAGCACCACAATGCTTCAGCACCAGGGCCAGGCGCAGCTTGCATCCAGCTGGGTGTCTACATGGCCCCTTCCCTGAGGTCCCTCATTCGTGGGCCCATTATGGGGCTGAGGATCCATCCCAGCTCACGTGTTGCTCCGTGTTGACCTCTTTGCTGGATTTTTTCCCAAAGCAGATGAATCCAACTCAGAATGGGATTGCAAGTCAGAATAACCATTTAATAAAAAAGATCACAAAATATGCTGAGACAGAAGGAAAAAGAATTGTTTGTGCCACAAAACCAGCTGTGCAGCCCAGCCCAGCGGGGCACGAGCAGAATGGAGCTCACCAGCCCCTGTGCTGAGCACCACGTGGGTCCCCTGAATGCAGAGTAAGAAGAAAGGAAGAAACCTGCTGGTGACAATGATGGCTGCAGTCCAGTGGCAGTGCCAGTCCTGTTGAGGCTCTGCTCCTCCTCTGGATCTGACCAGAGCTCCCAGTCCCCAAACCCCAAGCTTATCTCTGCTTGGGCTCAGATGGGAACGCCCAGTCCCTCCCCCAGGGTGGGGAGTTTCACAGTGGGTGATTTACTCTGTGAGGTGAACAATGGCATATTTTTGGCATCCCTGCTGGCCCCTGAGCAGACATGACCCCTCAGGTGGGTGTGAAGGTGCTGGTGGCTCCCCAGACGGGAGTTCTCACACCTGAGTCATTGGTGTGAAGACGGGAAAACTTCCTTATCCCACAGGAGTTCCCAAACACCCCCCTGTGCCCCGAGGGGTGGGGTGTGCCCTGGGCAGCTGCTGCCAATGGTCCATGGTGAGCAGTTGATGAGAAAAATGACACAGAGGGTTTAGAATCCACACCCACCCAGTAAAAAACTGGTCCTGGTGACTCTAATTGTGACAGTATTCCATCCCATTCCCTCGTGAACCAGGTGTATAAAAGATGGAGAAGGAGGTTCCTTTTCCTCCTTTCTCTCTTCTCCCTGGTGGGGTGAACCCAGAGTCAGCAGCTTTTGGTGTTTTGGCCTCGTTTATCCATGTGGGCTGTGGCCTGTCTGGGATCTGTTGTCTGGGTTGGCACAGGAGGAGAAGAATTTGCTTTTCCTAAGGGCAGTTGGTGAGATTTTTATTGTGTGAGTTGTTCTATTGAGCTCATTCCCGGGGTTTGGATTGTGTGGGTCTGTTTTGTTTCTACCTCTTTTTGTCCTTTTCCTCTTTTCCCTTTTGGGATTGGTTGGGATTTGCTTGGGATTCTTGTTCATATGTATGTAGCATTTAATTGTACGTTCATTAAATATATGAAAAAATATATCTTTATATATATTTATGTATATAAATATTATATATATGTATATAACTGTAGCAAAGAGAAATATATAAATATTTCTACAATTTTCTTCTGCTGGTTTCCACCCCCCTCACCTTCTCAGGAGGGGTGAAAGCTGACCAGCTAGTGGCTGGGTTTGGGGGGAACCAAGCCAAACTTCTCCACCCATGCCTCTCTGGGGATGCAGGAGCCTCCAAAGCAGTTTGAGGTGCCCCATTCCCAGTGGCTTCAGGACCAGCCTGGGCTTAGCTCTGGGGGCAGCCCGAAGGGCAGGGCTCTGCTCTGCTGCATCCCAACATCTGGGGCAGGACCTACTCCAGCTGTGCCCAGGGAGGGCACACAGACCTGGAGTCCTTCCTACGCCACGTCCACACCCCTGTGTGGAACCACAACCTGTCCCACCTCAGCAGCAGTGCCCTCAGGGGGCTGTGTCCCCCACTGGACACGTCTTGGTGTCACCCAGTAGACCACCGAGGTCATAAATGGGTCTCTCCACCTCCTTGTGGTGTCTGCAACGCTGCTCGGGTGGCCCAAGGTCTCCATCACTGTCCTTTGGGTTTATCCATGGATCAGCACCACCAGGAGAGCTTTTTTTGGATGCCTCCTCCACCCTCATGTGCTGCCAGGTTTTTTCTGCTGTGCCTGCTTTTAAGTGTCTCGCATTGGTATACAGTTATTTACAGCGCCTGTTTCTGCTCTCCCAACAGTGTAAATCAAGATTAATTCCACTGAAGTTTATGGAGTTACGCCAGGGTAAAACTGACTGATAAGAGATTCAGGCCATTTGCATCAGGTTTGTTCACTGGTTTGTTTGAAATTATATGTGTTGCTGTGGAATGATAAAACTGGGGGGGGTTTCAAAGGCAGGTTCACTGCAAAATACGACTCAAAAGGTTTTTTGACTTCACATAATGCAGCAAAACAATCACCACAGCAGTTGGGATTTTAGTGTGGAGTAGGATCATGGAGTTTGGAGGAGGAGGAGAGGAGGGAAATGAAGCAGAGAAGAAGGAGGGGGACAGTGGAAGCTTCACTGCACAACACTGAAGGCAGCAATGGCAAGTTGGGGGGCTACCAAAAAATTTGACATCAATAGTAATTTGTGGTGTCCACCAGAATAAGGCTGGGTGGCTCCCCAAATCCCTTCAGTGCTGGGGCCTGGGGGGACCCACCAGCTCAGAGCAATTCCCCGTATTTTGCAAATTCATCTTGCCAGAGAGCCCAAGGCAAAGCAAGGCACTGGCAGGGCAGAGCAGGTTCAACAACTCCTGGCATGGGAAACCCTCTCCAAAATTCTGATGGCTCACCTGTCCTGTGCTTGCAGCCAGAGCCCACCTCTGCTAACACAGTTACCTGAGGTGTTACCCTGAGCCAGGATCCACCGTGTCCCAGGGGGTGTGACACGGAAAACCCACTGCTTTACCTCCACTATGTCCTACAAAGCAAATGGTCTGTGGATAAACAATCCAGGTTTCTTTCCATGCTGTTCCTAAGGAGAGTTTTAGCTGCCACCTGGATTCGTACACTGCATATCAATGCACTTCCCCTTCTTCGTGGGAATTGTGGTTCCCATTCCTTCACCTCCTACTCACCCACTGAGCTCCTCTCCTCCTTGCCAGGCACCTTCTTGGGACAACCTGTCCTCCAGGATCTCCCTCAAGCCATCCCAGTGCCAACACTTTGGTTCCTTGAATGCACAGATACTTCTCCTGAAGAATTCCAAGCTGTTCACAGTTGCCTTTGCCCTTGCACAAACACTTTATGTAAATTGAAGTAGTAAATTGGAGCCAGTTTTCTGTGGCTGTTAATAAAGAAATTCACTCTTTCCACGAATGTGTTCATGTCTTCAGCAATTAACAGTCATTTCAGAGTGACTTATTTTCTATAGCTGTTTACAGACAAAAATTCTACGTCTTTCTGTTAGAGAAAATGAATTGTTTTGCAAAGCTGAGGTCAGAGAAAGACAGATTTTGGGACTCCTTGTGATTTCTTGGGTGCATGACCATGAGAGAGTGTTTAAGTGACTGGGCACAAGAACTGGGGCAGCAATACGTTGGTTTGGTGTTACCCTCATCTTTCAGCATGTGGCTCCAGGAGGGTGCCCAGGGAGAGGGATGGAGCTGGGAGGGGGCTGGAGCAGCAGGAGGGGCTGAGGGAACTGGGGGGGCTCAGCCTGGAGAAAAGGAGGGTCAGGCTCTCCAGGAACAGGGACAGGAGCAGAGAGAACAGCCTCGGGCTGGGACAGGGGAGGATTGCACTGGATATTTGGAAGCATTTCTTCCCCAAAATGTTTGTCCAGCCCTGGCAGAGCTGTCCCGGTTGGTGGTGGAGTCACCATCACTGGAAATGTTCAAGGTGTGAATGTGGCCCTTGGGGACACGGATTAGTGGTGAACGTGGTTGGACTTGATGGTCTGAAAGGTCTTTTCCAGCCTGAGCGATTCCATGACTCTGGCTCCACCACCTGGGTGCCAGCCAGGTGGTCACTTTGGTGCTGGTTTCTGATCCTCTGGCTTGTCTGGAGAGTGCCTTCTCTGTCTGCCAAGGAGTGGTGGAGGCAGCAGAGGGTCTGTTTGAGCCACACTGCTCACTGCAAGGTGGGTGCTGCCCTCCTGCCCATCACTTGGATCCCATCCCCTGAGCCAGATCCACCTGATCACCCACCACAGGACCAGGCTGTGCCCTGAACACAGGAAGGTTTACACAGACAACTTTTGGTAGGTCTTTTTCCATGGGCCCAGCACCCTCAGCAGGTCTGCAGGTGACACCAAGCTGAGGGTGCAGTGACACACCTGCAGGACGGGGCCATCCAGAGGGACCTGGACAAGCTCCAGAAGTGGCCCCTGAGAATCTCATGGGGTTTAACAAGGCCAAGGGCTGGTGCTGCACCCGGGTCAGGACAACCCCCGGGATCAATCCAGGCTGGGGATGAGCAGATGGAGCAGCCCTGGGAGAAGGACCTGGGGGGGCTGGTGGGGCAGAGCCTGGACATGGCCCAGCCCAGAAACCCCCCGTGCCCTGGGCTGGTCCCACAGCGTGGGCAGCAGGACAGGGGGGGATTCTGCCCCTCTGCCCCCCTGCTCAGGTGAGACCCCACCTGCAGAGCTGCCCCAGCCCTGGGGAACAGCACAGGGAGGACATGGAGCTGCTGGAGAGAGGCCAGAGGAGGCACCAGGATGGGCAGAGGATGGAGCAGCTCTGCTGGGAGGAAAGGCTGGGAGAGCTGGGATTGTCCAGCCTGGAGAAGAGAAGCTTTGGGGTGAGCTCACCGTGGCCTTGCAGTGCCTGAAGGAGCCTGAAAGAAAGATGGAGAGAGACTATTTCCAAGGGCCTGGAGTGACAGGACACAGGGGAATGGCTTCCCAGTGCCAGAGGGCAGGGATAGATAGGATATTGGGAAGGAATTGTTCCCTGTGAGGGTGGGCAGGCCCTGGCACAGGTTGCCCAGAGAAGCTGTGGCTGCCCCATCCCTGGAAGTGCCCAAGGCCAGGCTGGATGGGGCTTGGAGCAACCTGGGCTGGTGGAAGGTGTCCCTGCCCATGGAAGGAGATGGGACTGGATGAGCTTTAAGGTCCTTTCCAACCCAACCCATCCCATGATCTCTCTCCACCAAAGCTGTGTGGAGGTGTCCTCACAGACCCACCCGAAGCAGAGAAGCTGTGGAGCTGTGCTGATGGCAGGACACCCCTGTGGTCTCGGGGTAAACCCAAATCCAAAGGATCCAAAAAGGATCCAAAGGACTGGTCCTTGCCTAGCAGAGGGAAACGAGCCTGGATTCACGCCAGGCAGGGATAAACCCACCACCAGAGCTTTGCCAACCATCCCGGTGCCCTCCTGCACGCCCCTCTGTTGGGGTGATGCTCCCCCACGCTGAGCACATCCCGTTGTCCCACGGGGACCCCACAGCCCACTCCCCACCCCGCAGAGGCTCCCGCTTTATCCCCCTGCCCCCTCCTCGCCGTTCCCTCTGCCGTGGCCTCCCCTCCCCATTTCATCTCTCCCCGCAGCCCGACGGGGCCGCGCCGAGCGCACGGGGAGGGGGGGAAAAATTATAATGCCATTAAAAGTTATCATAAATTTCAGATCAGCATCACTTTTAATCCGATACACAATTTTACTGCCTCTATAAAGCCGGTGATTTGCAGTGGTCTGAGGCGTCTCCTGGCGCGTTTTACTTCTTTTTAAATTAAACACACCAACTTTGTGCTGAATTCAGAGCGCAGACATAAAAAAAGGGGGTAAAAAGGAGAGGGAAGGGACATCAGATGGGAATTGCAATTGAATCTTTATATATGCCATCTTGGTACTGTGGCACTAAATATAGTGCCAGGTAAATAGATGTGCTGGAATATTCAGAATAAAAAACAAATGTTCCAATAGCAGAGAAGCCGAGCATGGCAAATGTTCCCCTTGCTGCTGTGCTTTGCAGGCTAAGAGGCTGTTGTTTAAAGCACTCCATGCTGGGAGACCTTGTGTATCTCATGCATTAAATTATACACTGTGCACAAACATGTAGTTTATATTTTAGATTGTATATTATGTGCTCTCCAACCCTCCCCCCTGCCAATGGGGCGAGCAGTAAACCCAGAATATCCAATTAATATAAATGTAACATTATGCCATTTGCTGATACGAAATTTTTAGGAGTGGAAATGGAAACAGACAACATTTCATAGAGAAATATTTGAAATTAAGATCAGAGAGAAGGTAATTATGGGCTGGTGATGGGCGTTTCACCTGCTTGTAGGCCAAGAGGTGTCACAAAACCACCTGATGGAGTAGTCCCTCTCACCACCTTTCTGCTCTGCTGACCCCCAAATTTGGGCCAATAGTTTGAAGCTCATCTCCTAAATATCTCCTGGACATACATCCAGCCTTCCCTCAAGGGTCTTGAGGAGCTAAGAATTAACTGGTGGCTTAGCTGAGCTGCTCTCTGCCTTCAAAAAACCCCAAAATAGTTCACCAAGGTGATTGTGAAAAGGTTCATCCCTGTTGTGTCTCACTTCAGTTTTCTAAAATGACAGAAAGTAATTAAAGCCCAGTTTTTAGAATTCTTTTTCCAGTTAGTCATGGTCATTTTGGCTCTGAAAGTGGATTCATGAAGCCCTGCAAGTCTGCGAGGTCAAAAAAATCACCTTGAGGAAGAGTATGGGCAGAGTCAACCTCTCCCTCTCCTAGACTGGGCAATTTTGTTTTGAATAAATTAACTTTTGACAGTGATGGCAAGAAATGTGGCAAAGCAGCCACGTTTCAGTGAGAGGTTGGTCCTGGAGCTCCCGTTTCCAGCTTGACCAGTGCAAGAACCATTTTCCATGTGGTTTGGATGGATTAGATGTAAAACGACTCAACAGAGAGATCCAGCTCTAACTTACCAAAAAACCAAACACCACAAACCCCCAGCCCTGAGGATGCAATGCAGAAAGGAAACAAGCAGTACAAGAGATTTAAAATAAATACATATAATAAGTTATTTTTTGCCTTAATGTCCAGGTAATATTTTTCCCTGCCAGCCCACATGGGAGTGGGGACATTTCCCTCCCTGCTCCTTCCACGGGGTGTTTTCCAGCTCTGGCACAACCAGACACATATTGGGATTTTTGGGGTTGTCCTGTGCAGGGCCAGGAGTTGGACTGGATGATCCTTGTGGGTCCCTTCCAGCTCAGGCCATTCTATGATTTCCCAACTCTTTCCTTGTGTTTTTTTTTTTTTTTTCAGAGCTGAGCCAATTTGCTTCCAAGCCATGGGCTCTGACAGCAGCTCCTGATTTCCTTCTGACTTCCACGCCTGGATTTGATCCTCCAGCATCGCTTTCCCTTCCTCCCCTCAGCTGTGCAGCACAACCAGTTGCCTTCCCCCCAGATCCCTCTGCCTTCCAGTGCCTTCCTGCCAGGCACCACCCTCTGCAACGGCCCCGAGGGTGTGATATTTTATTTATTTCGATTTATATGATTAGAGAGATGTCAGTGCCTGGGTGGGGCCAGCCTGGTGCTGATGATGTGATGAGGGTTTCTTTTTAGAAGGACAAGTACAGAGAGGGGCTGACACCATCCAGCAGCTGGTCACTGTCGCTGGCAGGGGGAACATCTCCGGGTCTCAAAGCAGTGCCAGTTTGCTCGGAAGAACTGCTTAGGATGGGAAGGTGCCCCGGGTGGCTGCAGGTTCCCAACCAGGCACACCCGGGTGGGACGCACACGCCTGGGAGCGCCCCCGACGAGGTCCCTCCAGTCGCTGCTCAAACACAGAGGGTGGGAAAACAAGACTTTCCCGGTTCTCTGAGCATTGCATTCCATGGATACCCCGCAAACTAACCCCGTGGCTCCCCCCTCCCCAAATCCTACGAGCAGGAGCGCCAGGCTGGAGCATCTCCCTGCTCTCCAGCGCATCCCCTGCTCCCGTTGATTGCTCCCCGGAGGGCTCTCCGAGCCGTGTGGATGACCGTGTACCTCCCTCTCTCTCTCTTTATTGCTCCCGATTCAAATTCAAGGCTTGTTTAATCAGCAGACATTAGCAACTCGACAGAAGTCTGGCTGGAAGGGAAAGAAAGGGGTGGGTCTGTAAGGGGGGGGCTTGGGAATGTGCTGCTGTGGAGAGCAGGGGCTGCTTCTGAGACAGGTGCTGAGGGTGGTGTTGGAGTGGGATGTGTGGAATCATCCAGGGACAGGCTCTGGATAATGCTGGGTGCTTCTCAGCAGGGCTCCAGGATCAGGCTGCAGGTCCAGCATGAGCTCTCCTCATCTCCTCCATGCTACAGCTCGCTGGGAATCTGGGGGGGGGAAGATCTTTCCCTTTTTCTTGCGAAAATGCGGCTTTTCTGGTTGGATTTTATTCCCCCCAGCAATGATTCCCACATCCCTAAAGGACCTCTCATCATCACATTCATCCACTGCTCAAAGGAGCTGCCCCAAAGTCCCTGCTCAGCCTTCCAGCCCTCACTCTGCAGGGATGGGAGATCCTGAGATCCCATGGGAAGCAGGGGCTGGTTTTGCCATAGGACACCTCTGGGCATGATGAGAGGGAGTTAATCAGAGAGGGAACTCCACTTCATGAGAAGGAAACAACCAGCCATCCCTGGAGCACCACTGGCTTCTGCCAGCAAATTGCTGACTGGTGGGATGTGGGACCAAGTGGGAAAGAGTTTGGAAGGAAATATCCCAGCAAACATCCTCCAGGTAACTCTGCAGGTTCTGCTGTCAAGCAGAAATTCTGCATGAATTTGCAACATGCAGGATTCTCCTCCAAGAGTTGTAAACCATCAAGAGGTTTATGTTTGCAGCTAAAATGTGTCCCGGCAAAGGGGCAAGTCCTGTTCTAAAACATCCAGATTTCTCTACAAACCACCCTGCTGAAGACTCTGGATCCATCCCATGGCAGCCCTGGAGATGGGAGTCCTCCTGGGATTCCCCCGGGGACAGCCTGTCTCTGTCCCCTGGGACCATAGCACATGCCTTCATTTTCTGTCCCTCATTAGCTGCCTAATTAGGGGGTTCTTTATGCCCTTCACATTCAGTGCTTGCAGTAGAACCATCTTCCTATTGATTGAGCTACAAAAGTGGATAAACCCCACATAGTTCTGAAGGGAATTGCCAAATATTGATACTGGGAGAGAGCTGATGCCATTGAAATAGTGAATTATGCCTCTAATTACACAGGCACTCATTTTCTGGTGGTTCAGCTGATCACCTTCAATACTCCAGGTCAGATCTTCAGCTGGTATTTATTTTAAAGATGGAAAACAAGGCCAAAAAAAAACCAAACAAAAAAACCACTTAGGAAAAAAATATTTAAAGAATTAAAAGAATTCTTAAAATTCTGCTTTGAAGAAGGTGAATTCTTTGGGAGGGATTCACCCCCTGTATCTTGAGCCAACCATGGTCATCTCCAACTCCTGCCCTGCACTTTCACCAGCTGTGGATCTGCAGGTCTGTCTCTGTTTTATTCCAGGGACTGCTTTCCTGCAGGAGTTTTCACTCCAGCTGGTTGGGGATGGAGGATGGGAACACCCTGAACCATGTCGATGTCCACCCACCCCTCACTGTCCGTGTCCTGCTGTCACCTGCCATCAGAAGTAGGACATCACACTCTTCTCATCCCTGGAAGTGTCCCAGGCCAGGTTGGATGGGGCTTGGAGCCCCCTGGGCTGGTGGAAGGTGTCCCTGCCCATGGCAGGGGGTGGAACGAGCTGAATTTTTAGGTCCCTTCCAACCCATTCCATGATCCTGTGATTCTCCACTGTCCTCCTGCTGATGGACAAGCCCAGGGGAGTGGCCCAGACAGGGCTCAACCAACTGTGTCCTCCAGCAGGGAAAGAAAGACTCTCAGGAAATGAAAACCTGTTTCTATTTATTGTTCTTCTGTGCACGATCCTCGGGGCTTGGGGAAGGCCCTGAGTTTGTTCCCACTCAGGGTTGGGAACTCGTCACTCTGAGCTATTGATTTGGTTTCACCACCACTTCCTCTCAGAGAAGAAATACCCACAGAAATAGTCTGATTCTCCTAAATTAATTTAATGAGACTTTGACTCACATTTTCCTCCCACCTGCATCAAAGGCTATTCTTTGTTAAAAATGACTTCAGCCGTGCTAAACCCATGAGAAAAATCTCACAGCCAACTGGAAGCAAAGTGGTGGGTTGGAATCAAAGTAGGACCCTTGCTGAGGGTCTGCAAACTCACCTTGCACGAGTCTAAGATATGCTCAAAGGCTGACATTGGTTCTGATTCCGCCTCAGGGTTTCAAGGTGGGAAGAAATATCTCCAAGGGGCTCCCAAGATCTCCACTGGCTTTCCCAGGGGGAATTGGGATTTTGGATAAAAGCCAGAGTTTGGAAGGGGTTCCCACAGTGGTGGGTGTGGTGGGAGTGACGTGCCTGGGAAATGCCATGAAATGTTCCCCAGGTGCCAGGAGAAGCATCGACTTGTGGAGGGGACACCTGAGTGCCTCTTGTCCAAACCTTTGGTCTGGGTTGATTTTTATTTCTCTCTTGGCTGGTTATTTGGCTTCTGCTCTGCTGTCTGGGATGTCATCCGTGGGCTGTGTCCTGGCACTGCCCTGCCCTCAGTAGGACTGATGACCAACATCTTGCTCCTGACAGGAAGGAGGATGCCCAGGTCTGATGGAGAGGAGCTGGATGCCTTTCCCAAAAACACAGGTTCCAACTCTGCTGCTGCCCTTGGATTTGAGAGTAACACGGGCTCAGCTGGGATGTCTGACCACCCAGAGCCAGGAGGCTGAGCATGGCCACCTGACAGGACCTGACCTCAGGACCTCTATCTTTTCAGCATCCTCTGATCACAATGGGGACCTTGGAATTCCAGGCAAATGAGCTGCACTCTGCAGGTGCTCCAGGAATGATGAGGATCAAGGAGTGATGATGATGCAGCTGCAATGGAAACAAGGATAGGACAAGGGGAATGGCTTCAAATGGGAAGAGAGTAGTTACAGATGGGATATTGGGAAGGAATTCCTCCCTGGGAGGGTGGGAAGGCCCCGGCACAGGTTGCCCAGAGAAGCTGTGGCTGCCCCATCCCTGGAACTGTCCAAGCTTTGGAGCAACCTGGTCTAGTGGAAGGTGTCCCTGCCCATGGCAGAGGGTGGGAATGGATGGGTTTTAATGTCCCTTCCAACCCAACCCATCCTGTCACTCCACATGGGAAGCGATGCAAAGATCCCACCCGGATGGTGAAGTCAACCTGCACGGACCTGCCTGAACCTTTTGAGATGCTCAGCCTCAGATGTGAGGGACAGATCCTGACTTCCAGCAGGGCCATGGGACCCCTTCCCACCCCTGGAACAGGCAGGGGACTCTGCTCACATCCCACCTGCTCCAGGCACAGCCAGCACAGCAGCCAACAGCTCAAGTTGGTTCCTGCCAAGAAGTTCCCTGCCTTGTGCAAACACCCCCGTGGATGCTTTGCAGGGGTCCCCACGTGGCAAACCCCCCCTTCCTCTGCCCGTGTCAGTGAGTGGCCCCAAACAATCCCTTGGCATCTGCAAGGCAGGAAATCTGGGGGCATGGAATGACCCTTGTCCTGAGCCCCAGGACCCACCTCAGCTCTCAGCTCTGCCCATGTTTCCATGGGTTTAAACCAGGCCCTTACTGGGATTTCAGCAGGGATTTGTTCTTTATTTCTTTTTCCTCCCCTCCTTTATATTTTTTTTTTGTGTGTGTGGTTTAGTTTCTCTCTTAACAGGAAAAAATGATCAAAAATAAGAAAACAATCACTGTTTGAAAGTGAATGAAGGGCGCTTTCTCCCCTTCCCCCATGCTTTTTTTCCCACTTTGACATCTCAGTGGTTTTTTTTTCTTTTAGCCGCGGTTTCTGGGATAGGTGATAACTGCCAGTAATAGGATTAGCATTGATTTCTTTAGCAAGAACAGAGATGTGGCAGTTCCAGCCATTTACTGAACTGCCAGCTTTGAAATATCAAAAAAAAGAAAGAAAAAGAAATCTGCAGAAAAAAAAGCTTCTTGCAGCATTTTAAAGAAAGGAAAGCCTGTGTGAATTAAAATACACACATACACACACACACATGCACACACACACACATCCCCCAGCACATGGAGTGTGGAAATATATATATTATATGTATATTATATATAAGTATCTCGCTTGGTGCTTTTTTTGTTATGGTGTGATAAAGGATCAAAAGAACTGTCTCTGTTCTAAGCTTCAAGAAAGCCTTTTTTAAATTCATTTGGCTTTCTTTAGCTTTCACTTGCTAACATATTTTAGGAGCTAATCTTACATATTTACTATTGTATCCTGACTTTTTTTAACCTTGAAATTCAAGCAAAGACAGAATGAGAAAGGGAGGAATAAATAAAGGATTCAGAAGAGAAAGAAGGAGGGATGTGCCCATGGAAACCTGTGCTGTCTCTGCTGCTCGGAGGCATCCTGTGAAACCCACCCAGTGTCACCTTTAGTGTGGCACCCTTTTCTCCTTGCTGCTGGCTGGGAGGTCCAGGAGGGATCTGGATTTGAGATGCACCCACCAAAACTGGGGGTCTGCCCTCTGTCTGTTGGGAATCTGCCCCTTCATTTCACTGTCTTCGCTCAGAGCATTTCTGAAGGGGCAGAAACCAAGGTAGGGCCAAATCTGCAGTAGCTTAAAAGTTGCTTCTAGGAGACTGGAGAGGTGTTCTCCATCCCTTCCCAAAATGCTGAAGGGCATCATGTATTTAGCATCTACTGATCATCCTCTTGGACTTGCATTCAGCCCTTGGGGAAGAAGAAGGTCCAGTGGCAACACCTGGGGACAGAAGGGGAAGGTCACCTGCAAGGAGCGAGTGCTGGTTGGGAAGGTTCCTGCAGATTCCACCTCAGGGTTGCTTCTGAATGTTGTCCAGGCTTGAGGAGAGACCTTCTGCCCACTGATCCTCAGGAGTCCCAACACTGTGCCATTCAGAAGAAGACTCAGAGCCTGCCGTGGAAGCATTTGTCCTGTACCATCATGTTGAGCTGCTGAACCACTTCCATACGAGCTTATCTTCATGCAAACAGTGTCTGCAATGATTCACTGTCCTCACACACAGCACAAAGCTTGGAGCAGCATGGAATTAGGGCTCATTTTTCACCTTCTAAACCCAAATCAACAGAGCAACACAGATCATGGTCAGCAAGAAGAAAGCCCTCTCTGCATGAGGAACCCATGCATGACTTTCTGCTCAGCTTTCTCTTCTGGCAGCATCTCAGCTCCGTAAAGAGTTTGGGATGGATTCCCACATGCAACCAAGGGAGAATAGGAAGGAAGGAAAGAATCAGATCCATTATGTGTAGCCGGAGCCAGGATTCACCAAACTGCATGGAAATTCAGCTCAGTTGGTTTGAGAATGGTGCCAACAATGCCAAGGCCGTGGCTTTGATGCCAGCGCAGGCCATTCTCTCGAGAGCTGAACGTGATGACCCTCATTGGCCCCTTCCAACTCAGAATATTCTGCTCTGTGATTCCCGTTCTGTGCAATGGCGTTGGTGTCACATGGAAGGGAAATCTCTAGGAGGTGCTCCACAAAGAGGATATTCATGGACCCAGCCAAATTTAGGTAGGGAGAGTCCCCTGTATTTTCTGTGCATGGAGAAGCCATGGGCTTGCTCTTTTGAGGGAGCTCTTGCAGCCCACCAGCCTGTGTGCTGTGACAGCCACCCTCAGCCACGTGCCTCTGCCCATCCTGGTGCTCCTCTCCCGTGCCTGGCTTGGAGTCAGTTGTGTGTTTGTGGCACTCGGGCTGGGGGCTCACCAGCCCCAGCAGATCTGCCTTTCTGTGCTCTCCTGAACAGTCGCCCACAGATCCAGGCTGCTCCTTGCACAGCCTCACCTTAACTGTGCCCTCTACTCCACGTCCCTGGGGTCTGCTGCTGACATTCAAGCTTCAGAGCAGCTTACAAGCCTCTCTTTTCTCCCTTTTTTTTTAACATCAAACTGCTGAAGGAATTATTGTTTCCTTTTGCTTTTGCAAACACGGACCTCGTTCCTCCACCACCACCCTCCTGAAGATGTTTACGGACTCACCAGGGTCATGCCAGGAGTGCTGGGGCTGCTGGGGTGGGCTGGGCTCCAAACCCTAAAGCTCTGCAAGTGTCTCCCAGAAAAACCAGGAGAGCAGAACTCCCAGTTGCTCTGGAGGTGGATGGAGGAGGGAAGGGGTTGTTGGATGGGGTCCTCAAAAGCGTGGAAATGCACTAATCATGTGCTCTTGGACGACATGGAAGAGCCAAGACTGGAGATGTTCAGGTGTGGGGAGCTGCAAGTGCAGTATTATCTCATCTTTTGGGGAGTTTGGTGTGAAATCACAGGATGGTTTGGGTTGGAAGGGATCTTAAAGCTCATCCAGTCCCCCCCTCTACCATGGGCAGGGACACCTTCCACCAGCCCAGGGTGCTCCAAGCCCCATCCAACCTGGCCTTGGACACTTGCAGGGCTGGGGCAGCCACAGCTTCTCTGCCCAACCTGTGCCAGGGCCTGCCCACCCTCACAGGGAAGAATTTTTCCCTAATATCTCTTTGGACACTTACAGGAAGAAGGTTCCAAAGTGCTGGGAAGAGCAATTTCAAGAGTGTGCCTTGGCTAATGTCAGAGTTGTTAGAAAGAATTGCAAAGACCAGATGTTGGTTTTTTTCTTTTTCTGCCCCAAGCCAGGCTGGCTTTGTTGGATGGTGTGACCAACACTGTCATCCTGCACACCTTCTATCCTTGAGCATCCCCAATCAAGACTGATGGTGTTTGTACCTGCTCATCTCCTCCTATCAGCAGACCACCCTGGATCCTGCTCCTGGCCTGGGAGGTTTGCTGAGGTTGTCCCCAGGGGAATGGCAGCTTGGTTTCTTGTCCTGGCTTCTGCTGCACCACGATGGCTGCAATCCTTCTCTCCCTACAGTCTTCTCCCTTCTACTCTGTCTTGTTTTATCCTTCCTTTCTCCCTTCCTCATCCTCATCCCTAACTTATGTAAGGGGCTCTGGAAAAGGGAAAACCTTGACCATGTGGTAGTGATCTTCCCAATGCTCCTGAGCTATCTGCAAGGCTGAACAGGCCTGAACCTTTCCCTCCTGCTTGGAGAAACGAGAGCCCCATAAACAGCTGAGCCCAGGAAGGCATCTCTCCATCTCAGCTAAGAATTTGCACCATGAAACCAGACAAGTCTACCACACTTTTTGCAGTTTCCAGGAGCTCCCTGGCTGCTGCCACCAATGTAGAATGCTTCTTCCAGTCAGGTGCCTCCCACTGCTCTTGCAAGAGCATCTTTGCTGTGGTTGTGTGGCTTAAAGGCAAACTCTATTCTACCACAATCTCCCACTGCTGCCACTCCAGCCTAGATCACTTTAAATGGTTTTGGGTTTTTTCTGTTAATCTACAGATATCTAATTCCTGAACATTAGAAACCAAATAAATAGGTTATAATTAAACTTTTCCAGCCACACAATTCCAAGCTTTCTCTTTCCAGCCCCATTTTTTGTGGGTCTAATTGCAGCAGTGGCTCTAAAGGACAGCCATTAGTCCTTCCTGGGCCTCTCTCAGCTCAGGCCACCTCTTTGTGTCTCTTCCTCTTTCATTTCCTGCCATTGGCCTTGCCATGACTTCTGTGCACACCAGGGGACTCCTGGAGAAGGGAGCAGTGCCAAACTCCTTGCAGGATCCCACCTTCCCCCTCTCCCCGTGCCTGTGCCAGTGCTTGGGGCTCTCCTGGGCTGAGTTTGCTCCTGGCAGCTTTTGGTTTCACAGCTCTTGCCTTTTTTTGTGTCCTTGATAATGTTTTTACAGAAACCTGCTCTTCAGCAGTGCTTAACACAGGGCCAGAGCCTGGCACAGCAGCTCTGCTCCGTGGGGACCTGGGCGTCAAGCAGCTCCTCTGAGATGTTCCTCTCTGGATCCACCAACCCACCCTGGTGCTGTAGAAGCACTGCAGCACCCAAAAAACACTGAACCTTGCAGGCTGGGGGTTCCTAGAACAGCAAGCGCAGCGAAATCCTGGGAAAAGGGAGGTGGGAAGGACTTTGGGATGACTTTGCAGCAGCAGCAGATGCTCCAGGTGGGTGGTGGTCGTGGTGTTGGAAAGACACCTGTGCCCATCCAGGCACAACCTGCCCCCCACAGCAGCCTGTCCCTGCACTGCAGCAGCCTCAGCCTCTCCTGCTGTGGTTTAAGCTCATGACTACTTATCTTGCCCACCAGGAAGAAAATCTATCCCTTCCCTCTTCCATAAACCTCCTCTGTACTCAGAGATTATAGCAACAGCCCACCTCTCCTCCAGCTGAGCAGCCCCAACTTCTGCAATCTTTCCTCAGAGGCACTGTTTTCTGGGCTCTTGATAATTCCCATCTGCATTCTGTGGACTCACTGTGAAAAAAAACCCAAACATCATGCACTGGAAAATGTGGAGTCAAACTTAGCAGAAGAATTGGGTGGATTTGTTGCAGTTTCCGGAAAGTCTTTCATGTTAACAAATTGAAGTGTGTCTTTCCTTAGTTTTGAAATGCAACGCTTTGATTCTTCCAGGTGACACAATGATTTGCTAAGAAAAGACCTTTCTTCTCAGTTGTTGCCTAGTTGGAATGAAGATATTCCACTTGCAAAGAGCAGGAGAACCAGGAAGGCTCCTGAGCCTTTTGGTGTGAGCCAGTACTGAGAAGCAATGAAAGCGAACACATTAAAATATAGAGCAAATAACCCCAAATCCCATTTAGAGGTTTCCCAGAGGTCCTGGTAAAATCCATGCAGACCTGGATTGCTCCAGGTGAAAGGCTCTGTAATAATTCCAAGCACACTGTGAACTTCCACACTTGCTTCTTGGAAACCCTGTGACCTTGGATTTGGAAACAAGAGTTGGCTCTGAGTAACCAGCTTCTTCCTGACTGGAGTTTGGAAGGAAAGGATTTGGGGGTTGGGAGATATGGGTTTTTTTCCCTCCTAGATGAGGATGCACCCCTGGGACATCAGGGTTACAAGGTGTGGGAATTCCCTTTCCAGCCTTTCCTGGTGCCTCTGTGGCCTGGTGTGACCTGGGAGCACCAGGGAGTTCAGTCCAGAGGGGTGAGGAAAGGCCAGAAACACTGGGATAGCCCCATAGAGTTGGACACACCACCATTCCCAAGGAAATAAATGGAAGGACAAGTCACATCCCATGTGGCATAACAAAGCCCTGGGAAAAGATAGGAATGTAAAGAAAGAACCTATAGACCAAACTGGAGAAAGGGAAGAGAACTAAACAAGAATATACAGTCAGTTAAGGCTTGCAGGGAAAAGATAAGGCCAGCTCAGAGAGCAGAAAGGCTTAAGGGGAATAAAAAGAGCTTTTACAATTATATCAGGGAAAAGGGAATACTAGAGAGAAAGTAGTTCCATTAATAAATGAAGAGGGAGACAAAATCAATGGTGTTGCTAAAATGGCAGAGCTACTGAACTCCTTTGCTCCAGCACTATTTAACAAGGGAGGAAGGGAAGAGGGGCAGAGGAGTTATAAAATAATGAGGGTTTTGACAGTGTGATTCTTCAGGGAGAAAGGGGTTTGAGGGAGAAGGCACCTTGGAAGTTGCAAGATTGAGGCACAACAAATAGAGGTGCACACCCAGACCTTTTGGGAAGCACTCTATGAAATCACTGGCAATTCCTTCTGGAAAATAACAGGAGAACAGGTGAGGATGGCCAAGTTGGAGAGGGATGTTTTGTATTTTCAGTGAGCAGCCCCACTTCTTTTGAGGGTGTTGTTGCACTCGGTAGTGAAACCACTCCCATGTAAAATCTGGTAATATTTAACAATGAAAAGTAGTGGAGCCTTGAGGAGAAAACCCCTGGGCTGTGGCCACCAGTGGGAGTTTGCTGTGGCTTGGTTTGCAGGCAGCAAAAAGCTATGGATTACTGTTGTTGTGTCCTCAATATCCCATTCCTGTGAGTGAAGGAGCAAAGCCAGGGCAGAGGCCGAGGAGATGTTGGGTCTGGCTGCAGGATGGAGCTCCATGTGCCTCGTGGCCTTGTAAGTGCCATAACATGTGGCTTTGGGGTGGGAAGTGCCACCTCCCCATCCTTTATGTAAGGATTGGCTAGAGATAAGCTGGAAAATCAGGAAGGGATGGGGTAAACAAAAGGAATAAAGGTAAAAGCTGATCTGTGAAATGTTAAAAGAGTGCTGGCCAAACTCTGCCCTGGTTACTTCGCCATGGAGCCTTCCAGGGAATTTAGTGAGAAGGAGACAAACTCCTGCAAAATCCTTCTGAGAATTCTATTTCTGAGGGAGAAAACCACCTCATTGGTTTTTTGTTTGTTTGTTTGTTTGTTTTGTTTTTGTTTTTTTTCTCAGCTTGCCAGGGAGTCTGAAAAACAAGAAACATGTAAAGAAATGGCACTGACAAAAAAATCAGGTTGCATTTTGTTTCCTTAACAGAACATGAGCATTAAATGGCTATTTTTAACTGCGGTAATTTATTCAATTTCTATTCCAAATGTAGCAATCCGGGTGGCTTGTCATTTGAGCCACCCACTGCAAAAATGCATCGTGATAGTGGCGAAATTAGAAACTGGGGCTGAGATAAAATGCAAGCAGGAGTGACTGGCAGGTGCAGGGACAGCGGCTGAGCTGCTCTCGTTCCACGTGCCAAAACCATCGGAGCCGTCCTTCCTGTGGAGGGCTCGGCCAGAGGCAGCTTTCCCAGCAGGCTGAGGCAGTTCAGCTGATAAATTCAGTGTTGCCGTGGCTAAATTTCGGAAAGACAATCTCAGAATGCAAGGTTTGTGTTCTGCTGTCTGTGAGGGCCTGCCAGTCATTGCCTTTGGAGGAGTTGGGACGCCAGACCACATCTCAGCATCCCACGTAGGGCTTGGTTATCCATCAGGGCCCATCATGTTCATTTTCCCCATTTATTTCTTTCCCATTTGTGTTTCTCCCCACAGAGAGGTGGGAAAGTTGTGGACTCCTCATCCCTGGAGGTGTTCAAGGCGGTTGGATGGGGCTTGGAGCAACCTGCTCTAGGGGAAGGTGTTGGGGGTTGGCACAAGATGAGTTTTAAGGTCCCTTCTAACCCCAACCATTCCATGATTCTTGGGGTTCCTGAGTGGGAATGGTGGTTGCCAGAACTTCCGTGGCAAACGTAGTCCCTAATGGGCCGCCTGTCAAGAATTCTGAGGTAT
This sequence comes from Formicarius rufipectus, assembly GCA_013399695.1. NCBI lineage: Eukaryota > Metazoa > Chordata > Aves > Passeriformes > Formicariidae > Formicarius > Formicarius rufipectus. The sequence continues at coordinate 3,519,135 of VXAU01003156.1, forward strand.
GATCAAGGCAGACTGAACCCCCGAAAATTCGAAGCCATTGCAATGATGCTGCTGCCAACTTTGCCACCTCCTTGAGGGCCATTGAGCTTTGCCTTCACACAAAGCCCCTCTCAAAGAAATGTGACCTGTATTGCAGCCACGGCTGCTCAGGCGTTTCTGGGTTGAAGCGATTCCCCATCACAAAAAGGCTTTTGGCCAAGAATCTACATTTTCCATGGGAAGATTGATTTTCATGGCGTTTCTTTCCAGGAAAATGAAATTAAATGCTTTCTCTGGTGGCAAAGTTTATCTCTGCATCTGCCTCAGAGGCTCATGGGCTTCCCAGGAAGCCTGGGCAGGAGTTTAAGGAGATCTGTCCATCACAGTGAATGATGGGGGGTAGTTTTGAGTGAGTCCTGTTGAAGAGCAGATGGGTTGGGATGGGGGGCACCTGTAGGTCATAGAATTATTAACTGGTTTGGGTTGGAAGGGTTCTAGAAGCTGATCTCATTCTGGCCCCTGCCATGGGCAGGGACACCTCCCACTCTCCCAGGTTGCTCCAAGCCCCATCCAACCTGGCCTTGGACACTTCCAGGGATGGGGCAACCACAGTGAAGAACTTCTTCCATATATCTGACCTAAATTTTCCCTCTTTCAGTGTGAACCCATTCCTCCTTGTCCTATCACTCCAGTCCCTGATGAAGGTCAAGCTGGAGTTGACCAGGACCATCATTTTGAATTGCAATGTCCTGCTCACTACGTCTTTCTCAACTTTATCTTCCAAGAGAAGCTTCAGGATTTTGCTCTTCAGCTTGGCTTTACTATAAACCAGACTAAAAATGTAGGCACCTTCCTCAGGATGAAGATTCATGCATTTTGGTCATCTCTATTTGCAACAAGCTTCCTTAACAAGAGACAAACGAGAGCCTTTTCCTGCCAGTAATCCCATAGGATTAGTAAAACCAACTGGAACACAAAGGGGGAAGAACCTTTCTGCTGCCTTTGGTGGAGGTTGTGGGATGTTGAGTCTCCGTTTTGGAAGCTGTTTGGCCCCATCCCAACTTTTTGCTGGGGGACCTTGGTGGAGCACTCCCCAAACCCACATCAGCGTTGGAAACTGCCGGAATCAGGAAGGAGGCGGATAAATCAGGGATGGCATCGACTCCAAACACCCGAGGAGTAAAAAGGGATGCTTCCTTCAGCTGTGCCTGCAAAACAAGGGGTAACCACCCCTCATTCCCACATTGGGTACCCCTCTGCCAGGCTTGGAGCGCCCCTGCTGGTGCTCCTCGTGGCATTCCCTTCTCCTGCCCCCGCTCAATTCCCCTCGGATGAGTGCCAGCCATCAGGATGGCGAGGCAGGTCCCGACTTCCCACCGCGCCGTTACGGGGCACGCCATGACCTCTGATCCCACACATCCCAACACCCCCCACCACGACCCCTTCAAGCACTGGCAACCTTTCCCTGCCAGGTTTCCCTGGAGTGTGGCTCGTGGGCTGCCACAGCCAGCCGGGAAGCTGTTGGAGCAGCGCTGGGCTCCCGCTCGGCCGCGTCAGCGCAGGAACTCTATTTCCTCCTTATTTGTTCCGTTTGTTTATTTTGCTGGACCACCCCATGAACCCGGGAGAGACACGCTGGGGGAAATAAAAAAAATAAAAATTACAGCAACGCCAACTATTCTGGGAGATACACGAGCCCCTCCATGTTTATCAGGTTGAGGGCACTGTATTTTGATGTCAATAAGCAATTTTTCCAGCCCGGTCTCCTGCCCGACCCTTTTAATCCATCAATATATTATTAGAGATAAAGTTGGTGGAAGCCTGCTGCAGTTAGAAGATAAATGACATCTCTGAAGTCAGGCATTAAAGACTAGATTAAGGCCTTGTGACACCGTTTTCAGTGCTCATCTGTGCACTTCTGTTCAACCTATCACACTGAGTGACAAGAAAGAAAAATAATGAACTGGGCCAAGGAAAGAAGAAGGGAAAAAAAAAAGGCAGAAAGAGAGAGAGATTTTTTTCCCCCCTAACACACAAACTACATCAGTTCACACTCAGGATTAGACTGTATTTAAAAAAAGGGGAAGGGGGGAGGCTGGAACTGGATGGCACTATACAGATTAAAATAGGAGAAAGGAGAAGCTGAATGAAGAATTGCAGTTTGGTTTTGTCCTGGGTTTATTTTTTTTTTTTTAAAAATTATTTCATTTAATTCTTACAAATTTTTTGCTTGTTTGTTTTGTTCAATTCAGCCTTTAATTTCCTTTCCTTCTTTCATTTTATTTTTTTTTTTTCCCTTGCAGGACTGACCTAGTTGAGTTTACAGGATCCTAAGGGTTTTGTCTGGAGCTAAAGCAAATCCCATTTAGGACCAAGGAAATACATCCTTCCCAGAGAGCAAGTTAAAACGTCCACAGCCAGAGACCTCCCTCCCTTCCTCCTCCCTTGCTGCCATTGCCACCCTTTGTCTTGCCGCAGTCATGAAGCTTTATTTGAGTTGGTTGTTAATGCTGATTTAAAGACATGTTTGTTTGTGTGTTGGAAACAATCCCACCACTCTTTCCTTCCCATGCACAGTCCTCAGACTGTATTTCCAGCCTGTATTTCCACCCTGTGTCACACCTGCACCTTCAGAGACCGGCCAAATGCTGCCAAAGATGGCCATGGGTGGCTGTGAACTGTTGCCTTTGTCCTCCCAAAATCTGGGCTCCTTCCAGCTGCCTCAGGCTTGGAGCAGCACTGATGCCTTGGCCAAGCATCCTCAGCACCAGCGTCAGCCTCTCACCATCATGCCATGGGGGGGAGGTATTTGCCCTCTCCACATTGGGCAACAGAGGACAAGCCAACTCAAGTGTCTTTCTCTGCACTGGACCAAAGTCAAGTCTGTTCCAGGCTCAGAAAGAACCTGATCATGACATTTGGCTTCCTGAGGGTGCCTTGAAAAAGGGTGATGTTTGTGGGGCACCTGCCCATTGCTGTCACATCCTGGGGACAGTAGAACCCACCGTGGAAGGAGTGGCTGGTCATGAAGGTTCTGGGCTCCTTTGGTGTCAGGGCTACAGGAAACAGGACCTTGATGGCAGAGTGGAGGAGGGAAGGAAGTAGAGCTCAGTCTGACCTCACCCTGGAGCTGAAGGGAAGGGAAGGGATGCATCTGCATGTGGGGTTGGGCATGAACCCCTCTGTGGATCTCATGACCCTGACCATGCTCCCCACCACTCTTGGCCTCTTCCACTTTAAGATTCCCAAGGTCAGCTCCAGCCTTTGGCAGAATAGGTTGTTTGGAAGAAAATATGAGTGTGATGGGCTGTGGAACCACTTGGACGGAGGGGAGAGACACCTTGTCAGGGGTCCTTGTCCTACCCTTTGGAAGAGCTGCCTCCAGCAAGGAGCCTGGTGGGAGACCCTCCATGGTGGCAGAGCAGAGAAGCCTGTGCTGGATCTCTCCTGGGATCTGCTCTTCCCTGCTGGGGTCCCTGCTCTGTGCATTGCTGCCAACTCCTCCTTTTGAAGATATTTTTTAATGTCTTAAAAAAAAAAAAAAAAAAGAAGAAGAAAAAAAGATTACTTTGTTACAATCATTCAGCAAAGGGTTTCTGTGCCTGTAGAAAATATTAATAGACTATTATGAGGTCCTACAACTAATTTTTCCACACATATCATCTGTCTTTGCATGGTTATTAAACTCCAACAATATTTCATGCAATGCTTTCCTGCTAAATTAATTTGGTTTCTTCTTCTCCTGCTCTTTTTTTTTTTTTTTCCTCCTTCCACAACCTTTAAAATTAAATTGAATCTTCATAATTACGGCTTTTTTTTTGTTGTTCCTCATATCTTTTTCTTTTCAATTTTCCTATCAAAGTGGCAATACAGTTTAATAAAGATGTAAAGAAACAGAAATGAAAGTGTAAGGGACAGGAAGGGCTGTGCTGGGATCAGAGACGGTGGGCTCTGGAAGAGCTGGGGAATTCTGGAAAGGGTGGGATGGAGGTGAGCAGGGAGCTGAGGAACACCTGTGTGGGCTGGCTCCAGCCTTCCTGGAAAAAGAGGTGGGAGAAGCTGTGGCCAGAAATGACTCATCAGATGGGAACAGTGCGCTCCCAGCAGGACTCATCCTGATTAATCCATGGATTTGGGGCTTGGCCGGGTGCAGTTTGGGGTCACCTGTTGCTCCTTGGAATCTGAGGTGGTAAGAGGAGGCACCCTTAGGACAATGACCTGGCTTGCAGGAGGAAGAGTCCCATGTGTACCCAGATCTGGGGCTCTCCTGGCATTACCCAGGGCACAAATTCCCCCTCTGATCTCCCTCCTCTGCCACCACCTCCCAAATTCTGGGGACAACCTTGGCAAGGAAAGCACAGCTGAGGAAACAAGAGCTCTGTTTGAACTGCAGGAGGGCCTGGCACAAATCCCCATCCCAAGAATTGCTCATGTCCTCAGATAATCTGCTGGAATGAGACTTTTAATCATTTCCAGGTCCCAGTTGTGCAGAGAAGTTCTGTGTGCCTAGGGACAGATCTTCTGCCTGGCCAAGCTTGGTCAGACTCCAGCTGACTGTCATTCCCTTTACCAAGGATGGGTGTCTCTTGGGACATGCTCTCCAGGGAGATAAATTGGTCAACATGCATTAATTACTAATCTCCATAAGCCAGGGATTTATATTGCTTTCTTATTCCTCCTTTTGCCTGGGAAGGTTTCCTAAGGAAGACCTGGACAATAGAGAAAAAGAACAGTTACTCTTGATAACCTGTTCGAAGGAGACATCAAAATAAATCACATAAACCAGGATTTTTCCCATTTCCTGGAAGTGGTATCAGCTAATTCCATCTGGGAACTTACCCTGCAGATCCATACCTGGGACTAAGAACATGGCACTGGTGCTTTGGTGGCCAAATCAGTGCCAGACAAACCTGGAACCAAGGAGAGCTTCTGTGAAGGTCAGATCCACTTGGGATTGGGAGACTCCAATGGGCACCACATCCTTCATGGGCCAGACCAGTAAGTGATCTCCTCCAGTGGACAGAAGTGGTGGCCAGGCTAAGCAGAATCCAGCTGCTGGACTTGCCACTCAACTTGGCAGCACCAAGAAGTTTGATTGAAGGTCCTTGAGCTGATCGTGGTGGAAAACGGTCAGTGAAGATAAGACCAAAGGCGGCCAAAGGAGTTTGGTCTCCAGTTGGTCCCGGATGATGTCCACGTTGACCACCTTTGGTAAGACCCCCATGTCCGTGTCCCAGCTCCTCGAAGGAAATGCATTTTCACGGGATGACATGTGCACTCACCAATAGGTGGCACCAATGGAACAGGAATAGGAGACTCCACGCGAACGGTTCGGGAGCAGAGGGTCCTGGGAATTGTCTCCCACATGGCTGGAGACTTTTCCACAAAGGTGGCATTGATTACCTACCACTGTCGCTGCTGCAGCACGCGGGGATCTGCGAGGATCAGGTTCAGTAAAGGTGACAACAGCAACCCATCCGAACTGCTCGTGACACTCCTCAGGCTCTGGAGGTTTGACTCAGGTGCACCGAGCAGCGAGGAAGAGTTAATGTATTTAATAAGGTGATCAGTTCCTGCCCGTAACTCAGGGAGAGCAGTTGTTACTCAGATGTGGTACCCCTGGTCAGAGGACAAACAGTTTTTCCCGAGTGAAAGGAGCAACCTGTTTCCCAAAGAGGTCTCTGATTTCTAGAGGCACTGGATATCCAATGGAGATATTTTGGTCCCATTCGGGAGGGGCTGAACCTCCCTCCTTCAATGACTCCAGATGGAGCAGAAAGGAACCAAGATGTGAGCCAGGTCCTGCTCTCACTTGTGGTGATTTTGGCCAATTCTTGTCTTGCCTCATGACATAATCCCACCACCGTGTTCCAGCCCCCTCCTGCCGAACTGGGGACCTCTACAATGTTCTGAAACTCACATGCAGAAAGGGAAAGATTGTGTGTAAAACTCCCCTCCCCCAAACTGCACCATCATTCCATGCCATTCCCATCTCCACAGACAGGCTGGGATCCTGCCTGGATATTAACATTTGGTTTATGCCACAAATTTTTTTTGCAGTTTAAAAACAGTAGCCTTGTTTCCCAGTGCTTTAAAGATGATGAACATTATCTTTCAAATCTCTTTGCTCATCAGCCATGTGTTTATGTACCAAGCATCTGGCTGCATTATTATTTATATTACAGGAGACTGCACCAAAAAACCCCTCAACAACCTCCAAGGAAATCAAAACACATTTGGGCCAAAGCGAAGCGAAATGCTAATTTGTCCCCTCTGAACCACTGCCACGGCAAAATATTTACTGTTTATGATTATTCAGGCTCCTCATGTTAAGTTTTTACTGTGAGATTTATGGGCATGTTTGCATTTATAATGCAGAAGTTCAAACCCAAAAGTTCCTCAAATCGTGACAATAGTCAGTTCAGGAATAATTTAGTGCTGAGAAAGAGATGGAAAAAAATGGGAAACCAAGAGCTTTGGTGGTAGTTCGAGGTTTGAGAAGCAATGCCAAGATGCATGTCAGTGACTCTGCCCTGTTTTCCCATTGCTGCTGCCAGTGTTTTGGGCTGCAGGTGGATGGGATGGCAGCAGGGGTCTACTTCAGTTCAGTGAGCTCCACTGTGTGTAAAACTCCTTCCTGATGGACCTGGACAACCTGTAGGTGTTGTCTGGGGAGGTGAGGTGAGGGAGCTGGGGGTGCTTAGTCTGGAGAGGAGGAGACTCAGGGGTGACCTCATCAATCTCCACAACCCCCTGACAGGAGGGTGTGCCCAGGTGGGGTTGGGCTCTGCTCCCAGGCAACCAGCAATAGGACCAGAGGACACGGCTTGAGCTCTGCCAGGGGAGGTTCAGGTTGGGTATTAGGAAGAAATTCTCTATGGAGAGAGAATGATCAGGCATTGGAATGGGCTGCCCAGAGAGCTGGTGGAGTCACCATCCCTGAAGGTGTTCAATGGATGTGGCTCTCAGTGCCATGATCTGGTAATCACAGGAGTGTTGGATCATGGGTTGGACTTGATGATCTTGGAGGTTTCTTCCAACCCAGCTGATTCTATGATTCCATGAAATACTGTCTGCCAGTTTGGAGTGAAGGTGTCTTTGGAGCTGGCTGGTCCATCAGGATGGAGGTGGCACAGAGGACAACCCTGTGGCTGGACGGGTCATCGTACTTGGTCCTGGACCAGGCAGAGCTCAGGTGTCACCAATGTCCCTGCAGTTTTCCTCTCTCCTGGTTACAGCTCTCAGCCAAGGTCACTTGTTCACCTCCACCTGTCCAGCCACGCGTGGAAACCGGGAGGGACCAGCGGTGCAACCCTTCCCTTGTGCAAAATCCCTTCACTCCTGACCATGCTGGATTTTAGCCCTGGCTTTGAAGGACTTTCATAAAAGAAACCTTGGGAATTCCACCCATGTTCCCAAACCTCTTTCCCTTTGGGTGTGGGAGTTCCTCCTGCATGCCAGCGTGGTTCCCGCAGCACTGGGATGTGCCGTGATTCCCGCTGGCACCCACTCATCCCGTGTTCTGACAGCACTCCGGCTCTTCCCCAGCTCTGACCACAATCCCAGGAGGGAGAGCCCTCTGATTAAAATGCCATCAGCAAAACAAACCACATAATCAAGTCCTGCAAAAGCTGGTCCATCATGGAGGGAAAAAACCTCAGGTTCTCTTCCAGCACAATCCAGCATCCTGGGAAGGAGTGTGTGTGTCTGTCTGCAGAGGGGGAAAGAGCGGGAGCGGGTTGGGCATGAGCATTTGCAATCAGATGCTCATCAGGCTTCAGATCTTGCTCCATTCTCTGCTCAGCATTTAACAAATCAAAGGAGAAATGCCCCTGCCTGGGGTCAGAGATAAATCTTCTACCCTGGACAAAGGGTACTTCTCCTTGTCAGTGCACTGATTTATTATGACCTTATAGTCAGGCTCTCTAATTTCTGCGTGTGGCTATAGGTGCCACCACTGATTTGTTTCCTCTCCCCATTCCCTCTGAGTGCTCAGCAGTGGGGACTGCTGGGGGCTCACTGCCACCTCTTTGGGGACAACATTTGGGTGGCTGGATCTCACCTGGGTCAGCTCTGCAGGTTGGCTTTGGTGGGAAATGCGTTTGCTGTGCCTGAGAGTTGGGTCCCCAGGGAAGATGCTTCCTCTAAGGCCATAGCAGACATGCAGGGTCTTAAACAGGTCCATGGGGAAGACCTCTAGCTATGAGGGCTTGGAGAGAACCACCCTTGGGCTTTCCTCCCCCTGACAGTTTGTCCAGGCACATGAGGCAGAGGAGCAAGTGCACCTTGACATACCAACAGTGAAGAAGCAAAATCCCACCATTGCTCACTCCAGGTATAGACTAATTTCTTGCTTGAACTTAGGTTTAGTCTCCACCACTGACCTTTCAGCCTTGCCCTGTGCTCCAACAGGAAGGTGCCCAGAGTTCCTCAAGACCTGAACTCCCACTTCTCTTTCTGACACACTAAAGGAGTTCAGTTTCCCAAGCATCTCACCATCAGCTCTTGTCCCCCGGTCCTTGAGCCACCCTGATGCCTTTGTGTCCTCTGCAGCTGCACAATGTCCTTGGTGAAGCCCAGAGGCCCCAGATGGACATGGCCCTGTTCATGCCCCAAGCCCAAACCCCCAAACAAATCCTCCCTCCTTGGCCACCAGCCCTCACTGACACCCCCAGGCTCTCCACTGGCACTTTGAAGCTCATCCGAAAAAATGGATAGCCAAACTTTTGGGGTAAGTTTGGACAGGAGACTCTTCCTTGCCCTCACTGGGCTTCTAGAGGGGTTCAGGCACGAATTCTCCACATTCTCAGCTTGGTGGGAGTGCAAAGGTGGATGTGGCAGGAGTTTCTCTTGCTGCCACTGCAAGGCTGAATCTCCTTAAAGCAGCCCAGCTTTTCTGTCCGTGCATAAATTGCCTGGTACCTAAGCTACCTAAAATGTATTTCAGAGAGCTCGGTGCAGCAGAGTCCTGCTCGCTGTTGGAACTCCCATCATGAATAATGGTGAGCATTTCAAATATTATATTTATTTTTGGAGGGGGGAAAAAAAACCCTCACAGGGAAGGGTATTTATCTGTATTTTACACAGTGCTTTTAAAACACAGATCCTGGCAATGCAAATTCCCGTTTCATGCGAAGCTCTTCCCAAGCACATTTTGTGCAGCAACCTCCAAGCCCAGCATTGCCCTATCTCTTTCCTCTATACAAACATACAAAGGGATAATAAAATAGCTAAGAAGCCAGAGCAGTAAAATTTCGTGCCCAGAGGGGAAAAATGGCATATATTGCCCTGAGCCTTTAGCTGAGGCCAAAATATATAGAGAGAGACTTGGGAACTGTTTTCTTTCCCAGTGCGATATTTTACCTCTATTGCCCTCAGAACCAGTCAATATTTGTATAATATATATATAAAAATAACCTCAGATAGATGGATAAAACCCCAGCAAAATTCACCTCGGAAAGCCTTTTATTCCAAGTGGAAAATTGCCCTGCAAATGTACCCGCCACAATACCCACTCCTTCACTGGGAAGCGACACTTGCAGCTGTTAACGCAGCGACATTATCTCATCTGCGGAGACAAATTTCAGGCTGTATTTCACTGTAGCCCCAGAATGTATATATGCCCTAAAGACTGCTCCCACTAGATCTGTCTTGCTGGATGGATTTCAGACAGGGAAGTGTACTTCCCAGGGTTTTTCCCTTCCCTCTGGTTACTTAGGGAGTGCTGGAGGTTAATAAAACATCATCCTCTTTCGAAGCGGGAAGCAGAAGGGAGAGGAGCCCGCCAGCATCCTGCTCCAAAGGGAAGGGGATTCCTGGGAGTTGTGCCTTGCAGCCTTCACCTCAGCGGTGTCACAGGCACAGAGGGGAGGAAGGAAACGACAGAGGTTTGTTCATTCCCAGTTTTTCCACGCCCCTTCTCTTCCCAGTTCGGGGCCTGACTGCTCTGACTCCTGCCAGGCTCCCGCTGGTGTTTCCAGAGCTGTGTGTCCTTGTTAAACCTACACCACCTTGCAGATCAGAACTGAGGGTTATAATGAGGAATTCTGGGATGGTCAGGAAGGAAATATCTAAGTAGGGGGAGCTAAAAAATATCACCTATTAGGATTTTAAATACCCTCATGAGTCTCGCCATTCTTTGAGACACTTGAGATCACTTGACAAAGCCCTGGAGAATACACAGAAAGCCAGACAGGGAACTTTGATGGATTTTTTAAACTACCTAATGCACCTTTTCCAACTCTATCCACTAAATAAAGCACTAATCGGTTGCTGTTCTTCATTGCCACGACGATGAGGATGTCCTGGAAGCACATGAAGTGTTGTCTGTTCATCCCAGCTGAGCGGCAGCTGCTGCTTTTTGCCATCAATTTTCCAGGCAAACATCTGTGCCAGGAGCTGTGGCACCAGGAGAGCATCTTGCCCGAGGAGACCTGGTGGTCCTGCACTTTGGGGAACAGCAGATGGCTCTGTGGGGAGCTCGAGGGTGGTGGGCATCACTTCCCAGCTCCTTGGAGGAGTCCTGGAGCAGTAACTCCCTCCCCTGGATCTGGGAAAACACAGACAAGAAAGGCTGGTGCAAGAGGTCTCTTCTTCATGTAAATATAGCGTTTGGCTCTCCGTGAGTTTGGGAAGTGGAAAGAAGTCTTTCTAGATAGAAGAAAGTGCACCAGGCACAGCACCCAGGGAATGGCTTGAAGTCCATGTCAGGGCAGGGTCAGGCGGCATCTCAGCAAAAGATTCTTCCCCCAGAGGCTGGTGGGCATTGAACAGGCTCCCCAGGGCAGTGGGCACAGCCCCAAGGCTGCCAGAGCTCCAGGAGTATTTGGATGATGCTCTGGGGCACAGGGGGTGATTCCTGGGGCTGGTCCTGTGCAGGGCTGAGGGTTGGACCCGCTGATCCTTGGGAATCCCTTCCAGCTCAGCATATCCTGTGATTATCTTGGTGATTTTCCAGCCCATGACCATGGCATGTGTCTTCCAGAACAGTTTCATAGCATCAAAATGATTGGTCACATGGAGAAAGAGAAGGTCAGTAATTACCAAGTTGCTGCCCCATTCCTGGAAGTGTCCAAGGCCAGGCTGGACAGGGTTTGGAGCAACCTGTTCTTGTAGAAGGTGGCCCTGCCCTTAGCAGGGGGGTGGAACAAGATGACCTTTATGATCCCTTCCAACCCAAACCATTCCATAATTCTCTGCAAAGCCCTGTGAATGCCCAGGGCAGCTCCCACAGAGGGGATGAACCAGAGCTGATGAGCAGCTGCACCCAACACACCTCCTCCTCAACGAGGCGAACACGGGAGAAGTTCACGGGCAGCTCCGAGGAAAGTCTAAAAAAAATAAAAAGAAAAAAAATCAAGGAGGCATTTTTATCTGGCTAATTTTCTTTCCCAGAATTAGTTGTGTGAATGGAGGAACCTGCTGGAGCAAGGAGCGAGAAGAGCCTTGGACGGAGTGGCTGCGCCTCCCAGGCCCTGAAATTTAAGATCTTTATAAATGATCTGTTAAAACTATAGTGACGATAAGCTTATGAATCATGATCTATATTAATCAGGGCTGCTGATACGGAAAGATTAATTGAAACGTGCAGTTCTACACAAATGATAAAGTGGTAACAATTTAATATCAGACAAGGAGAGTGAAGAAATTACACTCCAAGCTTCATGCATCATTACTATGGATATTAATATTTTACACAGCGCAACAGCATCGGGAATCATAATGAAAATCCATAACTAGTGCACAGACATGATTAAATACAACAGTCTTTAGGTGCTGTTTGGTGACGGGGGCTTGGCCATATTTCACTCCTGCTGCCGGTGATTCGAGTGATAGAGTCTAGACGTGGGTGATTAAAAAGTGTTCCTCCTAAAGGCTGTTAACCTTTTACTACTGAAATGAATTTCTTTGATTTTTAAATTATGCCGCTCGCTCTGTGGTGTGGCTTTTTTTTTATTTTTTTATTTTTTTATTTTTTTAATTTTATTTTTTATTTTTTCCCCCCCCCAAACCCAAACCTCACCCAGAATATCAATGGAGTGGCTTCCCCAGGCGGTTGACAGAGCAGAAACAGAGCGGCACGGAGTGGGTATTTAAGGGTGGGAAGGAGGAAGGGGGGGGAGTGAGGAGGGGGGGAAGCAGGTTAAAAAAGCAGGTTTTCAGTGCTCGTCATTATGGTGGTGCATATATTAGATGCAATCCCGGGAGCTGTGCTGGGCCATAAAGGTTTTATCCGCGGCACTGGGGAATGGGCGCATCACTCACAGGTGGCAATGGCTCTGCTGAGTTATGCGCCTCATTCCCAGCCCGTGCCCATAAAAACTTTATGCTGTGACGTCTGCCCTCGCTGGGGGGATTCAGCAGCTCTGAGGGGTCCTACAGGAGGCCCCTGAGCCGAGTGGAGAGGGAAGGAAAGTGAGGCCTGACTCAGCATTGGGAAAAAAAAAACCACCTTTTTTTTTTTCTTTTTTGAGAAAACGCTTGAACCCCACCAAGCTCAGGGCATGAAGGAGCGATGGCTCGGAAGGAATGACATGTGGGCTTTCTGGAGAGAGGAGGAGGGTCCAAACCAGGGTCTATCACAGAATTCCAGAATGTGCTGAGCTGGAAGGGACCCTCAAGGGTCAGTGAGTCCAACCCTCAGCCCTGCACAGAACCAGCCCCAGGAGTCACCCCCTGTGCCCCAGAGCATCATCCAAATACTCCTGGAGCTCTGGCAGCCTCGGGGCTGTGCCCACTGCCCTGGGGAGCCAGTTCAGTGCCCACACCCTCTGGGGGAAGAATCTTTTGCTGAGATCCCCCCTGCCCCTGCCCTGACACAACTCCAGGCCATATGTCATTTCAACTGCCAAAAATCATCAAATCATAGAATGTTAGAGGTTGGAAGGGGCCTTAAAGACCATCCAGTCCCAACACACCCTGCCATGGGCAGGGATACCTCTCACTTGAGACTTATGACCTTGTGACCTCCTGTGACCTCTCAGTGACTTACAGTCTCATGTGCTCAGGGACTTATGCAACCTGACCTTGAGCTCTTCCTGGCCAGCTTGGATAGAAATGTGACAGATTTTAAGTCCAGTAGCTCATGGTCTTGCCAACTGGGACTACACTGGTGACGTTTTGAAGTGTCCCATCCTCATCCGCAGTGTGGGAATGGGGATGAGGTGTGGGATGTCAACTTGGAACCCTGTGGTTTCCGTGGCAGTTGGTGATGGGGGTGACCTGGGAAAGGAAGTCCAACATGTGGAAGAGGGTTTGGAGATACCATATGACTCAGGCAGGTTTAGGTGCCCTCTGAAAGCAGCTGTGGGTCTGTCTTGTGGCGGAGCACGACGTTGGTAACACTGCAGTAAAATGTGAATGCATCCACATTTCCAGCTGGTGCCACTGGAAGTTTCACTTCTTAGGGATAAAATAAACAGTGACCAGGTACCAACAATCCCACCATGACCCAGTCCTGCTCATTCCAATGGACATCCAGTGGTCATTCACTGGAAATACCTCCCTGTGCTTTGTAGAGTCAAAATGTTTCGCATTTCCTGGAGGTCATGCTTGAGGGCTGGTAGATCCAGTGTCAGGTGCTGGGTCAGAGCCCAGAGGTCACAACTCTCACCTTGTTCAGCCTATTTCTCGAAGTCCCACTGCTGGCTGGGAGACACTCACTGACATAGTGCATGCTAAAAAAAAAAAAAAAAAAAAAAAAAAAAAAAAAAAACAAAACCCCAAAAAAAAAAGGGGAAAAAAAAAAAAAAAAAAAGAAAAAAGGAAAAAGGAAAAAAATGGAAGAAATGAGAAGAAAAAGTGATGAAAACTAAAAAGAAATGGAAAAAAATACAAAAAGGAACTTTCTAGCTTCCATAGCTGGAGAAAAATCTATCCATGTCTCCAGCTGTGGCATAGACATTTGTGGATCTGGGGCTTCCTGTGCTTTGGTTCCTTAGGAAGAGCCCCAGAGCAATTTTGTTTTTTGGTCAGGAGAAGGGAGAAACTGGAATAAATCAGCATGTCCCAGTTTCCACTTCTTGGCTGAAACCCCCACGCGTGAGCATGGCCAGACTTTGGGCGTCCTTTCCTCTGGGGCTTTCATGACACACTCCCTCCCAAGTCCCAACGTCCAGGCCCAAGGAGGACAAGAATCCATAGGAATCATGCAGGCACAGACCAGAGGGGTTTGGGGATGCTTCTGCTTGGTTGTAATGTCTTGGATGAGACATGGAGACACCTGGGGTGTAGAGGACTTTCACTGCCCAAGGTCTTGGGTGTTGCCTTTAGTTTGCTGATGAGTCTCAGTGGACAGTGCCCAAGACATGGACTTGCACCTGGACTAACAGGATCAGGAATCATAAATAATGTGGGTACGAGCTCGTTTCTGAGGCATAAGGACTCTGGAAAGCCAACAGGAGATGCTTTGCTTTGGGGGAAAGAGAAGAAGGTGGCCAAATGCCAAGGTGATGGTCACAGCACGTGCACCAGGGCAGAGGACATGGCAAGGAGGTGGGGGTATAAGGGAGGGTGGCAGAGCTTTGGTGCTTCCCTTCTCCCTTGAATTTGGGGCCCTCGGGATGCACCTCCCCTCCCCCTCTCCCTCCAGAGGTGCGCAAACAGGGCTGAGCCGGAGCAGCTCCTAATCAATGACATTAATTAATAGCTGAATGGCGGGGAGGCCGAGCATTGCCCCACGAAGGAGAGGCAAATCCCAGCCAAGGGAAAAACCAGCAGAACTGCAGCAATTTCGACTCAGTTCCCCTTGAGATTTGGCTCCAGATTCAAAGGAGAGGCAGGCGGAGAGGGAGGCTGGGACGAGGCGGGCGGGGGGAGTTGGCTCATCGTCTGCTGTGACCCAGTTCCATACAAAGCATCCTGTAACAAAACACGTCTCTATCTACAAAGTACAAGTAATCTTTGTTTTCAGTACAATACTTATCTGCATTGAGGCCGACAATGGCAGTGCTTGGCTTATTTTCATGGATCCAGTTATCCTTTTTATCCCTGTGAGCGTGCGTGTGTGTGTGTGTGCATGTGCGTGTGTGTGTGTCTCCTCCTCTCCAGCCTCCTTGCTGCCTCCCGTGCCAACACAGCAGCACTCCTGGGGTGCTCTTAGACATCAGCAGAGGTGCAAAAGCTGAAGGTGAGTGCCAGCTTTCAGGATGCCCAAATTCCTTGGTGCCTCAGGAAAGGGTGAGCTTGGGATCTAGTCCTTGTCTCGTCTAACCACGTTCCGAGCAGCCCTTGAGGTGCCACCAGAGAAATGTGAGCACAGCGGGCTCCAGTCTGTGGCTTGTGCTGCCAGAGCTGCTGCCAATCTACTGTCTGGGCCTCTGCATCACCTCCAAGCCTTTACACATCCATCCCTGATGGTAATTTTTGGCAGGGAGGGGCTGCTCTTTGTCCCCAAGGTGCCCCCACCAAGGTAGCCTTGTCTTGGTGGGGCTGCCTTTGGTCATCACCGTGGATCAAAGACCACTCTGAGCAGAGTCCCAGAGACCAGTGTCCCAGACCCCCCAGTACAGGGTCAAAGCGGGTGGTCTCACACCAAATCTGACTGTCCTACTTGTGCTGGCTTCTCTGGTTGTGCCAAAGGGTGAAGGTGTGTCACCAACTCCCATCATGGTTTCCCTACTCTTCCAGTTGTGGAGAACATATGGGCAGAGTCTTCGTCTCTTCAACTGATATGATTGAGTTCTAGAATTTCTCTCTTCAGAGCACTAAAGAAATGACTTTCCAAACTAGAAGACACACCATAATTCAAGAAGTCTCTTGGCTAACACTTCCATGGAGCAAGGAAGAGCCATTCCCCACTGCAAGAACCAGCCCTTGGAAATTCCCTGGTCTTGGTGGTGCCTGGAGAAACGTAAAGTCCCCTCAGAGCTTTTGAATCATGGCACAGCTGTGAGAATGCTTGGATGCAGAGGCATCAGTCTGCTGGAATCACCCTCCATCAACCATCCATCCCTTGTGGGGTGTCTCTGCCTCCTCCCTCTCCTCCGTGTCATCACAGAGCACTCACACAGTCCCATCAGGAGGTTGATGGATATTTCAGGAGTGGCCCTCATATTTCCCACAGGGGGAACTAAGATATGGGAAGTGTAGGTATCCTGGCCAAGAAATGAGCTGTCAAGGGAGATGTCCAGGTGCAACCAAAAGTGAAACTATGACCTGTGAAGGAGGGTTGGGAGGTGCACCAGTCTTTAATTGGAAGTACACGCTGATCTGAGGACTTTACAAACGTCCAAGTGGCTGTTTGAGGACTGACCCACCTCTGTGACCCCAACTCGCCTCTGTCCTTCAAGTCCTGGACTTGTCTTTCAGTCACATCCCCTCCTTTCTCGCTTTAATATTTCCTATATCCACCTGCCTCTGAATTCCAGTTTCACTTCTTACATGTCACCCTTGGTTTTCATCTCTGAGTGCAGCCCCAGAGAGTATCTACATATTAAATAAGAATAAACACAGGGTGTAATACATGTAATTCCATCGTAATCATGTGTTTTACAGGCAGTTGACAAATTTGCTCAGCTGGAAGTAAATATACTCATCTCCCTCCATCCAAAGGCCTGTGTTTATTTGGTATATCAGAGCCACCTCCTCCCCTGAGAGCCCCCTGAACTGCAGCTGATAGGCAGATGAGGCCCTTGTTCTAGTGTTCCCACGGATTTCTGGATTTCCACCTGGTCATTCTTCACCCCTGGAAATCCCTTGAACTGCCTGTCAGCTTTTGGGAAAGGCTCTTCTTTGCCCTATCGTGGAAATGACAGTATTTTTGAACCTCTGCTGTTGCCTGGGTTGACACAAAAGTGGGGGATGGAGCTCAGGCTGAACATGATTTTCAGCTCAGAGATTTCCACTGCAAAGGAATCAGTTCACTGGAAAGAAACTGGTGTTTCCAGTGCATTCTACTGGTGCAGTCTGAGGTGTCTGGGCAGTTTATGGGGTTGTATAATGAAGCAGTTCTTCAGTTCTGGAAAAATCAACTACTCATGTTCACCCTGGACTTCTACTGCTGTCACTGTTCATGTATAAACCTCACAGGCAAACGACGGAGTTTCTCTGCTTCAAGAAGAGGGTGAGAAGGTGGGAAAGTGTGGAGGTCACCCCCAGAATTCTGCTTGAAGGAGCAAGCCCTGCCCATTCAGCAAGGTTGGAAGGTTTTGGGTGGGGTTGGTCTTCTCTAGAAGTGAATTCTTCTGCTGGGACACTTCCAGCCCACTGTCGATGTTTCTGGTGTCAGGTTGGTCTTCCAAACATTCCCAAGTGGGCGTGGAGGCTCCTTTGTGGCTTCAGAAGTAACGTCAAGGAGATGTTGGCATTCATTAAATGAAGGTAGAAAAAGAGGCATTTAAGGACATTTAAGAATCATTAATGGTCAAAAGCACTTTTTATAATCCATACTTTGTGGTGGAAGATAGAAGAGACCAACGTTTTGAGGGAAAATCACAGGTATTTTAAAAAAAGTGATGGGATTGTGTTTTTTAATAGATTTCAAACATGTCACTAAACTTCTTCAAGGTAATTTAGTTTTTTTAAAAATAAAGTAAACCTTACTTTGCTCTTCCTCAAGCAATCCAAAATACATTTGGACAGGATTAAGAGCTGGTCTAGTGGAAGTTGTCCCTGCCCATGGCCAGGAGCTGGAACTACACAATCTTTAGGGTCCCTTCTGATCCAAACCATTCCATGACTCTAGAATCTCTAAAAATTCCATTTTAGCATGGGCATACGGATGTATTTTTCATTTCACAACGGGATCCTAAAAATGAAAGAATTCCTCCCTAAGAGATACATGGAGACATCCATGGGAAAATAACCCAACCTGGGATGTTGGGTGAATTGTGAGCAAAAACTTGGCAACACGTTCTTTATAATCCAGGAAATCAGACAAAATAGCAAAGCAGAGCTGATTCTGCTGGGCAAGAAGTGAAGAAATTAATTAAAATAATTACAGGATGCAAAAGAGATGAAGAGTGGAATAAATGACAAACATTTCCATGCAAACTGCCAGAGCAAGTAGATTTGTTTTTTTTTTTCTTTCAGAAAAGACGTTTGGATGAGGCATTGAGCAACCTGGTCTAGTGGAAGGTGTCCCTGCCCATGGCAGGGGGTGGAACAAAGTGGTCTTTAAGGTCCCTTCCAACCCAAACCACTTTATGATTCTATAAAACTTCCATTTTCGAGTATTTTGATTTATTGTGATACAAAAAGAAACCCTGACAACACCTTTTTGCCTTCTGGGGCCAGGAAGAGACGTGCCAGCCCTAAACTCCAGCATGGGAGATTTAAGTCAGATGCTCAGAAAAACCATGCTGGTGCTACAGGTGGAGGAGCACTGGGATGAGTCTCCTTGGATGGTGGTAGAGTGGCCGGTGTGGGAAGGTTTTAGGAAGAGGTTCAGTGAACATCCCTCAGGAATCCTTTAGATCTTCATGGTCCTGCCCTGGGCATGAGGGGGGGGATTTATTGGTACCTCTTGTCCCACTCAGCTCTGAGTCCTGCATCTCCAAAACCTTTCCAGGAATTCCTTGTGGTGCCACACAGAGCCACGGCAGGACAGGAGCTGGGGGCACAGGGGCTTCTCAGGTTCCCTGAGAGAAGGGGATATGCCAAGGTTGCTCACAGGGAGCAGAAAGCCACCAGACACAGAGCCAGGGTCCCAAAGCTCCTGTGCTGAGTTTTGTCTCCAGTAGCCCCAGAGCTTCCAGAAAGCCACACGGAGTCCCCAGGAGCAAGAAGGAGGCCACCAGGTTTGCTCACAAATCTGTGAGACCCCCTCCTGCAGTGGCTGCTCTTCACTAGGTGAGGCCTGTGAGTGCAGAAGAGGATCCCAAAGCCCAGGGTCCTCTTTCATCCATGGATTTCACCTCCAAAAAACCCAGGGAAGAGCCCCAGCTCTGCTCCACCCAAAGCCCCCGGTGGATTTCATCTCTTTTCTTCAGAAATGCTTCGGTGCAGAGACAGAGAACTGGGACTGCAGTTCCCAAATGTCCAGGAGGTTTTTTGGATATGGAAGAGTGCCGAGCTGTAACATCCATGGGGGTGAGAGGGACCAAGAAGTTCTGTGTTGTTCCTCCCTGCCACACTGGGGTCAGCTGCTTGGGACTCTCACAGAGCTCTGGGATGCTGGGAATAAAGAGATGGAGCACTTTTCCAAGGGGACAGAGAAAAAGAGGCAGAGGGAGGCAGGGAAAGGAGAAAACGGGAGAGAAAGAGAGAGAGAGAGAGAGAGTGCAGGGAGGAGGGGAAATGAAAGGATATTATTTTTTTTTGTATCTGTCATTTCCCTGCTATCTCCCATATGACTTCTTAATCCATCAGAATGCTGGGAAGATAATGTTTTGGGCGAAATAACATGAGAGAGAGGATAGACTCCCAAGGACCAATATCTTTATTGCTCGGAGGATAAACGGATTATGTCAGCCATTTTCTGTTGCTGACAGCTTTTCTTATTAACCGATTTTATTTTTTAATCTTCCAGGGAAGAAATATGGTTTTATGTCACAATAAAACGCCGGTCACATCTAATTCTGCCCTCAAACAAACAGATTTCTGAAAGCCTTGCAGAGAAATTTGAAATAACTTTAAAGAGGGGGTTTTTGGATAAAGTCTTTATCCAGAGGCTTGTTCAACCGCAGTGTAAAAGGTTTAGAGAGAGTGAGAGAGGGAGTGAGAGAGAGAGCGGCAGGGAGGGAGGGAGAGGGAGAGAAAAGTCCCTCGCAGTTGTTTTTCCCCCGCTTGATCCCTATTAAAAGCAACTCTTCATTGTGGCGCACTCAAGGAAATACAGCTCAGACGAAAAGAGTCACATGAATGTGAACAAATATGGCTATTTGTGTGGCTTACGCGGCGCGCCGGGCTTAGCGATGTTGTGCGTGACACTCAGAGAATGAGGGAAGCAATCATTAGCATGCCAGCAACCCGCTTAGCCGCCGCTGCCACACTCCCCCTCGCCGCTGCCACCGCTCCCCTCCGCTCCGCCGGGATTACCGCGGCACATGCTAATAAAGCATCACCCGCCCCCGAGGCCACGGCGATAAGAAAGTCGGCTCGGGCGAAAACTTCCCAAGTTGCGAAGCCCGGGCAGCCTTCGGACTTGTTGCTTGCTTTGCCGGGGAGAGTCGGGTTTAATTCCCTTGTCCTCCCCCTCGCCCCCTCCAATAAAAGCCCCGCGTGTTCCTGGGATGGAGAGCGGCTCCCTGAAGCTGCTCGTGGATGTTCCTTCTCTCCACCGACTAAGGGAAATAGAGGGTTTCTATTCTGGTTTTAGCCAGACCGAAAGCTGCTGCCCTTCCCCAAAGAGGGGTTGCCCCTCTGCCTTTCCCCCTTTTCCTCCTTTCCCAGGAAGCACGCTTTCTGCTGCTCAGGAGCACTGGTTTTGCACAGCAGAGGTTTTGGAAGTCTGAATGAACACATCTGGCTCTCAGCACCCTTTTTTTTTGGCACATTGATGACCCTAAAACACTGGTTGCCATTCCCGTGAGTGGTCACAGGGGATTCAACCTCCGCAGCATCTCTTGGTGTTGTTCTTTTATGGGGTTGCCTGGGGATTTTTTGGCTCTAAGTTCCCACTGTGCTGGGCCCTACACAAATATGTCCTGGCAGGGTCGACCCCTTTCTAAAGAGCTCAGAGCTGTGAACAGAAACCATTCACAGCTGTAGTTTCATTGGTGACATGCACCCAACCCCAAATGTCCTGCCCCATCAGGGGCTTTCCCAGCATGGGGGTGCTGTAAGGGAATGGAAGGAATGGAAATGTAGGGGGATGTAAGGAAACAGCTCCCTGTGCGTGGGTGACCCATGCCAGGACAAGGGATGGTTTGAGGGTCACCACTGTGGCCCCCCAGGATTTGCCAGCATGGTTCTGCTGGCACAGGTTTGCTGGCACCAAATGTGTGCTGTCTGCACCCCCAACATCCTCCCCCTGCACCTCATCCTCAGGCCCAGCCTCTGTCTCTGCCCAAAATGTTGGGAGTCCAAAGCCAAGAGAGTTCAAAGCCCTTGAGCTCCATCCACCAGGTCCAGTGGATGATGTGACATCCCAGCCTGTGACCTTCTCTTGGAAGTGGAGACACAAATAACCCCCTCAATAATAAGTGAAACACCACCCTCCTCCCCAAACAGTGTTTAGGTTGATGAGGAAAGCAAGGTGAGGAAGTTCATTCAGCCTGTCCCCCACGAGGTCCCATCAATTGAGCACTCACATTGTGCTGGGATGGTGCCAGGAGCTGTCCCAGCTTTTGGGGTGCTACCTTGCGCCCCTCTGTGGGAATGGGATCAGCCCTGCCCCAGGCAGCAGCAGGAGAGCTGCAAGGGGTCACAGCCAGCCCCACTTCTTGCTGGGGGGTCCCACGTTCCCCACTGACTCCAGAGGGCTCCTCCTCACCTCTTGGATCTTAGGATGGATTGTCCTCAGGAGCAGTTCAAGCTTAAGCTGTCCCTACAAAATCTTGTTGCTGTGTCTTTTCCCCTGGCAGCGAGTTCCAAGTCCAAGAGCAGACAGCTCAAAAATGTTTGGTTTTTTTGTTTTTTTTTTTTTTTTTTGTTGTGGTTTTTTTATTTTTTTTCCCCATGGAATCACAAAATCAATGAGGTTGAAAACCAACTCTGAGATCATCAAATCCAACCTCTGAACCACCTCATCCCCCAGCCCAGAGCACTGAGTGCCATGTCCAGTCATTCCTTGGACACCTCCAGGGATGGGAACTCCAAACCTCCCTGGGCAGCCCCTTCCAATGCCTGACCAACATTTCCAGGCAGAAATTCCTCCTGCTGTCCAATGTGAACCTCCCCTGGCACACCTTGAGGCTGTTTCCTCTCATCCTGTCACTTGTTACCCAGGGAAAGAGCCTGACCCCCACCTGGCTCCAACCTGTCCTCAACAACCTGGTGGTGGATCCAGCAGGAAAAGTGGGCAGGTGGTTCTCTGGAGATGCTGCATCCTCAAGGCCTTGTGTGAGACAGCTCCAGGTTTTGCCATCAAAAAACCATATCCAATTACAAAACTGTGTTTTCTGTTGACAGAAATTGGTATTTATTACAGAAAACTCCTTTTCCACGCGAATAAAATGTATTTTCCTGATGGACAGTGTTGTGGAGAGTAAGGATGATTTGATCCCCTGTTTCCTGGGGTAAAAAGAGAGGAGAAGAAGCATGGGAAGTTTTACTCACCATAAAGGATCTCACCAAATACTTTTAAGTCCTTCCCATGAGAGTGGGCAGGCCCTGGCACAGGTTGGGCAGAGAAGCTGTGGCTGCCCCATCCCTGGAAGTGTCCAAGGCCAGGTTGGATGGGGCTTGGAGCACCCTGGGCTGGTGGGAAATGTCCCTGCCCGTGGCAGGGGGTGGCACTGGATGAGCTTTAAGGTGTCTTCCCACCCCAAGCATTCTGGGATCCCATGGTCTCCTCTTCCCTCCAGAACCGGGGACACAAAAGGATGGAGCCTTTGGAGCAGGCACAACCATGGACATGGGGATATCAAGTACCAGAATGAAAGGAACTGAATTTTGGGGGTGGCTGCCCCAAGGTCAAGGTGTTTCCTGCTGACCTTGGCCCCTGGCTGGGGTCTGCTGGGAGGGTTGGTGGTGGGTTCCTGCAGTCCTGCTGAGGAGCAGCACCGGGTCCCTCTACCAGCCAAGAGCACAAGCCAAGTGGAGACCAAATAAAGCCACATTAATCCCAGCTCCATTAGAAACACAGCAAATAAATAAATGCCGGTTTCAAATGTGGAAAAAGGGGGGAAAAAATCAATAGAGAAAGAAATATTATTTTTAATCTTCTAAGAGGTTTTTACAAACAACAGGGAGGGGAAAAATTGAAAGCCATGAAAAAAGACTTGCCAATGTCCTTTTAACCTTTATTTATTATCACTCAGTCCACATCAGCCCCTGACTGCAAGATAATTTGGAATTTCATTTTAATTTCAATGTATCACATAATTCAACACAGCTTTCCACGTTGGTTTTTTTAATTTTTTTTTTTATTTCTTTATTTATTTTGTACTACAAACTTTAAAAATCTCTCTATAGGAAATGCATCTTAAAAAAGAAAGGGAAAAAAAAAAGCAAAAAGCCAACCACCCCACAACGTAACCCTTCTACAGCAGTTACTTAATTTATCACATGAAAAGGGTTTGTGCTAAAATACGATAAAAATAAAATCAACAAACTTCAAAAAAAAGGACTATTCCTTAATGACATGCTTTAGCTTGAAGGGTGCCTGCTCCTCTGCTTTTCTTGGCCTTTGTCTGCTGCTCCCATTGGAGGGGGAGTTATTCTGAGCTTGGCTGTGTTGGATGGCCTGGGCAGGGCTGGGGGAGAAAGGGCTGGGGGCACCAGCAAGGGGCAAACAGAGACAGCCTGGCATCCCCCATGGGTATTGTGCCCCAGTCCCTCCTCTGGATGTGATGTGGGATCCCCTGGGAGATGCCTCTGCTTTCCCTGGACCAGACCTTTCGTTGCCCTCAGCACCCTTGTCCAGCCTGGCAATGAGGTCTGTCCTTCTCCTCCAGCTGCTCCAAGCAACCCCGACCAGACTGCTGGTCCCCTGGATGCTGCTCCTCTTAGAGGAATGGGATACCCTGAGTTGGAAGGGACCCACAAGGATCATTGAGTCCAACTCCTGGCCCTGCCCAGGACACCCCAACAATCCCACCCTGTCCCCGAGGGTGTTGTCCCAACACTCCCTGAGCTCTGGCAGCCTCGGGGCTGTGCCCACGGCCCTGGGGAGCCTGTGCAGTGCCCACCACCCTCTGGGGGAAGAACCTTTTCCTGAGATCCCACCTAACCCTGCCATGACACAGCTCCAGCCATTCCCTGGTGCTGTCCCTGGTCACAGAGGGCAGAGTTTGGAGATGCCCCTCAAAAGGAACTGCAGAGACTGATGAGCTCTGCCCTCAGTCTCCTCTTCTCCAGCTGAACAAGCCAAGTGACCTCAGATGCTCCTCATATGACTCCCCCTTGAGACCCTTCACCTTCCTCATGGCCTCCTTTGGGTGGTCTCTGCCACCTTTAGATCCTTCTCATATTGTGTCCCTCCAAAATGCCCCAATATCGCAGGTGGGGCTGTCCCAGTGCAGAGCAGAGCAGGACAATTCCCTCCCTGTCCTGATGCCCCCCAGCACAGGGATGTCCCTCCTGGCTCCAGGGCACTGCTAACTCATGGTCAACTGGCCACCCACCAGGACCCCCAGGTCCCTTTCTGCAGCTGCTCTCCAGCCTCTCATTTCCAGCCTGTCCATATATCCAGGGTTGTCCCATCCCAGGGGCAGGATCTGGCACTTGTCTCTGTTTCAGGTTCATACAGTTGGTGACTCCCAGCCCTCTGATTTGTCCAGGTCTCCCTGCAGGGCCTCTTTGCCTTCCAGGGGGTCAAGAGCTCCTCCCAATTTAGTAACACCAGCAAATGTCCTCAGTGCATCCCTGCAGTACCACTGTCTCCCCCCCCAGCTCCAAGGTCAGGGTTAGGGGCAGCCAGGAGACCACTCCCTTCTGCATCTGATCACATGCAGACAAATCTCAACCCATGCCCAAAAAACTCTCAAAAGAGGAGCTTGAGGCAAAGTGGGAGAGAAAAAACTTCTTTACACAAAGGGCCCTCTTAATGGATGCCTTGGCCTCGGGCTCATTTGTTGTCCTGGAGCTCCTTTGATTGCATAATTTTTCTTGCAAATCATGACTAATTTGTAAAAGAACTTCCTTGGGCTCATTCTCTTTTTGCTACCTTTTTATTTTCTTTAAAAATTCCGGAGCATTAATTTCCTTAATAGGACCTGATGCAGATGGTGCATTTTGCCTGGGATCTTGGCACAGGCTGCGGGCAGGAGGTATCTCATATTTACACGTCAGCTCCCCTCCACATCCATGTTTATCAGGGAGCTCCTGAAGTGACAGGCACAAAAGAGTTGTTTGTACTCCAAATTGCCTGCAGTGAAGATGGCAGAGACCTGGCAACGAGCAGATGGACAATAAATTGTCTTTCAGAGAAAGCTTCACCCAAGTCCTCGCAGCCGCCCCAGCAGTGCTCGGGAGGGGTGAGGGCTTTTCCAGTGCCACTTGGATAAAAGCAATAGCTCAAAATGCTCTTTGACATCATTGCCATCAGTGCCTTGGTACAGGGACCTCTCTGTGTCACCCAGAAAATGTCACCAAGAGGTCTCTGGAGCTGTGGTACAAGTGGCCTTATTTGTGACCCGCCAGAGGTGAGGAGAATCCCAGGTTTTGGCTGGGTCAGCTTTGGAGCATGGGTTGAGTGAGGCCAGAGGGGCACGTGGGAATGGAACACCCAACATACATTCGCCTCCTGGCCCAAAGTCCAGGTGTGACTATCTCTCCCCTCCTTGTTTCTCCCTTGGCTTTGCAGGGAGCTGGAGGAGGTGTCTCACTTGGAGCTGGTGCCCGTCCAGGCTCTGAGCACCAAGGACTTGGGGGTCAGACAACCGTTTAGGTTCAAAAGACCTTTAAGATCATCCATAGTCACAAGCAAGAGCTGACATCTTGAGGCAGACTCAGAAGACCTTGAGGCCAACAGCAGGTTTGTCAGCAGTGGAGTTGCACAGCAAGAGGGTCAACTTTACCCCCTCTGGATGATCTACCCAGAAGGTCTCTGGGATGTTCAGTCTCAGACAGAAGGATTACTCTTCTAAATAAAAAGGGTAGCTAGGCACAAGGGACCACAAAATGTCCTGGTGACCACTGGGATCTCCAGCTCCCTGCTTGGTGAACCCATCTGGACCCGAGAACCGAGTGCTGTAGGTCCAGACTTGGGGCTGAGCGAAATAATTCTGCCAAAAAGTAAAATCGTGCCCTCCACTTTGCCCAAGAGCACTGGTGAGGTGGAAACTGGCTTAATGTCTCCTCTCTAGCACACATTCACTTGTTTACTGGTCCCAAAAGTACTCCTGAGAAAACAGAGCTGGACAGCAGGTCTAAGGAGATGCCCCAAACCCCGAGAGGGCTCTGAAGGAGCCCCAGTCCTGAGCCCCATCACGTGTGTGTCCCAGTCTGTGGTGTCTGGGAGGCACCTCCTCCCCTTTCTGCACAGCTCCAAGCCTGGGGCACGTCCAAACCAAGAGCACGGCAACGAGATTGGGCTGAAAATGCCGATTTCAGAGGCAGAAATGCAGCTTTTGGAATCAGCAGAATTATCCATGAGCAAATCCCCTTTTTATTTCATCAGAAACCTGTGGGGAAATGGAGAGTTTTTATATGTATAAAATGAGATCATTTCAGTGTTCTGATCTCCAAGGTGCCTGCAATGAGTGAGACAATAAAGGTCTGCGAAACCCGAACTTTTCCTTCATTTTCTCTGGATTTTTTTTGTTGTCAGGGGAAAGGCTTTTGTTAGAGGGGTCCATAAAATTAAGAAGAATCATTTCAGCTCAGGAGCTGTTCCACTTTGGACTGATCAACCTGCACCGAGCCCAGCAGAGACGGCAATTTCATGCAATTATTCTCCACCACGCCACGCGAGCACGAGCGCCCAGTCCGGGAGCAGAACAGCAAACTCATCATGCCCTATTTAGCAAAATGTTCCCTGCCAACGTGAAATTCTGACCCTCACATTTTATTAAAAGGATTATATCTTAAAGCAAACTATTTCAGTCCCTTAGCTGGCTTCTTTCTGTGCAAACTTTCAAGACAATTTTGAGGACCGTGGCAGGATCAAGATGAAACAGTTCTGCCTTTCCATCTTATTTCTTCCAGCTCAGATCCGTGGCTTCCTCGGGTTTGTCCCACCTTGTGGTGTTGGAAGCCTCGATTTGCAGAGGAAGCATCATTTCCCATGAGCTTTTAAGCAAATGTGGGCAGTCAAAAAGCCATTGGGGCAGTTCTTCTGTGGTGGAAATGGTCTCAAAGAGGAAGACAGGAGGTCTCCACTAGGTGGAACTTGTCCCCAGTAGGTCACCTACACAGCCTGGAAAGCCAGAAAAATCTCTTCCAGACTAGTGGTGCTGGAAAGGCAATTCTACCCCAGACTGGGTTTGCATCCATTCTAGTTAATCATAAAAATATAGTGCTCCTATTGTATAGGATTGCATATGTATGTCGCAGGGAAGGGCGGGGGGGCCACATGTTGGGGTAGATGTGATAGAACAGCTTTGTGTCAAATGAATAGGTGGGTTTATTATAGACTTCCCTTGCTCCAAGCTTCAGATGAGAGAAATCCTATAATCCCACCCTGCTTTAATACTGGATTAATGTGGATTTGTTAATAAAATGCTGGTGAAATCGAGAATAATTTGTAATTAACTCAAACTTCGACTCCCCACATCATTTGGAATGTTTTTTTAATAGAGATGAGGGAGAGTTCCTGCAGCCACAGGCACTCCAGCAGAGACAGAGAGGGGGAGACCTGCTGGAGAAACCCTGAAGCCACTGCTACAGAGCAGCTGGACTTCATGGCAGGAAAAAGTCCACCCAGACAATGTGAGATATCCCAAACCCCAAGATTATTTATGCTCAGGGTCAGGTGGGAATGCCCAGCACCTCCCCCAGGGTGGGGAGTTCCACAGTGGGTGATTCACTCTGTGAGTCCCGGGATGTTTTGGAATCTTTGATGGCCCCTGAGCAGAGATGACCCCTCAGGTGGGGGGGAAGGTGCTGATGCCTCCCCAGAGGGGAGTTCTCCCAGCTGGGTCACTGGGGTGGAGACACAAACACTGCCCTGTCCCACAGGGTCCTTTAACCCCCAGTTTGTCCCCTGAGGGGTCAGCTGTGCCCTGGGCAGCTGCTGCCAACGCTCCATCACTGACAGTCCACCAGAGATGGCACAGAGGGGGTGGAATGCACAGCTTTGGTGACACCCACACAGTGACAGACTGGTCCTGGGCCCTGTAACTGGGACACTCAGCTTTGGGGTCAGCTGGCTGCCAACAGTGCATAACAAAATCAAAATGATTTCTGTCCTCCAGGCCAAGTGTTTTAGAGACTCACAACCTGCAGTTAAAGACTCGGTGTTCAAGAGAGGGTTTGGTTCATTTTGGGCTCTGTCTCTCTGTTTCTTCCCCAGGTTTTTTTTCAGCCTGGACACATTATCCAGCCCATCAGGAATGTTTGGATGGCAATTCGATGAAGAGCAAAGCTCAGTAACACACAGCAGCCAGTTATCCACTCAGTTTATAAACTTCCTGGCCAACTGGCCTGAAATTTTGGCCACCACCTCACTCACAGTTATGCCTTTAACCTGCCCCAGCTGCTGTTTCAGCAAGTTTGCACCTCATTTAGGGGAGAATCAGCTCGACTTGATTTGCCTTTTTTAAGCTGTAGAGAAAGGTTTTATTTCAGTGATGGGTCTGCCATGGCATTTCTTGGCACTCTCCTAAACTGCCTGGACCTGGGATTGGTAAGGAAATACCAGCCAATCCTACCAGACTGTGTGTGCTCCAGCTTGTCCACAGGGTCTGAGTGAGATCCTGTCCTCCTGCGCCAGGCTTTGCTGCAAAATGCCCCTGGGGAGCCCAGAAGACACTGCTGACACCACACAAGCCTATCCAGGTGCCCCCATAACTGAAAGACCATTCATGATTTCCCCACTGTTTACAGGTGACATCAAAATTTGGGGTTTTTTTCTTTTTTTTTTTCATGTATGGGAACAAACTGCCTTGAGAAACTCTACTCTATTTTCAGACTTGAAAACACCCATCAACTATTCAGAAAGGTCAAAAACTTCTGGACTTTTTAATTCTAGACCTTGGCAGGACCTGAGAAAGATGGAAACCATTCTGTTAAGCGCTGCAGAGCTCTCTCCTCCTCGGGGGAACTCAAGAACAAACCACCTGGCCTTTAGCTGATCTCTGCTTTCATTTCTGCCCCTCATTGTGCATTGAGGTTACACGAAGTATTTGTGTCTCTCGAGTCCATCTGGAATCTCACCATTTAATTTGGATCATTCTTACATGCACCTTTGTTGTCTGTATTCTTCATACCTTTATTGTGTGCTGAGTTGGGTTTTTTTTCTCCCTCTCCGTTCTGGCCCATGGATGGAAAGTCTTTGTCTAAAAGTACAGTTTGAAAGGCTTGGAGTTTGGATGGTACCAGGAGTGTCAGAAGTGCTTCCTCTTGAATAGAGAGGCTTTTTAGTCTCTTCAATAGGGAGACCCAATAACCTTTTATTAGACCAACAGTTGGGAAAAATGGACAAGTATTCATGTGTATAAGCCCTTTTGTATCTCTCCAAAATTCACATTCTCTTTTAAACACTTTGTTTGAACCAGCATTTCCACAAAATACCCTCTGGGAAGGGAGACAGACCCTCACTTTGCTGAGAGACAACTTCAGAAAATCACAGAATTATTTAGAATGTAAAAGCCCTCCAAGGTCATTGATTCAAACCATTCCCCCAGCACTGCCAAGCCCATTAATGACCCATGTCCCCAAGTGCCATAGCCACACTTTGAACACTCACAGGGATGGTGACTCCACCACAGCCCTGAGCAGTCCATTCTAATGTTTGACAACCCTTTTGGAGAAGAAATGTTTCCTAATATCCAACTTCAACCTCCCCTGTCCCAGCCCGAGGCCATTCCCTCTGCTCCTGTCCCTGTTCCTGGAGCAGAGCCCGACTCTCCCTCAGCTCCCCCCTCCTGGCAGGGACTTGCAGAGCCAGAAGGTCCCCCCTGAGCCTCCTTTTCTCCAGGCTGAGCCCCCCCAGCTCCCTCAGCCCCTCCTGCTGCTCCAGCCCCTTCCCAGCTCCGTCCCCTTCCCTGGACATGCTCCAGCCCCTCAACGTCCTTCTTGAAGTGAGATGCTAGAGCAGGTTCTAGAATGGGGTCTTCTGGCCACAACCTGTCATTTTGGAGATATTCATGGATGAGCAGGAGTGCCCAAAGGTCCCCAGGGAAGGCTGATGAAGGGAAATAAGTGTAACACAGAGGGGATGAAAATATTGTGTTATGGACATCTGGATAGGATAAGGAGACTTCTCTGAGCCAAGATGCCCAAAGGAAGTCAAAGGGATGGATACCCTTGAGAGAACAGGGTTCCGAGGCAAGTGGTGGAGTCACCACCCCTTGAAGTGTTCACAAACTGAGTGGAGGTGGCACTTTATGATGTGGTTTATTGGGAATGATGGGATTCAGTCAAAGGTTGGACTTGGTGATCTTGGAGGTCTTTTCCAACCCTAATGAGTCTGTGATTCCGTTCCTGAGAGATTCCTGCTTTATGCCAAGATTGTTGCATCCAGGACCAGAAGAAGGAAAGAGTTCTACAAAATGACTCATTTGGAATCTCAAAAAACACTCCAGGCTCCAGACTCTTGGAATGTGCCTTCCTGCTCCACAATGCTTGTTTTCCTGTTTGCCAAGCACATCCTGCGTGGATGAGAAGGAAAACCAGTGCAGGCTGAGTTCACAAAAGCTCTGCAAAGCAGCAAAAAAAAAGGCAAATTATTTTCCCTATCTCTATCATAGCTCCTCTTATTCATGTCGTCTCTAAATTATATAGCCATGATCTTTCTAATCTCTCTTTGCATGGGAGTCTTTCCATGCCCTTAATAATTTCCTCTGCCCTCCTCTAGACCTTTCCCGTGTCTGCATTTCGAGGCAGGGAGGTCGGGATGGGAAACTCAGTTATTCTGAGTGAATGTGGATCACACAGTTGTGTAATTTCATTATTCCATTAGAGTGTTTTCAGTATTATTCCCTCTTTTTTGAAAATATTCCCTTGGTTTTCTGGGTCGTCCGTGCGTTTCAAGATTGTGCTGAGCTCCTGGCAAAGACAACCAGGATTTCGAGCACCAGCTTGCAATTTTTGTAGCTTGGTTTTTTGGTGTTTTGGTTTGTTTTGGTGTTTTTTTTTCCCACCAAGGTACCCTACTTGGCTCCCAATTTCCAAAAAACTCATTCTCAGAGCTAGTAAGGGCAGATCCTTTCCCAGTGGTTCATGCTGAGTTCGCTGCCACGGGATGAGAGAAGGGCAAACACTTCTTGACAGTTTTGCTTCTCCCACTCTCTGAAAAAATTAGTTTGCTCTAAGATTTTCCAAGGGAAGTTAAAGTTGGAACCACCCTATTTTTTGGCATTCCTCTAACTGCCTGGGGCTTACCTCTGAAGTTCTCTGGAGGAGGTTTCTATGGGTCATGAAACAGGCAGATAAAGAGCCAAATGGTGTTAAAATACACTATCCTGAAACTGAAATTCTCTCCTCTAATTATTCTCAAAATAAACCGAGTCATTCCCATTTTACAGCAGCCTAAGGAAAATCTCTTTCCTGAAGGGAATGTGCAGGGAAGGAGTCACATATTGAGTGGGAGGTTTGCTGTGCTTAACTTTTAAAGTTGTCTTTTCTTCTCCAGGACAGAAGAGGAAAGATCCAGCTGGCACCTCCAGCTCCTCTTCCTCTTCATGTGCTGAGAATAAAGCAACTGGGGGTGTATGTGAGAGACAGCTTAGGGAAAGGGAGAAGCCCAACTTCCCTGGCCTGCCAAGGAGCCTCCTGCCCTCCTCACCACTGTGCCCAGTGGCTCTGAGATGGCACTGGACATTTCAGTAGGCTCTCAGTGAAGTTTTAGTGCCCTCAGACGCAAGGAAGGACAGGAATCACAGGATCATTCAGGTTGGAAAAGACATCCAAGACCATGGAGCCCACCCTGTTCCCAGTGCCCACCTCATCCCCCAGCCCAGAGCACTGAGTGCCACAGCCAGTCCTTGCCTTGGACACCTCCAGGGCTGGGCACTCCAAACCTCCCTGGGCCTGTTCCAATGCATGACCACCTTGTCAGTGAAGAAATTCCTCCTGGTTTCCAACCTGACCCTCCCCTGGTGCAGCTTGAGGCCATTTCCTCTTGTCCTGGCAAATGAAGCTCAATGCCTTTGTGGCTCAATCTGAAGGACCAGTCCTGCAGGTAACAGGGCTGAGGGTCTCCCATTGCTTGGGTCCAGGATTCGTCAAGAGTTTGGAGTTCTCCTGACCTTTATTTTGTTGCAGTTAAGACAACAGACACCCACAGAAGGGCTTTGGGGAGCTGTAAGAGAACTAAGCTGAAAGAATGTTCTCCAGCATAAAAGGCTCCTTGTGGTTTGAGGTGTGGAGCTGATAAGAAATCCTGCACCAGCCTTAGTTTGAGGGGATTCCCAGTGGTGGCTGTGATAGTACAAGGACATGATGGCCAACTCACACAAGTCTTCTGGAAACAATCAGAGTAGCCATGCAGGAAATGAACTCCTTAGATATTGACACCTCTGAGCTCAGGTTCCACGTGCTGGAGCCAAAGAGCTTGAAGGTTTGGGTGTGTAGAAGACCTCCAGTTTGGTGACACCATGTGACACCCCTTCCCGAGTTTTTCAGGGGTGACTGAGGAGTGTTTCCTTCATTCCAAGTCCTGCTACATCAAAGGCTGAGCCTACAAGCAGGGAATGGCTTTGTCTCTTGGGTCTAACGATCAACATTCAATTAGGCACAGTTCCCAGGGGTGTCTGGCCACAGTCAGCAACGCTGGAGGAGGACTCCTTAGGACCTTAGATCAGGCCAGCAGCACGACCAATTAATGCTAAAGCTCCTGGCCTTGTTAATTGTGATGCAGCTCTCCAAGGGGACCAGGACTAAATGAGCAATACATATCAAAGAGGAACTGAAAAGCCATTCTGTGTTATTGTCTCTTTGTTGATTTGAGGAGGCCGTGATGAACTAGGTACTAATTACATTAAAAAACACTGTATTCTAAACCAATCTCTCCTCTAATTAGTGGCAACATGAACGGAGTCATTCCCACTTTACAGGAGCCTGAGCAGGAGAGTTTCCGAGGGGAACACAGGCAGGACAGCTCTGGGGTGTGCAATAGTAGCAAGTTTTGAGCAGGGAGATGGAAATTTCCGGTCCCAAAGCACAGGTGGGGACACAGGTACCCTCCTGGTCCCTCAGCAGCATTCCATGGAATCCCGTGTTTTTCCACTGGCACGGTCATACGTGTGTGCACATCACACAAAGTCACTTTACCTTGGCATCAGGAAAGTTCCCCTTTCCGCTTAAATAGCTTCCCCCCCACACCTCCTCAGATTCATTTTTACTTTATTTTATTTTTTTTTTATTTATTCCCCTTCTGTATCCTTTTCAATCTGGAAAGTGACTTGGCCTCTCTTCCCCCCATCTATTTTCCTCCAGCCACTATTCAGTTTAGGCATGAAACACAGAACTAGATTGAAAGCATTCAATGGCCATTCAATCGGAGAAGAAAAGAGCCCCTCAGAGCTTTATTAGATATGAAGATCCACAATAAAAATCAATTTCTGCCTCTTTATGCAGTTTAAATGACAAAGCACCCACCCATTCTGCAGCCATTGTGCCCGGGAAATGTAATTCAGCGCCGGAGCCGGGACCAGAACAGCACGGACTCGCTGACCTGCGCCGGCAGATTCCGATATGATACAGACCTTCCCAGATAATGGGAGCCACTTCATCTCCCCGCAGGAGAGAACAAGTTATCTGATATCTTGGAGGGTTAAAAGGCTGTGTGGGCAGCATTTTTAATAGCACTCTAAAATCAGCATCTTTTAAAACCGCCACCCCGCTTTCTTTTTCCAGCATCCCGCTCCTCGCTTTCTCCGCGCGTCCCGTGGCAGATCCCGGCGGTGATCGTGGTTTGCTCTTTGGGGAAGAGCCTTTCCCTGGTGCTCGGCTGGAAGTGAGCGCTTTGAAGTGCAAACTCGACTGCAAAAGGGCAGGAATCTCTGCCGGGAGTGCCCGCGACCCTCGGGGTGAGCGAGGGCTGCGCAGTGCCGGGGGCACCGCTGGCGCATCCCGCGGCGGAGAGCGCTGGGCAGGGCAGGAGCAGCAGTCGGGCACTCCAGCTGTGCCAGGGGAGGCTCAGGTTGTGCCAGGGGACGGGCACGCTGGACTTCAGGACGAGATGTTTTCCCCCAGAGGGTGGTTGGACACTGGAACAGGCTCCCCAGGGCCCCGAGGCTGCCAGAGCTCCAGGAGAGTTTGGACGATGCTCCCATGGACAGGGTGGGGTTGTTGGGGTGTCTGTGCAGGGCCAGGAGTTCTTGGGAGTCCCTTCCAGCTCAGGGTATCCAGTGGTTCTCTTATCATCCCCTTAATTCACCACTTCCCCATCAGAAACATTACTTTTTGTTTGAATTCCACTAAAATTTTGACCTACATTGTGTCTAACAGGAGTAAATTCCTTGGGGAAAAAAGGGGATCCCGTGTGCAAATGCTTTTTGCACAATATTGAGCATTCTTTTTTGTCCTTATGTCATGGAAAAGGGGCAGGAAAGCTGTCAAATCAAGCTTCACTGCTGTGTGTATTGTAGGGTATCGACTATATTTGATATACATTCTATACCATAGATATAGAATCTGTGGCATAGATTGAATTATAAAATCTGTGGTATAGATTGAATTACATAGAATTTTTATACTGACAATCATGTTCACTCTAACACACACTTCAAAAGCCACACTCCTTTTATCAAAAGACACACTAGGAGAGGAAAACACAGAAGGAAAATGAAGTTGTGACAGTGCCAGGAGCCCCATTTTTCTGTTTGAAGAAGGAAACCCTTCCACTTTATGTCCCAAACCCACTTTTTTTTTTCTTTTTTTTAAAATTCCCTTGTAAGTAGCCCCACTGAACGATATCACAGTGGAAATGGAAGGCTTTGATCTGTCTCCTGATGAGTCTGAACCCTTCAGTGACTGACTTCAAAACTTCTCGGGGCCTCTGTTTGTTTGGAGCAGGAGGAGCTCTGGATGCCGAAGTGGGATCTGTGTCCTCTGTCGCACACAGCTTCCAGCATCTCTGGCCAAAACTCCTCCCTGGGTAGCACCAGAGTGTTTGCAATGAATTCCTGCTGCTCCCCTTGGCCTCGGGGCAGCTTTGTCTGGATGAAGATGTACCCTGAGCCTCTGGCAAAGCTCTTGGGTTGCCCTGGGGTGGAGCAGGAGGAGTGAGGGCGGTGGAATCGTGGGTGTTTCACAGTTGTCATTTTATTTTTGAAGTGTTTCAGGGTGTTTACAAATTAGCTCCGAGAGTTCCTCTCCTTGGGAGGACATCTGCGTGTGTTCCCTGGGGAGCACTGCCCTTCCTGGCTGGGGATGGACCCCAAATCTGCCAGGAGACATTTCTTGGTCCTGTGTCCTCTTACCACGGAGCAGGGGTTTTATGGGGAAGGGAAGCCTAGGAACTCACTGCGTCCCCAAAAGCAGATACCTCAGGTAAATCTGGACACAAACAGATGTCAGACAGATGCAATTTCCCAAATAAAGACTGGGAGCTTCCCAGGGAGTGGGGAGCATCCCCTGGCTCAGCGTGGAGAGGTACCACCAAATCCCTTTCCTTCTCAGGGATGTCCCGAGACCTTCTCAGGTCCCTCTCACAAAGGGACTGCCCGTCTTGATGTGCCAATGGCTGGAGGTCATCCCAACCGGCTGAATTCTTTTGGAGGTGGCACTGCTGGGCATGCAGTGAGATCTGCAGACCTCGCCCAGCTACCCAGGGATGCCAGGAAGATGCACATTAACATCTCCCATGCACAGTGTGGAAGAAGAGAGATGTGGGGGTTTCCCATTTGGATGAGGACCTGGAAATCACCCCAGTGCAGTGACAAAGTCACTGTCTCTTGAGTTGTCTCCTGGAGCTCTCACTGCAGCACTGGGCAACCCAAAGTGCCTGAGCTGTGAAACCCTCTGAGTGGCCCTTGCGGAGGAAATGAGGAGGGAAGGACCACAGCAGCATTGTCTGGGAACAAGAGGCAGGTGTGGCACTCACATCCCTCAGGGATGTGCCACAGGCTGTGTGTGAGGAGTGCCAGAACCTGTCAGGACTAATTTCTTCATCCATGTGGAGGGAGGTGGGGAAAAACATGTGTGAGATTCACAGGAACCAAGGGAAGCTCGTGCACAGCTGAGTTAGGACAACCCTGTGAGTGACATGGGCAAAACCAGAGTCAGGATGTGATGGTCCAGTCAGGACCTGAAGGAAGACGATGGAGGATGTCCAAGGATCTTAGAAATATGGAACACTCAGACCTGGGTGTGGGGATTTGTGGCCAGAGAAGGGCAACAAGGCTGATGAAGGGACTCGAGAACAAGTGCCATGAGGAGAGGCTGAAGGAGCTGGGATTGTTTAGTGTGGAGAAGAGGAGGCTCAGGGGTGGCCTCCTCACTCTTCACAACCCCCTGACAGGAGAGTGTGCCCAGATGGGGTTGGTCTCTTCTCCCAGGCAAGCAGCAATAGGACAAGAGGGCACAGGGGAGGGTTAGGTGGGACATCAGGAAGGAATTCTTTGTGGGGAGAGTGATCAGGCATTGGAATGGGCTGCCCAGAGAGGTGGTGGAGTTGCCACGCCTGGAGGTGTTTAAGGTGAGACTGGTGTGGTGGCATCAGTGCCATGGGCTGGTGATCACAGCGGGGTTGGATCAAGGGCTGGACTTGATGACCTCAGAGGTCTCTTCCAACCCAGTTGATTTATGGTTCTATGAAGGTAGGCAACGCCAAGGATGGTGAGGTGGCAACTGGCTTTGTGGTGGGATGCATGAGGAGAAGAAACTCAGTGTGGTGCCTGAGGGCAAGAAGAACCCTGGTGCTGATGTGGTGAGCACATGTAGAAGTCAGTTCTGTTCTGGGGTGTCTCAGGAAAGGTGTTCCCAGAGGAGAGAGGAGAGTGCTGATGTTGCTGTGTCCAGTTCTCCCAGTCACCCACTGCTGGAGAAAGAGGGGCTCCTCAGGAGCCATGGCTTGGTGTGGCTTGGGCAGTGGGCAGGGGGCAGAAGCACGTCCCACACACGAGGCAGGAGGAGCTTGGCTTGGTTGCTCCCGTAACAGGGAAACTGGGGAAATGCACAGGAAAAATGTCAGGGGGTTGAAGGTGAGGGAGAGGAAAGGGTTGCTCCCATCAAAGGCACAAGAGTAGAGTGAGATAAAACAGCCATGAATAAATTTAGGCAGGAAATCAGTGACCATGAGAAGACCCACACTCTGGAAAAGCCTCCCCGAAAGGCTGGAAACTCATGGGAAACCAACATTTAAAAACCCCAAAAAACCCAAAAGCGTGGAAATAGAGATTACAAAAGGGATAATATGAATTTGTGGACAGAAACTATCCATTTCAACCCAATATTCCTGTGACACAAGAAGGCCATGTAATGAAAAATGAGACTCATTTTGTTTGCATATACATACACACACACACATATTTATATATATACACACTCACAGTGTTTTGCAGATGGATTATCATCAATATAATCAAAGTAAAATCCATCCCACACTCCCAGCCCTGGAATGCTCCAGTGACAGAAAGCTGGCAGTGGGATTGAATATGGTCTCCTCTTTTTTTTTTTTCGTTTTAAGCAGACTTTTCTCACATTTGTCATCTGTCACCAGTTCAAAACCCGCTGGGAACCCTCAGCAAGAGACAAAACCAGACCCCGTGGGTAAATGGTGTGGTCGGGAACAGCAATGAGGGCGGGGGCAGCTGGTTTTGGCACAGCTGGGGCTCTGGTGTGGCAGGGCTGGAAGTCTTTTCCAGTCGCAGCTTGCTCTCAAAAAACCTCGAGCCGGGGATGCACCCGGGAAAGGCTGGCAGCAGTTTGCGTGCTCTCCTCTGTGGGGCAGAGGAATCCCAGAGAAAGCCGTGCCTCAGCATTCCCGACCTGCGGAGGGATGGGCAGGGCTGGATGCCAAGAGCAGAGACACCAGGGAAAGGCTGGACTGGGAACAACAGCCCTTTGCGGGCAGTTCTCTGTGTGCCCAGCAGGAAAGCATCACAAAACACCCAAAGAGGTGAAGTTGTTTGAGGCATTGGCAGGTAAATCAGCACCAAGTGATTAACTGGGAATGGCCTGGAGTTGTGTCAGGGCAGGGGCAGGGGGGACCTCAGCAAAAGGTTCTTCTTCCCCCCGAGGGGGGTGGGCACTGCCCCGGCTCCCCAGGGCAGTGGACACAGCCCCGAGGCTGCCAGAGCTGCAGGAGGGTTTGGATGATGCTGTGGGGCACAGAGGGGGACTTTTGGGGCTGGTCCTGTGCAGGGCTGAGGGTTGGACTCGCTGATCCCTGTGGGTCCCTCCCAGCTCAGCATATCCTGTAATAAGGGCAATAACAAAGAACGGCAACAGTCTGTGCATGGTGTTTGTGAGAACTGCCAGAGACAGTGAAAATAAATCCACCAGGCTCCTCAAAGAGTAAGGGCACATTGGCAAAGGCTTTGAAATCAGGGAATATTTACTTGATGAAGAAGAAAGCAACCTGCTTCACCTCCCTGACCTACAGGTCACTAAGGGCTAATAAGTCACGGTGTAAACCTGTGACACCTGCAGGGAAGGTGCAGATTATTGACCATGTCATTAACAACATATAAATGTTTAGTCTTCTGTGGGTCACTGGCTGACCCTGTGCTCAGACAAGTGATGCAATGACTGTCAGGCACATCCCTCTTCTCTCTGGTGAGCAGGGACAGGACCCAAGGAAGCAGCTGGAGCTGTGTCAGGGCATGTTTAGGCTGGATATTGGGAAAAGGCTCTTCCCCCAGAGGGTGGTGGGCACTGACCAGGCTCCCCAGGGCAGTGGGCACAGCCCCGAGGCTGCCAGAGCTGCAGGAGGGTTTGGATGATGCTCTGGGGCACAGAGTGGGACTAGATGACCCTACATTCTGGGATTCCTCCATCCATGTTTGCCTCAACCTTCCCCACGGGTGCACCAGAACAATGTGTGTGTCTGTTCCCCAGGAGAAGAGGGTCCCCTGGCATTTAAAACCAGAGGGATCTGCACAAATCCCTTCTGCTCTTTTGTGGGCTCTACAGGGACCAAACCCCTCCAAGTGTAAGAACAATTAGCACAGAGCTATGGTGGCACTACAAAAGCTGCTTCAGGTGCAGCTGCTTGTTAATGAGCAAAAGGCAAATTGCAGGAAGGGGTTTACATGATGAAGGGCAGATCTTTTTTCCTATTGACACCAAGGAGTTTTTCGGTGAAGAGAGATGATCCGGGCCATGCTGGAAAGCAGTCTGGTCTGGTTCAACCAAACCCACTGTTAAGTACCACCCACAACAAATTCTGCTCCCTGCTCCTGCTGCCTCATGTCCCAGGAGCTGTCTTGTCTCTGCTTGGCTCCTTGTCCTACTTCTCCTCCCAAAGCCTCCAGGCCTGGGCCCAGGAATCCCATCCATCGTGTGGCAGGCTCACTCCATCCTGGCTCTGTGCCCCTGGCCCCATCCCAGGAGCAGTCACCTGGCAGAGAACCTGGGTCGAGGATGGTGATTCAGCCTTACATAAATCAGGAAAAGGGAAAGGTAGAGAGTGACAGAGCACCAGGCAGGACAGGAAAACATCCACATTGGCTCCAAGTCCAAAACTGGAGGTCCTAAAACACATCAAGTTTATGAATATAGCTGCATGTGGTGCTTATCCAGGAGACAGAAGTGCTGGATGGTTGCCATGAGGCTGTGGAAGGAGTTGCAGGATGTGTTTGGGCCCATGAGAAATCACAGAATAATAGAATATGTTGGATTGGAAGGGACCTCAAAGTCCATCTCATTCTAACTCCCTTCAATGGGCAGGGACACCTCCCACCAGCCCAGGCTGCTCCAAGCCCCATCCAGCCTGGCCTTGGACACTTCCAGGGATGGGGCAGCCACAGCTTCTCTGTGCCCTGTGCCAGGACCTCCCCATCCTCACATGGAAGAATTCCTTCCCAATATCCCATCTATCTCTGCCCTCTGGCACTGGGAAGCCATTCCCCTGTGTCCTGTCACTCCAGGCCCTTGGAAATAGTCTCTCTCCATCTTTCTTTCAGGCTCCTTCAGGCACTGCAAGGCCACAGTGAGCTCACCCCAAAGCTTCTCTTCTCCAGGCTGCACAATCCCAGCTCTCCCAGCCTTTCCTCCCAGCAGAGCTGCTCCATCCTCTGCCCATCCTGGTGCCTCCTCTGGCCTCTCTCCAGCAGCTCCATGTCCTCCCTGTGCTGTTCCCAGGGCTGGGGCAGCTCTGCAGGTGGGGTCTCACCTGAGCAGGGGGGCAGAGGGGCAGAATCCCCCCCTGTCCTGCTGCCCACGCTGTGGGACCAGCCCAGGGCACGGGGGGTTTCTGGGCTGGGCCATGTCCAGGCTCTGCCCCACCAGCCACCCCCAGGTCCTTCTCCCAGGGCTGCTCTCAGTCAATCCACCATGATCTTCTCCTTTAATTTACTTCAGCTTGGTGAGCAAAATCCTCCTCAACTTTTGCAGTTCATCCATAGCCAGGCAGGTATTTCTGTGCAGATGCTTCAAAGAATATTTGATTTAAATGAGCAAGATGCTTGTGCATTGTACTGCAAATTGGTCGAGCCTGGTCCTCATCTGGGGTCATTGCTGTGCCGACCAGGAGCAGGTCAAGAGATGGTCCATGATTACTTGTGACGTCTGTTGCAGATCCTCATCCCAAAAGTACAATGGAATGGTCTTTACCCTTTTAATTTTTTTTTCAGTGTGAACAGTATCTGAGATTTTCTTTCCTTTGTGGAGATTTATAAAAACCAGTGCTCAAACAAACGCTGTATTCTTCTTCCTGGGGCTTTAACTCTGAGATGGAGGGGGCTAAAAATTGTAAGAGTTGTTTCAAAAAAGAAAAAAAGGAGGAAGGCAGGAAGGCAGGAAGGAAAGGAAGGAAAGGAAGGAAGGAAAGGAAGGAAAGGAAGGAAGGAAAGGAAGGAAAGGAAGGAAAGGAAAGAAAGGAAGGAAAGGAAGGAAGGAAAGGAAGGAAGGAAAGGAAGGAAAGGAAGGAA
>VXAU01003156.1:3571594-3583130 GCA_013399695.1 Formicarius rufipectus
TTTTTCCCCTTTCCTCAAAGCAACTGATCTCACTTGAAATGCGTTTGGATTTAGTATCCAGAGGATGACCTGGACAGATATCATCTCCCTTCTCCTTGCATCACACAGCAACTCCTTTATTTTAGTCCATTACAATGGCAGAGAGCAGAAAGGCATTTCCCCATCTGTTACCTGCTCTTTTCTCCTGCCTGCTTCCCTGAAAAGGCACTCACTGGAGAAGAGCAGGAGAGCGTGTGAGGATGGAGAAGAGCAGGAGGGTGTGTGAGGATGGAGAAGAGCAGGAGGGTGTGTGAGGATGGAGAAGAGCAGGAGAGTGTGTGAGGATGGAAAAGAGCAGGAGGGTGTGTGAGGATGGAGAAGAGCAGGAGGGTGTGTGAGGATGGAGATGTGAAGCTCATACACAAAGTCAGCCCTGGAGTTCTGTGCTCTCAGCTCACCCAAAGGTTCAAGGTGGGGAACGTGGCCTGGAGGAAGAGGAATTTGAAGTATCAAGGAAGGAAACACCAAATATCTTCAACCACTGCAGATCACACTCATTTTTCCTATTTTTCCTTCTTTTTGTTGTCCTTAAAGAGTGGAATTGTACATCCTTCAGCACTTTGACCTCTGTAAAGACATGACACTAGTGCCTGGTCTTCTCTGAGTGCATTTCACCCAGAGAATTGACCATGACCATTTCATGGCCTTCTTTCAGGTCCCCACAGCTCTATCCTATTTCCAGACTCACCTGCAAGGCCCAGCTCTCAGTGAGCTCCATATCCCACTAAAACCTGGGAAATGGAACCAAGCAGGTGGAAGAGGTGGTGATGGCTCTCCATACAGGAACCCTGGTCCATTAACTCCTGTAACCATCCTGTTTGATGACCACAGTCATGGAATCACAGGATGGTTTGGGTTGGAAGGGACCTTAAAGACTATTTGGTTCCACCCCTTGCCATGGGCAGGGACACCTCCCACCAGCCCAGGCTGCTCCAAGCCCCGTCCAGGCTGGCCTGGGACATTCCCAGGGATGGGGCAGCCACAGCTTCTCTGCCCAACCTGTGCCAGGGCCTGCCCACCCTCACAGCCAACAATTCCTTCCCAATATCCCATCTAAATTCCATTGCCTTTAAAGGTGAATAGATTTCACTTGTTTACACCTGAACTATTTGTTTAGGCTCATGTTGGAGTCCACAGAGAGAAATGGACTTTTCTAGACCACATTCCATCCCATCCCAAGGTGGTTGGATGAACTGAACTCCAGGAAGGCACGTTCATCTCCCTGGGCTGGACAAATTGTTTGAACCCCCCCCTCTATCAACACTCTCAGTGTCCACAGGCAAGTGAGAGAAATCCCACCCCAAAAGTTGTGCTGAGGTTGCTTTAAAGCAAATTACATGGTTGGGGTGGTTTTGAGATTCACTCCTCACCTCCCAAAAGACTCCTTTGGAAGCTGCCAACATCTTTTCCTCGGCCAAGGAAAAATGCATCATGTGTCTGTGTTCTCTTTGCACAAGGACCTCCAGATTTGGGCAGATCAGGGGGAGCTTTAGACTTTTAAGGTAGGAAAGATTTAACTTGGTTTTCTTTTCAAAATCTTGCCCAAAGAAGGATTTTTTTGTGGTATTTGCTGGCCTTGTGTAACAGAGGAAAACATAGAGACAACTGTCTTGCCTTGATTGAAGAAAAGTCAAATCCTGATCTAATTTTATACTTCCAAAAGAGAAAGGCAGACATAAAAGGATCTGCCAAAGAGAAGAGTCTCACAATCAAAGGAGAAAAACAATAGACTTTGTTTCTTTATTGGATATTTAAATGTACCAAATTCATTATCAACTGGAATCTGGCCCAGGAAATGAAATCTCGGGAAAAGAAATGCTCCCTGTGGTCTGCCAGCAGCTCTAGTTTTGTGAGGACCAAGTCATGGACCACAAGGCAGCGAGGCCAGGACAGGAAGGGAGTGGAAGGGAGGGTTCAGGAGGGGTCCAGCCCATTCTTTGGGGTGCGTGAGGCAGCCCAGTTCATCCCTTCCTGATGGCTGGGTTTGCTGGTTCCTCTCCATGTCAACGATGGAGAAGAGGAAGCCAGACACATTTCCTTACCCAGGCCACCAGGGAAGCGTGTCCTGCCTTTAGGATCCAAGAAAACATGGACAACCAGTGCCAGCTGTGAGAGTCCAGGAGCTGAAAGCAGGGATTGCCCCTCTCTCTCATCTACACCGGGGTGGACACCCCTGGCTTAGCTCGTCCTTTGAGTCTGTTGAGTTGGTCATTCCCTGGGGGCTCTGAGAGCATCCACAGGGTCCAGCCTGGTCCTCAATAAAGTGGTGATGGGCAGAGAACCGCAGGAATGGTCTCTGGATTGTTCGAAGCGAGTGCTGAAGGAGCCAGGGCACACAGGCCTGTGTTGTGGTTGCTCTTATGGCATAAAACCTGTCGGTGAGTGGTGTTACGAGTGTTGCTTGGAGCTAGGAGGGGGCGAATCGTCCTGAAGTGCATGTTCTGAGATATCTTCCTCTTAGGCAGGGAAAATAGAAACAAAATGGGGGGAGAAAGGGGAAAAAAAACCCCACTCCCTCTGCATCAGCAGCAGCTTCTGTCTCCAGGCTCTATGGCAATGATACCTCAACCCACCCATTCAGCAGCCCATTATCACTTCCCTCCTTCCATTATTCCCCTTCAACCTTATCAGATAGAAGCAGCGTCTCAGACGCTCCAACTGGAGCCTTGTAATTGTCCCTGGTTGGAGCTCGATAGCACCTTGAACCGCCAGAGTAATCTCTGTTTTTTTTTTAAAAAAAAAAGTCTCTGCAAGGAGATGATGCAGAATTTGCCTGTGGCTATGCGGGATCTTTAATAGCTAACACTTCTCCCTCTCCCGAGCTCACAGATAAATGGGAAAATTCTATTTTATTTATTATTTATTTCTCCTCAGCCCTTTTTAGGCTGCCGGTTAGGCGGTGAGCACAATATTTATTACAGGGTTTGCAATATTATTATTATTAGCAGCTCCTGAGGGCACGTGGTGGTGGAAAGGGAAGAGGTGGGTGGGGAAAGTTTAATGATATTAGACAGGAGGTGTCTCTGGGGGAGGGAAATGGAAATGGTGTTTTCTTGGGCGTCTCTCTGTGTGAGGAGGGAAGCTGAATTCCGAGGGACTGATCCTTTCTCCTTCCATCTAGGCAAGGTTTAGGCCTGGCAACCAGTGTTTTGTTTTTTTTTTTCAATTAGGAAAGGAACCTTTTATTTAATTTTATGCTGGGAAGGCAACGAGCAAAAGATGCAAATTCCGGTTCCAAAAGCAGGTGAGGAGGATCTTGGCACTGCTTTGCAGCCCAAGTCCCACCAGCCCCTGCAGATAGCCCAGCCTGCAACCCAGCCAGCACAAAACACGGGAGAGGAGGTGAAAACCCGGACCCAATGTTCTGCAGAATAAAACCCCTCTAACCCAGTGAGGTTCTAGACAGCTCCGTTTATTCCAGGCCCGGGCGCAGGGGGGATCGCTCCTCCAAAAACATGCGCCCCTGGTTGAGTTAACAAAGNAAACCAGTCTTGTTGGCAACTGTAACTGGTCCAATTGGACTTACCGTGTCCTTTTGACATGTTTTCTGATTTATCACTGGGTATCCTGGCTGTTTTAATTGGTCTAAGAAGTTCTGGGTCTCTTGGTGTGGCCCTTTCAAGGACACTGTGTGAGTCTTGTTACAGTGAATTTCATTCTATTAAGCAAATAAATAAGCATAAGCAAACAAAATAAGCATCATAAGTCCTAAGTAAAATCAACATAGGCTTCCCTTTCCCCTCATCACTAAACCCTCCCTGGAGTGAAGACCTTCCTCAGGGGACAGAAGGCTGCTGGTGGCGTGTTGTCCCTCGAATTGATTGTTTCCTCCTCATAAACTTGCTGGTGGTGTGTGTCTCCTCCACTGACCTCCAGATTCTCATGTTCCTGCCCCCAGATTGACTCTCAGGCGGCGGTTTTCAGCGCTCTGCTGACGAAATGTCAGCCGAAAATTGCTGCCCACCAGTTAATTGCAGCCCTTACACTTGGGTGGCCGTATCTGTGCGTTCCCGGGAAATCTTCATTGTTATCTGGCCTTTCATCCCTCCTGCTCACACCTGGGAGGAAACTCTCGCTGCTTCTCCCTCCAAAGGTGATTGCAAAGGGGAAAATGAATTAGTGCCAGTTGGTGCTTTATGATGTGTATCTGCAAGACCTGAGAGGGGAGGGGAAAAAAGAGAAATCATTGAAATCCGATGGTGTTTTTGCACATTTTAACACTGGAAGTTGTGGACAAGTTATTCTTTGACTCTTTTTTTTTGTTTGTTGGGTTTTTTT
Organism: Formicarius rufipectus; assembly: GCA_013399695.1. Classification (NCBI taxonomy): domain Eukaryota; kingdom Metazoa; phylum Chordata; class Aves; order Passeriformes; family Formicariidae; genus Formicarius; species Formicarius rufipectus. The sequence goes on from VXAU01003156.1 coordinate 3,575,912, forward strand.
GACTTTCCACAATGTTATGAAAGATGGGAGTTTCACTGGTAACAGCTTGCAAGGGGAACTTCTAAACGACCAGAGTTTCTTTGGTGGGCTGGGTGCAGAGGGCACTGAAAATGCTGTGCAACAAACTCTCCACTGGCAGACAGAAAATTCCCTTTCTCTCCCCTTCAAGCCACAGTGAAGGCCCCACGGAAATCTCTCAGTTGGATGGTTTCCAGTGCATTTCCAGGAGCACAAGACCACGAGCTGGGATTATTTTGGTGCTAAGCCTGTCCCAGGAGATGGGATAGAGGAGCACTGCGGCATGGAGAGGCAGGATGTGAATCACAGCACTTCTGAGCATGGGCCACACGACCACGTGGTCCCAAATCCATCCCCTCCTTGGGTAAGCACCTTCCTCTTGTCAAGAACATCAAGTTTCAAAGTATTCCCACTGCAGTCACGTTCACGGTGTCCCTCCCCCCTGGTGGGGTTGGTGGTGGTGTGTTCTCATGGATGGCAGCAATGGTCAACCTTTGGTCCTCTAAACTGGTGGGTGAGATGAATTTGTGGTGGATGAGAAGCTCAACATAGGTGGGCAATGAACTCCTGCAGCTTGGGGAGCCACCTGTGCCCTGGGCTGGTCCCACAGCGTGGGCAGCAGGACAGGGGGGGATTCTGCCCCTCTGCCCCCCTGCTCAGGTGAGACCCCACCTGCAGAGCTGCCCCAGCCCTGGGGAACAGCACAGGGAGGACATGGAGCTGCTGGAGANACTTTCATGTTCCTTCTAAGCCAACCCATCCTGTGGTTCTATAATTCAATATTCTCATGGGCTTAGGGGTTGATGATCATGGTGGGACCCCATGGATCCCTCTTGGATCCTACTGCTCAAGGTTAGGCTCAGTCAGAGACGACAGAGAGTTACAGAGCAGGATGTTGCATTCCAGTGGAAAAGGTGAGTCTATTCAGCAGATCATAACAATGACAGGATCGTCTATATAAATCAGTCCCTTGTGTTCTTCATACAAAGAAAACATTTGTAAACAAACTTTTTTCCCCCCTCTCTTTTTTTTTTTTTTTCTGTTTTGCTTTTCTTTAGCTTAGAACTTCTTGTGATTGTGTTTTAGGATTTGTAAATCTATTGCTTGACTTCTAAGCCAATCGACTGTTTCAGAAGTCAGTCAGGGAGTGAAATCTGATATGAAAAGTCATGGTTTGTAAATCAAACTGCAGTTCTTAGGTTAGCTGAGAGGATTTATGAATCTGGATGGAGATATCTAAATCTGGTTTAGAAAAGCACTGACTTCTAACTGAAACCCCAAAGCTTCTGGCAGGTGATGAGTCAGGAGGTGCCAAATGACCATGACACGGACACCCAACCCTGCCTGTCCAAGGGATCCCACAACATCCATCAACCATCCTGGATTTACCCTGCACTGGAAAATAGGAGCTCAGTGCCTCTGGATCACACCCAGGATAATGGAGAACTTGGGTGTTGGCCGTCAAAGGGAGGAGCTGTGTTCCAGCTGTTCTCCAGCCCTGGCTGAGCCTAACGGGACCACCACCCAACCCCAAAGCCCTACACCCTCCTCCCTCACCCCTCAAAAGCCCTACACCCTCCTTCCTCACCCCTTAGCACCCCAATTTCCACCCAGGCCAGCAGTGACAGCTCCTGATTTGCTGTGAGGCTTCAAAAGTTTTATGGTATAAAAGTGTCTCATGTTAAAAAAAAAGGGGGGGGAAGAAAAAAGGAGGGGGGAGAAATCAAATTTCTACAGTTCTAAAACTTTTTTTTAAGCATTTAAATTTTAAGCTGGGGATTTATAAATGGGCTATTAAAGTTTAAGAGTTTCATTATAGTTTTTTTAAAATCATAATTACTTTAGGTAGGGGAGGAGGGATAGATCTACTTTATTCCTAGTGGAAACTATACATATATATGAAGTATCTATATAAAAGCTGGAACTGAGCTTATATTAATACAGTTTAACTGATATTCAATAACTTCACCCTCCCTTTTTCCTATTGTCCATATTTAAATACTTCAAAAAGAATTCTAATCAAGTGGAAATTAATAGGGGAGGAAAGACTGGGGTAGCAGGAGAGGGCTCTAATCCCACTCTCTCTTAATATTTCAAAGTCTCTTTTATTTTCCTAATAAAAAAAAAAAAAAAAGAGAGAGAGAGGGAGAGGGAGTAAGTGGAATTAATCCTGTGCTCTGAACTGTCCTCTCGTCTTGCTGATTTAAATGAAATCCAAGAGCACATCACACCCCAAGGCCGTTCCTGCCCACGTGCCAGGGGGGGCTCTCACCTCCCCTGTCAGCCTCCCCTCCTCCCTCGGGGGCTTGGCTCTTCCTCTGCCCCACGGGGGCAGTCGGGGGGTGCTCCCCCTGCCAGGGCTTTGGGGGGGCCCTCCATCCCCTCTCTGCACCCCCACGAGGGCAGGCTCAGTGCCCCGGTGGGATTTGGTGGGTCTGGCACAGGGGGGCTCCTTCCCTGTGGGACCTGGTGATGATGCTTGGGGTTAAATCAGGACAAGGCTGAGCTGGAGGAGAGGGAAACTCCTGGTGGATCTTTCTGTGACGACCAAATATTCAGCATTTTGGCCTGGATTTCCCTGCTGCTGGTGCATCCAGCTTGGAACAGGGTGCTCTCAGCCCTGGGAAATGATTGACTCCTCAAGCACTGTGCAAGAACTGGGGGCAGCCTTGGCCAGCTGCACGGGGCAGGACCCAAGGTGGCCAACTGGGCAGAGAAGAAGTGTGTTATTAACCAAACCCAGAGCACATGAGATGACACAGCAGACCCCTCCTGCTGCTCCAGGGTTATTTTGGCTTTAGTATCCTTGGGTTAAGGCAACATCTGAACTGGGACAGGATTTTCCTGGTGGGTGTGTGGGTGAGGGGGTCAGTGACACCCCAAACCAAAGCTTGGTCTGGCCAGGTCCTGCCCTTTGGACACAACAGCCCCATGAAGTGCTACAGGCTGGGACAGAGGGGCTGGAGAGGGGACAGGCAGGAAGGGACCTGGGGGTGCTGGTGGACAGAAGGCTCAGCATGAGCCAACAGTGTGCCCAGGTGGCCAAGAAGGCAAATGGGGTCCTGGCCTGGATCAACAATAGCGTGGCCAGCAGGAGCAGGGCAGGGATCCTTCCCTTGGACTCTGCCTTGGTGAGGTCACACCTTGAGTGTTGTGTCCAGTTCTGGACTCTTCAGCTCAGGAAAGATGTTGAGGTGCTGGAGAAGGTCCAGGGAAGAGCAACAAGGCTGGGGAAGGGACTGGAGCACAAGTGCTGTGGGGAGGGGATGAGTGAGCTGGGGGGGTTCATTCTGGAGAAGAGAAGGCTCAGAGGTGACCTGATCACTCTCTACAACCCCCTGAAGGGAGGTCGTAGCCAGGTGGGGTTGGTCTCTTCTCCCAGGCAGCAGCAACAGGACAAGGGGGCAGGGCTGGAGCTCAGCCAGGGGAAGTTCAGGTGGGATATTGGAAAGAAATTCTTTGCAGAGAGAGTGACCAGGCATTGGAATGGCCTGCCCAGAGAGGGGGTGGATTCACCTCCCTGGAGGTTTCTAAACTGAGACTGGACGCGGCACTGAGTGCCATGATCTGGGAAAGGGATTGGAGTTGGATCAAGGGTTGGACTCGATGATCCTGGAGGTCTTTTCCAACCCAATTGATCTGATGATTCTGTGATTCTCTCCTGGTCTTTTCCTTCCTCCCAGGTTGGTTTAGAGGCACATTTGCTGCTGTGAGAGCTGTGGCTCTGCTAACAAGGACTTGTGGGGGCTCAGGTGCGTCCTGAGAGCTGCATAAGAGTGTTGCAGTGACTCGAGGTGAGACGGAAAGTTCCTCCTCTGAGAAGATCCCTCCTAAAGCTTTGGTTTCAGTGAGCAGTCTGGTTAACTGACAGGCATTTAAAGAAAGCATTTCCCTAAACACTTTATTGTGTTTTTTGTTGTTGTTGTTGTTTTTTTTTTTTGTTTTTTTTTTGTTTTTTTTTAATTTTATTTTAATTTTGTTGTTTTTTGGTGTTTTTTTTTTCATTTTGGAAGCTCTCTGTTTAAACTAAAGCTGCCTGCTACATTTCCCAATCTCATTATGCAGAAAGAAACATTCATTATATATTATATTAAGCTCCAAGGCTTAATGTACTACATACCATGATGACCATGCAGTGGTATTTTACCTTTTAAATTGCTGAACAATGAATAACTTGTGTAAGAAATATACAGGTCTGAAGTGTCTTCATTCAACTACTCTACAATTTAAGAGAAAAAAACAAATGGGAAAAAGAAAAAGCCATGGTTTTCAAGTCTTTCAAGACAAATGATGGCACCAAGGAACAGTCATTCGAGAGAAAATGTGAATTAAGATGACAAGGACAAAGAATTTCCAGTGGTTTCTGAGCCTTTAGTTTCTTAGAAATTCAACCAGCAAAACAAAAAGGGAAATGATACCTGCTCGAAACCCACCAAGGACAAGAAGCTGGAAATAATGTTCCATTTCTGCCTGTAATATCTTCTGGTGTCTGCTTGGAAATGCCTGCTCTGCCCAGAGCTAATCACCAGTTATTAGTGCCTGTGACCCAGCTGGGCACCAGGGGAGGGAAATCACAGCCAGGGTGTTGGGAGGAAATACAAGCACAGGGCTGCAAATAATAAGCAGAGATTTGAATTCATCAGGATTTTACTAACAGCATGTTGAGAAGAAAATTATTGCAGAGCCTGTGTGTCTTCTGACGAAGAGAAACAGTGGGGCTGTGATGTTGTGAGACACAGCTTGGGGTGAGGGGAGGGGCAGCCAAAATCTGTGCCCAGTACCCAGCAGCAAACTGGCCTGAAAATGTTGGTCACCTTCTGTCCCGGTTATAGTGGCCAGGATGAGTTTGGCACTGGGTGGGTGTGGATTCTAAATCCTCTGTGTCATGTTTCTCCTGAACTGCTCACCATGGACCATTGGCAGCAGCTGCCCAGGGCACACCCCACCCCTCAGGGCACAGGGGGGNGATCCAGAGGAGGGGCAGAGCCTCAACAGGACCGGGACTGCCACCAGACTGCCACCATCATTGTCACCAGCAGGTTTCTTCCTTTCTTCTTACTTTGAACTCAGGGGGCCCCCATGGTGCTCAGCACAGGGGTTGGTGAGCTCCATCCTGCTCGTGCCCCGCTGTGTTTGGCCGTACATCTGGTGTTTTTGTGGGTCAAACGGATTTTCCTTTTGTATCAGTGTATTTTATGATCTTTTTTATTTAATTGTTTTTCTGACTTGCAATCCCATTCCGAGTTGGATTGATTTCTCCTGCCAGTGTAACTCCAAACCAGCACACCCTCACAGGATGTGCTGCTGAGCAAGGAGGGAGGGGACACGGGACTGCCTGGGCTGGTGATTGGAAGGCCACCACTTTGCCATGGCAGGGGTGGGAACAGCCTCCTGGGTGGACATCAGGGCCAATTTATAATGAAAAGGCTGATTACTGAGAAAGTTTACGGGGTTTTACATTTGTTTCAGTGGTTTGTTTTTGCTTTGATGTTTTTGGTTTGATGTTTTTGGGGAGTTTTTAGTTGATTGGTTTGTTTTGGGAGTTTTTGGTTTTCTGTTTGTTTGTTTATTTTGGGATAACCATCTGATTTTGTCTTACCTACCATATGGAAGACCTGCTCTTTGTACTTTGTGACTCCTCCCCTTCTCTGGTCACCAACCTCCTCACCACACCTGCAACCCCCTTTGGCCATCAGGAGTTCATCCCTACCTGCACCTGAGCAGTGTGGGGTGGGAGCTGCCCCAGTCCTGACCCCAGGGGTGGAACAGCACAGCAACAGCAGCCTCGGCCCAGGTCTTCTGCCATGGGATCCACCACTTCCATAAGGTCTGGTCTTCTTTCATCAGCTGCAAGTGCTCCCAGGGCACTTGCTCAGGTGTGATGCTCATCTTCAGGTGACACAAAAGCCATGTGGAAAGTGCAACTCTCTAAGGCAGACTTTTTCAGCTCATCCTGTGACAAAATTCCCCAGAAGAGCAAATGTCAAAAATGTCAGTATCTTCCCAAAGGAGCAGAAATCCTTCTCTTGGTCAGTAGTTGCTGCCCTGAACAGGTTGTGATCTGAATGAGAAAGAGCAAGAGAGTGCATAGAATGATAGAATGGATTGGGATGGAAGGGACCTCAAAGTTCATCTCATTCCACCCCTTGCCATGAGCAGGGACACCTCCCACCAGCCCAGGTTGCTCCAAGCCCCATCCAGCCTGGCCTTGGACACTTCCAGGGATGGGGCAGACACGGCTTCTCTGCCCAACCTGTGCCAGGGCCTGCCCACCCTCTCAGCCAAGAATTTCTTCTGTATATTCAACCTAAACTACACTTTTCAGTTTAGAGCCATTCCCTCTTGTCCTGGCACTACATCCTTTGGAAATAGTTTGTCTCCACCTTTCTTTCAGACTCCCTTCAGGTCCTGGTAGGCCACTGTGAGGTGACCCTGGAGCTTCTCTTCTCCAGGCTGGACAATCCCAACTCCCCAGCCTTTCCTCCCAGCAGAGCTGCTCATCTCTGTTGTATGATTTGAAGTCATTTGTGCCGTGTCTCTGATCCTTTAACACGTTCCATCCTTTCATTCCCTGGTCAGATGGTCCACACTTGCTTACAAATAAAATAAATCCTCCTCTTCCCAAGGAATTTACCCCCTGTGGTCACTGCTGGTTACCCAAATTGTTTAAGTCAGTGCAGGGATTTCCCCAGGACTCAGGGAGGTGTCAGGGACACTTTCAGAGTCTATTCCATGGCAAAACTTGCAATAAAAGCTGACCCAACCACTTCTCCACCAGCACACACATGGACATCTCCCCCATGCAAACAAAGATCCATCTGCTAAAAGACCCATCTCAACACAAACCAGTTGGAACCTGGAGGAAAGGCTCCTACAATACCATAGGAATGATAGATAAAGTGGTGTGAGCACAGTAACCCATGAAACTCAGCAAATCCTCCAGTCAGAATATAATTTTACTGGAGAGGGGAGGGGGGGAAATAGCTTTTCTCTCAAAGAAAAGGTGGTTTGAAATTAAAATTCATTAAAGAAGGCGAGCTGACACGTTTTTGTATTCTTTGAGGAAGTATATCTGTTTCATTTAATGCACTGTCCAATTAAAAAGAAGTGGTCCCTTATTACAGATATGATTTATTCTCTGATAAACCACTGATTTATGGCTCACTGGGGTATATATTTAATACTGTCAAAAAAAAAAAAA
>VXAU01003156.1:3583165-3619094 GCA_013399695.1 Formicarius rufipectus
AAAGGACACCCAAAACTATCTACAGTGACTCAGTCTGCAAAGGATCTGAGGAAGCAAAGACCCCTGGGAGTTAAATGTAATCTTTGCCTGGGATAAAAGAGCAGAGAACTGCTGATCCTCACAAAAGGATCCCTTGCCATGAGCCCAGACACCCTGCACACACAGACACACCCTTCCTCTCCTCCTCCTCCTCCTCCTCTTCCTCCTCTTCCTAAACCCCAGCCAAGGCTGTGGTGGGAAAGAACCAGTTTTAAACAGAAAAAAAAAATACCCCCAAAAATATGGCATTGTTGGATTTCCCCTCCCAAATTCTGAACACTACCCAAGTGCTGCCTCTTGGTGCCCACAGGGAATAATAATTCATTTGTTAAATTGTAATTTAGGAAAATAATTGGGATTTTTTTTTGTAGGTAGACCCCCATCCATGGATTTATTTTTTAAAGTGTTTTTTTGTTTCCCAAATTGGCAGCCTCATTTTGCAGATGGAGAAACAGGGGGCCAGGATAAGGGACGTCCTTTGCTTCAGTTCCCAGCACAGCCAGGAGCAGCCTTGAGGAGGGCCAGCAGGATTTCTCCATGGGGGGCAGGCAGGCTGCATGGGAGCTTTTCTGGCTTGAAACTTCTTGCTCCTGCTTTAGACTAACCCAGAACTGAGGGTTTATCCTCTCCCAGTGAAAGCGCCTGAGAAAAGTCAGGAATTGGTTTCCTCCATCGCTGGCAAGAGGAGAGGAGAAGGACACTGGCATCAGGCATCCTGAACCCCAGCAAGCTTTGCCACCCAAAGGATTCCAAATCTCATCCTTGCCTCCCAGCAAATGACAAAAATGGGAGAGGAGAAGAGTTTTTCACTCCTTGTCCCCTTGTGCAAGGCCACGGTGCTGACCCTGTTCTGCAGCTGTTCATCCTTGTCCCCATCCCCTTCTACCTCCAGGTAGTCCAAACTGCTGTGACAGAGCACCAACACCCCTAAACATCCAAGAAGGGTTAGTTAGGCCTTAAAAATGAACAGATGAAGGATATTAGGTCTTCTGTATGTGGGATTTTACCCCTTCAGAAGCAGCAGGGGGTTGTTTGCACTATTTCCCCCTCATCGCTGGAAAAAATAACAATGCCCTTTCAAGCAAATGATCACCAAAGTTCATTGCTCAGTCTTGTCTTTAACGACAACATGTGAACCTCTACAAGGAACCAGCATGAAATGCCCTGTTTTTTGGTGCAAAACCCACCTCATCTCTTTGATGAGCAGAGATGAGAAGAGTAGAGGGGAAAAAAGTGTCTTTATTTCTCTCTTCCCCACACATATACCCACCCTAACCCAGAAAATCTCTGCAGGTTCAAAAGGAAAGGGGTGTGGTATTTTCTTTACACCCCAGAAGTGTCTATTTCCTTACAGCCAGCACAGGAGCTTGGATCAAGGATCTTAAATTCATGATAAAGGGCTATCTTATAAATAGAAAGGAAGATGTAGGAGTGACTTGCCTCTGCCTCCTTCTCTTGTGTTCTTGTAAAATCCAGTTCAAAACCCTCTGAAAGAAAAAGTGAGGGCATTTTAACTTCCCAGGAATTGTTTATATGAACTATCACTTTCTTGCCAGGTAGGAGAAAACGAGGTGAAACCCAGGCAAGGACCCTGTGCCACATGGAGACACCATACTCAGGGTTGTTCTCCACCGGGAGCTGAGGGGCACGATGGTGAAAACAAGTGTTGGGGCAACACTCGTGCTGCTGGTGTTGGCAAAGAGCCACCGTGGCCTCAGGTCCTTGTAGGGCTTTCACAGATCCCAGGATCTGATGGGTTCAAAGGGACCCTCAAGGATCATCAGGACCAGCCCCAGAAGTCACCCCCTTGTGCCCCAGAGCATCATCCAAACCCTCCTGCAGCTCTGGCAGCCTCGGGGCTGTGCCCACTGCCCTGGGGAGCCTGGGCAGTGCCCACCACCCTCTGGGGGAAGGACCTTTTGCTGAGATCCCCCCTGCCCCTGCCCTGACACAGCTCCAGCCCTTCCCTGGGGCTGTCCCTGGTCCCCACAGAGCAGAGCTCAGTGCCTGCCCCTCCCCAAGAAGTTGTCCCTGCACTGAGGTGTCCCCTCAGTCTCCTCTTGTCCAGCTGAACACCCCAAGTGCCCTCAATGTCCTCACACCTTCCCCTCCAGGCCCTTTCCCATCTTTGTTGCCCCACTTTGGGTGCTCTCTGAGAGCTCAGTAGTTTCCTTATCTTATGGTTTCAGACAGATTTGGAACTGACTGGTCAATCCTGGTCCACAGACTGAGTGTCCACCCTCTCACAGCTCCAGAGGTGGAAGGAGACTTTGCAGACAGATCCTCCAGCCTGCTCCTTGCTCCGTGGAGAGCTGACCTCCTTCACCACGACCCTGTGGAGGTGCTGGTGCCTCTCCCTCCCCTGTGCCCCGTGGCCTCTCCTGCAGCGATTCTCCACACAGAGCATCCCGCCTCGAGCCGGGAAGCCTTAACTGGTTTTTGCAGATACCATCAAACACATTTAAACAAGCCTGATGCTTGAATGCCTTTTGCATCAGGTGTGTTATACATAAACCACGTTGAGTCAGTGATAGTGCCCTTATCTAAAACAGAAGGCAGGGAAATTGCACTGTGTCAGATGGTTCCCAGACACCGGCGGGGAACGGGCTGTGACGGGCAGGCGACGGCAGCAGGGGCAGGCAGAGCTCTTGTTCCCTGCCCCGGGGACAGGCAGAACTCCTGCTCCTTGCCCCTGGGGGCTCTCCCTTGTCCCCTGTGTCTGGCGAATGAACGGGAGAGCAAAGACCATGCCCAGGTGGGTGCCGGGTGGGTGAGACTGAGTCTGCTCCGCTGTGCCCTGGACACGGGTTTGGGATGCAGCTTTAAGGAGGAATTCTGTTTCCTCTCCTTCTACTCAGATGGTGAAATGTTGATGTTTAACCACGCAGTTTAAAGCTATTTTGCTTTAACCCTCCACATTGCCACAGCCACACGGAGTTCCTGCAGCCCTGGTGACCTTCTTGACATTGGAAGTTGCTCCCGGTGGGAAATTGCCTTGAAGATTTCCCTTGGTCATCTGCTCTCCTGGGCAGGGAAGTGGTCTTCTCCAGCCTCTGCTGGGCAGGAATTGCATCTCCCTCTCAGCAATGTCCCTCACAAATAAGCAATCCCCAGAGAAACCCCTAAATCCTACTCAAGTGCTCCAGCAAAACCATGGCTCTTACTCCTGCAGATGCATTTCTGGTCCTACCTAATGCTCAGTCGTAGTGCCACAGGATTCCCTGGGTCTAAACTAACTCCCTCAGGGAGTAGAAGAACATCTGGAGATGTGATAAACCTACACAACCTTATTTTTATTTTTTTATGGAGTTTGTCTTTCTCCTCACCACCCATGGGGGTGTTGAAACAAAGGTTTTAGACCTAAGTCTGTGCCTTGGGGTCATTTCTGCTCTACAGCCAGGTCTGTGTGTGACCAAGGTGAGGCCCTGCAGCTCCCCCATCCCACCACTCTCTGTTCCTCTCTGCTACCTGGGGGATGAGAGCACTGCTTGCTCGGAGGGGTGTTGGAAAGATAAACCCAGTGATGCACCCAGCAACGGTGGGAAGGGAAGCAGATAAGCACCCAGGCTAGAGGATAGAGGCACAGGAATTATCTGAAGGCAGGAAAAGGATTATCACTGCTGAGAGAGTCCAACTCTGCTCAACAGGGGAATGTCTGACACCAGAAAAGTCTCTCTGTGGTTCCACCAGCAGCTCACACACAGTCCATACATCCACCCCCCATCTGGGAGCCTCTCACTGATGTTCCCACACCCCCCACCTCCATTTCCGAGTGACTTTTGGTTAATTTGGACACTTGGAAATAAAACTACTGGCTGAGCGTGGACATGTTGTGATTTCTTCAAGCTGAAACCCGTCTTTGAAATTGCAGCTGTGACTCAGCCACTCTTTAGGGCAGCTTCTGCTCCCAGTGCCATTTGCAGCCAGGCAATTCCTTTGTTAGCCAGAGCATGCAATGCATCACCCAAACACCTCTTGACCTCTTGGATACCTGGGCCTCCCTCACCTGGGGGAAGGGTAAGAAGCCATCCAAAGAAGGGCGACTGGGCCATCTTTACCACCAGGAGAGAAGCCTTGCTGTGAAACTCCATAAAGGACCAAGAACTTGCTCTTCATCTTTTCTCCCTCTCTCCCCCTCTCTCGCCTTCTCCCACCTCAGAAAGTAATCTCATCCTTTCGTCACATATTATTGAAATCCCAGCTCTTAAAAAAAAAAAACCCTCATTTTTTTTGCCCAGACTGAGAGCATGTCATTCGGAAGTGATGTGCAAGGCAGGAGATAACCAGGTAGAACTCAGCGATTCGCCACAGAAAATGGCTCCATGGATGGTTGTAATGCTATCAGAGCCCGGCCCTCAATAGCTCTTTACCGCTCCCAAGCTCAGAATCTGCTGATTCAAGAACTTTGCCTGTGCAGGCGGAGGAGGAGGAGGGGACTGGGGCTGAGGGAGATGGGAAGGTGTGTAAAAATAGAGCGTTTGCGGCCCGGACAGAGCATATAAGGATGCAAAGACTCTGCTTTTTTTATTTTTTTTTTTTTATTTTTTTTTATGGGTTTTTTTTTGGTCCCCCCTGCTCGCGCTGCCGCTGTGTGTCCTCATTTCATGCTTTGCTTGTGCCGGTTGGGAGGGCTGAATCCCCTCGGCTCGCTGCTTAGAGTCCAACAGTTGCTCTCCCCCTGAAAGGGAGGCAGGTGGGAAGCTGATTCCCTGCAAACAGGGCCCGAGCAGATGGGGACTCTGGGGGGTTCCTTGGGCTGGGAGCTCTGGGGGGTTCCCTGGGCTGGGAGCTCTCCCGGTGCCGAGGAGTTCAGGGAGGAGCATCCCACGGAGTTCTCCCCAAATACGCCTGTGCTTGTGATGCCTCTCTCTGTTCAGCAGCTGCTCTTTCAGGGCTGGGGTTGCACAAGTCTTTGGAGAAGGAAATACAGCTTTAAGCAGCCAGGTGGGTGGGAGGTGGACTAGAGACAGATGAGTCTGTGGTCCCACCAGCACAGCCCTGAGATGAGCTCGGTCGGTTCAAGCCTGGTGCTGATAACATCAAGGTGGTGAGTTCCAACCCTTTATGGACCATTCACTTAAGGGTTGGACTTGATGATCCTTGAGGGTCCCTTCCAACTTGGGACACTCTGTGAACTGTGACACCTTCTTGGGTTCCAGCCCTGACTTCCTTCTTCTGACTTTAGATGTGAGTGAGGGTATCCAGAACATTCTGGTGACTTTGTAGACCAGTGCATTATACCTCAAACCATATTTTGGTATAGAGGGGGGCCTCTGGAGGGAACGTGGTGCAGCTGCCTGGCTGCTGGAGCAGCACAGTCCCCTTCCAAGCAGAGGATCTGTCGTGTTGGCACGCACCACGGATCCATGGATGGGAACTCACTGCAGGCTTCTGCCACTCAGTCTGCCCTGGTCTGGAGAGACCAGAGATGATGTCCAGCCACCCCAGCAGTCTGCCAACCTCCCACCTGAGCTCCCACGCATATTACCAGGCCACTGGTGTTCAACCACCAAGGAACCAAGCCTACCATCTCCCAGCCTAAGAGAAAACAGAGAGGTTTGACTGATCAGAGAAGCTTTTTCCCTCTCTGACAGATCCCATACTGGGTGATCTTTTTTATGGAGTGCATGATTTCTGGGTCAGGAAGCCGCTTGCTGGTTTACTTCTGTCTCCTGCAGCCCTGCGTAGCTGGGGGCTTTCCCCCCCTATCTGCCCTTCCCATCCAAGGGGAAGTGGCTGCCAGGCTTGGCCTTAAGTTTCCTGTCAATTTTCTAGTCCTCATAAATTTAGGAGCCGTCAGCAAAGTAAAGGAGGATCACAATACCATACATGGAGAACTGCATAATCTTGAAGACGAGGGTAAAGGAAATGGGATGAAATTTAAGACTACTAAATGCAAGGTCATGCACTTGGGGATTAACAAGAAATTCTGCTCTAAACTGGGAGCTCATCAGTTGGAAATGAGAGAGGAGCAGAGAGATGTGAGTGTATTAGTTAGCCAGAGGATGCCTATGAGCCACCAGTGAGGAAAAGCAAGGGGCTGAGCCTCTCTTGGGTGAAGCATTCCCAGTATAGACCAGTGGCACGGCAGTGGTGTCATGGGCAAGACTTCACCTGGGTTGTTCTCTACAAGGAAAAGGTTGTCCAATCCATAGGAAAGACTGAACAGGGGAACACAGAGGTGATGTTAAGGGAGGATCTTGACAGCTCTTGGTTTGTCTAACAACTAATTTGTTGAACTGCCTGAGAAAAAACATGAACTGCCCCTTCTTAGAGGCAAATGGAAAGGCTAAAAGACACTGTTTTTTTCCTGGGCAAATGGAAAGAGCTTGAAGCAGTGTGCTTTGGAAATTGCAAATAGATTTGTAGTATCAAAGCAGGGACATTGTGCAACGTAACCAACTCTGCCTGTGTCCTGTGAGGGAGATGCACCTCCACGGGCAGCATCCCAGCTGAGAGCCTTGGTCCTCTGAGCCTGTGATAATCTCTGGGAGACAGCCTGGAGTCAACAGCAACCCCTGAAACAGGGACACAAGACTGACCCAATGAGACAGGAGCACAAGAAACCCCTCTTAAGTCATGCAGACTTTGCTCAGCACCAGGGAGACAGAAAACCTTCCACTGGTGTTTTCCAGAACTGTTATGGTCAGAACCTTCCTGGCCTCTCCAGCCAGGAAAGCTGCTTTCCCTCTGCCAACTTTCCCCTCTCCTCTCTGTGTTCATCTACTTAAATTAATCTGGCCATAAAACAGAGGGGCTAAAATGGCACCTGGCAGGGTATTTTAATAGTTATGTTGGGTTTTTTTTCCTCACTCCAGGGAGGTTAAAACTGGAGGTTGAGGCCGTGTGGAGGATTTTTTTTTTCAGGCTGCAGCCAAGTCTTTTGCCATGTGTTTGTGCACACACATCCCTGCCGTGGGTTGTCACCTTCCCCCTAAGCCTGGATGGGTGTCCCGTTCTTTGGGGACCTCCCATCCCACGGCACTTCACACCCTCTGCAGTCGCCTTTCACTTGGTGCCGCAGGGGATTTAGTGTAAGGGCCTTGGAATGAAACAGCACTCCGGGAACAGGTTTATAGTCGCTATTTACTGGCACAGGAGCAATGTTTCAAGCTGTGCTAAGAGGTGGGGATGTGTGTCATCCTCTTCAGCAGTTCTCCCTGCACAAAGAAGTCTTTCCCCTGGCTGCCCTTTGGCATTGCTTTTCCCCTCAATGAACACATCCCTCCTGGTACATCCCATGCCTGTCCAAAACCTTACTAGCCATTTACTACTCTGCTTCCACCAATCCCTTGTTAGAAACAAATTCTTGAGCAGAACTTTCCCCTGAGTAGCCCTGTCACGACCTCTGCCACTTTGAGGGTGTTGTGACTCCTGCCTGGTCAAGGCAGATTGTTTTGTGGCTACAATCAACCATGAGGACAAAAGAAGAAGGAAGAAATACCAAATTGCAGTGCATCCCTTTTGCTTTTACCCCAATGCTATTAATTCTGTGGACAGTGTGTCCGGCTGGGATGGAGCAGCATCCAAGCCCAAACCACCCATGTGCCACTCCCTGGGCCACACCATCGAGGTCTCACAGTGAGGTCAAAGAGCTGCCAGGACTGAGTCTGAATCCCAAAATAAAGGCCTTGAGACTTCTTCTCAAGTGGTGTTTTTGTGTCCTCTTGAGTGACTCCAGGTAGTCGTCTCCCCTTCTTTCACAGCTGAGAAAGTCTTGCCAAGAGGAAAGTCTTTGGGGTCTGCTCACATTCCAGCAACACTCCGGCCTCCAGAAGGCCCTTTCACAGCACACAATATGGCATTGTGATTAGATATAAACTGAAAGTGTATTTCCTGCCCTTCAGTAATTACACTGGCTTATGGGAGCTTTATTCAGCATGAAGCTTTATTATTCTGCAGAATGAAATTCTGTATAATTTTCCTCTCCTCCAATGCGCAGATGAAAAATCATATTTTGGTCGGAGTTGGGAAGAAAGGCTCGGTTATCACTTGAGAGCGTGGTGTTATTTTCCCCCGGAATTAAAAAATCCATCTGGGTGTACGACCCTGCTCACCCTCCTGCCTCTCCATTCAGCCTTTTGTATGCATATGAACCTTATCAATTTCCACTGCTGTGGAATAGGGAACCAAACCAGCGTGGCTCCCCCAGTCCTCCCCACTCTGATGCAAACACGTGAGCTGAGCAATAAATGAGGGTGAAACCTCCTGCTCTGCTCCAAAGGGGAGGGAGGTGCAAATGGAATACCTGCTCTGAGGCTGTTGCTTGTGAGCATCAGTGACAGGACAGCCAGGGGTGGCAGGACAGGGCCTTATTTATACAGCTGGCATCAAGTGAGGCTGAATTCCAAAACCAACTGGGCCACCTAAGGTGGGAGTCCCTCGTGCAGGCACAGCCCAACTCACTCCTCACGGCAGATGTTTTCTTCTTGGCATCTCTGCCACAAAGAGAGGACTTGGAGAAGCAGTTATGTCCATATGTCCTATGGCCACAAACTCCCAAGTGTGTCTGTATGGACTGGGAGTCATTCTGTTTCCTTGGGCACTTGGTGATGCAGCCTTGGGAAGGGCAGAGGAGGGGCAGGCACTGAGCTCTGCTCTGTGGGGAGCAGGGACAGCGCCCAGGGAGTGGCTGGAGCTGTGTCAGGGCAGGGTCAGGGGGGATCTCAGCAAAAGGTTCTTCCCCCAGAGGGTGGTGGGCACTGACCAGGCTCCCCAGGGCCGTGGGCACAGCCCCGAGGCTGCCAGAGCTGCAGGAGGGTTTGGATGATGCTCTGGGGCACAGGGGGTGACTTCTGGGGCTGGTCCTGTGCAGGGATGAGAGTTAGACTCTCTGGTCCTTGGGAATCTCTTCCAGCTCAGCATATTCTGTGATTTTGGGAAATAATTAAAGATGGTGGTTCCTCTAATAAGAAGAGTTTTTCTCATGGTTGTTGTCATGAAAATCAGCCTGGGAACAGAATTCATCTGCCTAAATTAGACATCCTAGGTTAAGTGGGTTACATGGGATGAGACCCCGGGTGCCCATCTCAGGACTGGATACATCCTTGAATGCTCCCTTGCTGTCCCTCCTCACTGTTCCATGTGGACGGGCTGTGCACATTGCAAGGGAACACTGACAGAGGCAGTTCTGGCAGATGAGGAGCTTGGAAAGCACGAAACCAAATATTGGTGTTGTATTGGGAATTCTTGGTGGGAGTGCCATGTCAGCACAGTGTTCCCTGGAAGGGCTCTCAGCTCAGACCTGAGATCACTCATCCCAGAGCTCTGGAACATCAAGGAAGCTGTTCCCCTGGGTCTATGTCACATGTGGGGAGCAGTGGGGAGATCCTTCCTCTGGGGATCCTGTGCTCCTGTCCTGGCCCAAAGCAGAGTAGTGGACAGTCCCTGCCCTGTCATTCCTCCATGTGCACATTTACACAGGCATCCCAGTTCTCCAGCCTTCTACCTAAGCAGGTGCTCCATCCATTTCTGCACAAACCACGGGAACAGTCCCTCAAGGAGCTGCTGTGACCCTGACCAGTCCCTGTCCTTTCTGCATTCCTCTGCCTTTTAAATATCCACTTCTATCCACAGAAAATGGACTGTGTCCAGCTCCTGTTGGTTGTCTTCCAGTTGGTGTCCCTCACTCCACAGTCAGAAAGCCTTGCAGGAGGCACCTCCAGTTCACAGCCTTTCTCTGGCCCCACTCTGCCATGACCTTTGGTGTGTCTCATCTTCCTGCACATCCCCCCAAGAAGTTTGGATGTGGTATTATCTGCTCCCCTCCTACCAGCTGTTCTGGTTGCCACTGTGTTGATGGTCAATGCATTTATATCTCTCGATGGAGGCCCTGGGATGGGTTTGGAGGGTCTTGGAGGTCTGGAACTTTGGATGGACCCTGACATCCAGAAATAAGGACAACTTTGCTGTTTGATTAACAAGACTACAATAGGACAAGTAACCTACTCCAGTGGATGGTGTCCCTGCCCGTGGCAGGGGGTTGGACTAGATGGTCTTTAAGGTCCCTTCCAACCCCCAGAATTCTGTGATTCTGTGAATAATCAAAGAAAACACGCACAGCTGGATTGTCACCAGTGGTACCAGTGCTGCCGACCTGGGTGTGGCAGGACAGCAAGGGAACTTGCATTGCTATTCATGCCTTGGCCCGGGCTTGTCAATGGAGAGGCATCAATTACGGGGGGAAAAGGAGGAGAAGGGACGGTGGAAAGAGGTTTGTTTCCTGCCTGCTGCCTAAATGAGCGAGGGGGAGGGCAGGGCAGCCCATTTAGCAGGTCAGCGCTATCAGATGCCATGCCAAGCTAATTCCTAATTGGGGCAGTGTTTGTCAACAGCGACGGAGCCTTAATACACTGTAATCGCTGGAGCCACAGGCTCTGATAGGGATCTAAATCTCTGCTCTGTCCCTTTCCCTGCACAGGAGCGTGTCTGCTCCTGCCCTCACCGCACCCAGTCACTGAGCTCCGTGCACCCAGAGCCTTTACAAACAGCCCTTGCTCTCTCTCGTGACCCAGGGAAAGGAGAGGATGTGAGACACAACTAAGGAGGGGCAAACCCCCCCCCCCCCCGCCGCCACCATCGTGCTGAGGCAGCAATTCGTCAGAGGTTTCACAGCTGAAAGGGGTTTTGCATCACTGGACAGCAAACACTGCTCACCAGGATGAACATCTGCCTCCCAGAACAGATGCACAGCATGTCACCAGCTGCTTTTGGGATGTCCCCAGCTCCTCGTGTAGTCCTTCCTACTCTCTGACACAGCATTCCTGGAAAAGCTTCTGCCCACCTTTCTGGATTTTTCTCCTCACAAGAGCTGTAGGAGGCAACTGTATAGAGGAGTGCGTCAAGTGTGGAGCAAGGATGAGCTTTGATATAGGTCAGCTCTGCGTGCTGTGATTGAGTCAAGTCTTCCAAGTTCAAGAATCTCTCCTGACACAGGAGGTTAGTGAAGGATTTTGGCCTTCACCACTAAGGACTTCCAGGCTTTCTTCATGACAGGTGACGTTAAAGGGTTCTGCACTGCAGCAGGAGCAATGAGCACCATTGTAAGGGTCACGGATCCTGCTTTTCCCAAATCTGAAATTCCGTCCACTGTCCAAAGTTATTTCAGGATGCATGGAAAGATCTCATTATTTTATCAGTAAAAATATCCATGTTTTTCTTTGTGGATAAATGCAAGGTGCTCTTTGCGGGGTATCACTAAGACAACTAAAATTCTTCTGTGGTCTCAACAGGTGAAAAATAAACAGATCTACTCCAGGTTGTGATGCTTTCTTGTACCTCAAGTAAAGTTTGGATACCAGGATGCAGGTCTAACCCTTCCGTCTTGCAGGGTTCCTCCTCTTCCTCCTGTTATGGATGGGTCTATGGATGCAGGGATGCCTTTCCTCAACAAAAAAAAGTCACATTGTCTTTAGAAGAAACAGCTAGACATGTCCCAAATCCAGACAGGGATCGCTGAGACATCTTGGAAGGAGGAAGAGCCCAAAGGCTCCTCAGAGGTGGGTCTGACCCCGAAAAATGCTCCCCTAATCTTGAGTTATGGCGACATCCCATTGAGCAAAGTTGCTGGAGAGCTGCAGGAGCCTCACTTAATTCTCTTCATCCATTATCCTGGGCTGCCACTCGGCACCTGCCGTGTCTGTGTTCCTTCTGGCAGGATGGAGGAGCGGAGAGGGGAGGGGGAAGACCCCGAGGTGTCTGCCTTGGGTGGATTTATGGAGAGGGAAGGAAAAGCATTCCCACCGCCCCCGAATCGTCACCGTGACCACGCAAGGCCACGGCTGTCCTTGTGCGTAAACAACACCACGGGGTGAGTTATTACCCACCCAAAGAGCCAGAGCCCCACGCCGGGGGGTGCTTTTGTCTCTCTCTTCGTGCCATCTCCAGGAGCCCCTCAGCCAAGCCTCCTCCTGGCATGTGCTCTGCTTACCTGTGATTTATGGCCGATAATCACTGGGCGAGCCATTTGTAATCAGACGCACAACAAAGACATCCTCGTGCTGAGAGGGAGTGATAACGCACCATTTAGTAATTTTTGTGCAGTCAGTAATTTGGAGAATGAATGATAATTTCCCGAAGTGAAAATCTGCAATGACAACCCTTAGTGCTATTCACCTCGTGAATAAAGATCCCTTCCTCTCCATGTCTTGTGATAAATTCCTTTTATTAGGGCCACTTATGTGGGACTTTATCTTAATCGTCTTAAGTGTGGGGCAGTCTCTGTGGTGAGGTTGGGTCGTTTTTCACCTCGACCTCCAACATGCTCTGTGAAGTAAATAAATACCAGGCAGTGGTATGGAATCAGTCATGAAATGAAATGGGCTTTGCTAAGGCAATACTCTGACTGGCTGCACATCTGCACAGCAGGAGGGGCTGAGGAGCAGGGGGTCATCTGTTACACCCACACGAGGAGGGGGAACTTTCCGATAGGAAAATTGGGTGGTTTTGACCATCGCCACTCTGAGTAACATCAATGCATTGCACTGCTGCAGAGTGCATTTTCCCAGTTCCAACAGTATCAGAGCCATAGAATGAAATCATGGGATGATCTGGGTTGGAAGGGACATTAAATATCATCTTAAATAGGTTCCACTCCCCTGCCATGGGAAGGAACACCTTCCACAAGACCATGTTGCTCCAAGCCCTGGCCTTCAACACTTCCAGGGATGGGGCAGCCACAGCTTCTTATTATTTAGGCCAGAAAGGAAATACAACTGATGGAGCTCTGGATTTTCAGGTAGAAATGTTGCCTGAAAAGCCAAGATGATTTTAGGAGCTACCAGGAGCTCTGCTTGATGACCCTCCTGCTGTAATGTATCGTGGAGTCTCTGTCCAAAATGGGGGCATGGAGTGCTGGGTGAGGTTGTTTTTGAGCTAAACTGATGTTCTTCTGCATGTCACAGGCTGGGAGCTGCCATCTAATAGCAAAGGAGTGACTTCATTCTCCATTTCTAGGCTTCTTGGACACCATTAGCAGAGCTGGCAGAGTGGCTGGTCCTGGAGGATCAGTGGTTCCCTCCTCTGTTTTACATTTCGATCATGAATCACGCAATGTCTGTGTGATCCAACAGGAGAAGCGTGTCCCCTCCAGCAGTGACACCTCCTGCATCCCCTCAGCACTGCCCTGAGGTTGTGTAAAACACTGCATGGGCAGAAATGTGTCGGGGGGAGTTTCCTGAAGGCAACTGGAGGACACACAGGGAGCCCCATTTCTGCCACAGGACTGAGTTTTGGTCTTCACTGGTATTTCCAGCACGGACAGGGATTTGATTTCTATGTCACCAATAGAATTTCCATAAGAAGCTCCAGTGAATGTGACCTGGAAAAAAAACAGCACAGGGAATAAATGGTGTTACAGGGCACAACACACAATACCAACCTTTCTCCCAGGTAGTCTGGACTTTGGTCACCTCGTGAAGGCCAAATGTGAGCTGTTTGCTGCAATTGTGATGTTGAGGTGCAGCATTTCTTTGTCTGGCTGTGAGCACAGAGAGCTCGTCTCTTCCCTGTCGTCATTGCAGCTGTGATGTAACTCCAGACAGGCAGCAAAGTTAGGAAACATGCAGATTATTTCTGCTCTATCTTAATCGTCCTCACCAGGGAGAAATATAAGAGGAGAGCTTTTTAAAACATTTGGATAAAGTGAACTGAAACGATGAAATACTTTAAGAACAGGAAAGTCTAAATGAGCTGGAAATAACGTCTTCATTGGAAGGACACATTTTCATCTCACTCTCCTGCACTTACATGAACACACCCGATGCTACTGCAGGAGAAATAAGGCCTAAAATGTGTGCTCAGCCTTTGCCAGCTGTGTCTGTCACACTTCCCAAATCCCTCAAGCCAATGGCAAAAACCTGCCACCGAAGAGTCACAGAATGTCCTGTGTTGGAAGGGGCACACAAGGATCATCAAGTCCAACACCTCTGGAATGCCACTTCCAGCTGCTCTCATCCTGCTGCTCGGAGAGGTGGGAAGTGCTCACCTCACTAGGCTGGCCCAGGACAGCACCTCTTACCAGGAAATTCCACAGCCAGGGGCAGACTCAGCTGGGTGTCCACACAAGGTAGGTGCCTCCATCACCGGAGTCCACAAAGGTGTTTTGTCGAGCAGCTGTACACGCCAACTTTGAGGTGCGCTGAGCTGGGAATTTGTGACCCTGAGGAATGACAGAGCTCAGGTGAACACTTCATTGGGAGCCAAAAAATCGTAGAATAGACCATTCTGTAATATGTGGCCTGCTGGGATGGTTGTACAAGGAGTAGATGTATCATTCCCACCCACCAACAGGCCAAAGTGACTGAGTGACTTTGGATACTCCACTGCTTGAGCCTGTGGCACAAAAGTTTTCCCTCCAGTTCTATTCATGGTTTCTAAACAGTGAATTCACTACTCTGCACCAAATAGGTCCCAACCACCACCCACCAGTAGGATTGAGCTCTTTGACTTGATCAGAAGAGGGATTCATATAGAGAAAAGATGTCAAGGATGATGTGTGGGTCCCTCCATTGGTCTCAAAAGAGGCAGGTTGTGCTGTTTTAGAGTAAAACCGGCAGGAGAAATGAATCCAACTCAGAATGGGATTGCAAGTCAGAATAACAATTTAATAAAAGATCACAAAATACACTGAGACAGAAGGAAAATCCGTTTGACCCACAAAAACAGATGTACAGCCCAGTACAGCAGGGCATGAGTAGAATGGAGCTCACCAACCCCTGTGCTGAGCACCACGGGGGCCCCTGAGTGCAGAGTAAGAAGAAAGGAAGAAACCTCCTGGTGAGGATGATGGTTGCAGTCTGGTCGAGAGTGGCTGTGCAGTCCTGTTGAGGCTCTGCTCCTCCTCTGGATCCCACCAGTGGTGTCCAGTCCCAAAACCCCAAGCTTATCTCTGCTTGGGCTCAGATGGGAACGCCCAGTCCCTCCCCCAGGGTGGGGAGTTTCACAAGGGGTGATTTACTCTGTGAGGTCAATCCTGGCATATTTTTGGCATCCCTGATGACCCCTGAGCAGACATGACCCTTCAGGTGGGTGTGAAGGTGCTGGTGGCTCCCAGAGGGGAGTTCTCACATCTGAGTCATTGGTGTGAAGACAGGAAAACTTCCTTATCCCATAGGAGTTCCCAAACACCCCCCTGTGCCCTGAGGGGTGGGGTGTGCCCTGGGCAGCTGCTGCCAATGGTCCATGGTGAGCAGTTCATGACAAACATGACCCAGAGGGTTTAGAATCCACACCCACCCAGTGACAAACTGATCCTGGCTACTATAACCAGGACACAGGTCACCAGCTGAATTTGGGATTTTAATGTTAGGAATCCTCTTTTGAACGATGCTCTTTGTACTGCTGGGTAGAATCTCTCTCGAGCCCACTGATTATATATTTTCTTCTGAATGGTATCTCTCCTTCTAATCAGCTGCTATTATTCCAAGTGATTAATTGAAGTCATTGGTCAGACTTATGTCTGGATGTCAGCTCCAACCATGGATGGACATACTGAAGCCATGCTCTTGAGCCATGTTCCCTGAGGCACAGGGCAGCATCCCACATTTTCTTGACTCTGGTGGTTATATTTCCACAACAGACAATACAATAAGACACAGAACTAAATAACTGATGCAATCAACCTTTTCCTGGGTCTCCTACAGATCCACTTCAAAGAGAACTTGCAGAAGAGCAAGTTGATAATCTTTTCTGGGGAGAAAAACAACTGGGGAACAGCACTTTAGGTGTTGCATCCTCAGTCATAGAATCATGGAATATCCTGAGCTGGAAGGGACCCAGAAGGATCAGCGAGTCCAACTCTTGGCCCTACCCAGGATGCCCTAAAACTCCCCACAATGTCCCTGAGAGTGTTGCCCAAATGCTCCTGAAGCTCTGGCAGCCTTGGTGCTGTGCCCACTGCCCTGGGGAGCCTGTTCAGTGCCCACCACCCTCTGGGGGAAGAACCTTCTCCTGAGACCCAACCCAATTCTGCCCTGGCACAACTTCAGTCCATTCCCTGGATTCTGTCACTGGTCACTACAGAGAAATTAATTGGAAGGGACCTTTAGGGGTCTTTTCCAACCCCCCTGCCATGGACAGGGACACGTTCCACTAGACCAGATTGCTCCAAGCCCTGTCCAACATGGCCTTGAACACTTCCAGGGATGGATCAAGAGGACTGGATTCAATATCTCTTCCCCATTTCTAATAATGCACATTCCTAAGTGAATCATCTACACACACACAAAAAAAAAATATTAAAGGTCCGATTTTCTTCCCTCTGATCCCTAGAAATGCAAATAGGATGTGTCCATCAGCAGGGCAGGAGTGATCACCTGGATACCCCATTCCAGGTGGGACTGATGGAGGATGTGATGGTCTTGGGAGTTGATGTTCACATTGCTGTGACAGTTATTTGAAGGATGGTGATGAGGTGTAAGGCGTGACAGCCAGGAATGGGCTGCTGTCATCTGGACCCTTATCATGACCTGCTGTCTGTGCATGGAGCTGCTGCTCACAGGACAAGAGGGCACGGCCTCAAGTTGTGCCAGAGGGGATTTAGGTTGGATATTAGGGAAAACTTCATCCCTGAAAGGGTGATCAGGCACAGGAACAGGCTGCCCAAGGCAGTGGTGCAATCACTTGATTGAAGGATGTGGCACTTGGGGAGATGAGTTAGTGGTGGCCTTGGCAGTGCCCTGATTGCAGGTCAAACTTCCTCGGGAGGGCCAGAGGGGGAACAGGCACTGATCTCTGCTCTGTGGGGACCAGGGACAGCACCCAGGGAAGGGCTGGAGCTGTGTCAGGGCAGGATTGGGTTGTATCTCAGCAAAAGGCTCTTCCCCCAGAGGGTGGTGGGCACTGACCAGGCTCCCCAGGGCAGTGGGCACAGCCCTGAGGCTGCCAGAGCTGCAGGAGGGTTTGGATGATGCTCTGGGGCACAGGGTGTGACTCTTGGGGCTGGTCCTGTGCAGGGCTGAGTGTTGGACTCAATGGTCCTTGTGGATCCCTCCTAGCTCAGCACATTCTGGGATCTTGGGTTAAATGTGGACTGGATGATCTTGGAGGGCTTTTCCAACCTTTACAATTCCATGATTCTGTGCTCAGGGCGGACATGCCAGGGCTCTCCCCCATTGCTCTGCCCACTGGAAACCCCCCGTCCCTCATTCCTTTGGTGACCAAGATCAGCCCCTGTGCAGAGCAGGGCTCCAAGGCCAATGAAAGGAATCCCAATGAAAGGGAAGTGTGAGGAGCAGGGAGCAGGGCTGGAGCAGGGCTGGGGGCCTGCTGAGCCATCCTCTGTGACAAAGTGCTGAGACAACAAACTTAACCTCCCTGTCCACAGCGCTCCTATCAGCCGTGGTTATTAAATCCCACAAAAGGAAGAAGAGGAGAAGTGAATAGGGTTGAAAGAAAAAGCACTTTCCCCATTTGGATTACCTCCTACAGAACAGGACCTGCCAGTGAAAGGCGGAGAGTGTAATTGCTGGCCTGAAAGAGAGAGGGAAAAAAGGGGGAAAAAAACACTATAAAAGGAAAGAAAGAAAGAAAGAAGGAAGGGGGGGAAAATTGATAATGAACAATTTATCCTCTGAGCTAACAGTTAATTAATTCTGAAAATATCTGTCAAGCTAATGGAGGGGGGGGGAGCTGTGCCACTGAACACAATTAGTAAAATAATAATAACAAAAAAGGGGGAAAGAAAAGAAGAAAAAAGATTTTTTTAAGGTGTTGCTATCTTCTTAGAGACCAGGCCCTTGGCTTCCCAATGTCATTCTCAACACAATTTTTTTTTTCTTCTCTCCCTTCGTCTCTTTTCAGAAATTGTTCTCATGAATGATTTATATATGTCTAGTTATCTGGAGTGATTTCTATGGACCCGGGCGCATTGCTGCATAATTGTTAATTTTAATGCCATAATAGCTTCAGATGGAGGGAGAGATTAGGCGTTTATTGCACAATTAAATGAAACATACTTGAGAATCACAAAAGGTTCCGTAATTATTTCAGACCATTAATAAAATGGGCATTAAATTATATGGGACACAAAAGGGAAAGGAAATAGATTTTCATTACAGCAATAGAAGCCGAGAGTAGTAATAGATCCTTGTTGAATTCTCTTTCTCTCTCTCTCTCTCTGAAATTAATTGTTGCCCGGCTTATTTCAAAGCAAAATAAAAGAGAAATAAAGTGTGTTAAAGAACCTCGGATGAAAGGGCTTTGTTTGATAAGGACAATAGCCAGTGATACACTCTGGGAAGAAAAAAAAAAAAAAAAGAAGAAGGAAAGAAAAAGAAAAAAAAAAAAAGAAAAAGAAAAGGAAGATTTTATTTTGGCTTCCTGCCCTCAGTCCTGGAGGCAGAGCGGGGACTGCGTGTGGACACACGAGGGCCTTCCTGCCCTTCCCAGCACCACAGGGCTCCGAGGGATGGGAGGGAGAAGGGGGCCCTCAGAAAGTTCCCTCATCCATTCCCGAGTGCCCCCGGTGATGGGATTTGGCACTAGGGGCGGGAGATGTGGGAAATGGGCACGAACCCCAGGGATGCTCCCGCAGCGTTTGGCTGTTTCTGGGTAAGACCCTGCGCGGTGGATTCACCTTGCATGGAAGAGCCAGGGAGTGCCACGGGGAAGGAAACTGCAGCTGGAGCCTCCCAGGTGTTCAAACTGCAGCAGAGCCTGGAGAGTTTGTCCTCTGAGCAGCCCCTGGGGACCCCAAAGGGGACAAGGTGAGGGGCTGGGGGAGGAGGAGTTCGTGTCATGCCAGACAAAGACTGGAGCAGCCTGGACCTGAATGCCACCAAAACCTCATCTCCTCACCTGGGAAGGTCCCAGGACGGGACCCAGCTGCAAAACAGGTCACAAAAGCCCACATAACACAGCCCTCCTTATTAACTCTCTTATTCAACAGTAATTATTTCCAATGACAAAATGAGGGGACCTGAGCAATGTCTTATCCCCTCCTTCAAATCAGTGACAGCCCCAAACCCCAAAATGCTAATGAGGGGGAGAGGAGTCGGAGCCCACTGGGGCAAGTTTCAGGGCTACTCAGGATTTCTGGAGGTAATAATTGGAGTCTCTTGGCCATTACAGAAGTCCCTGCATCTGGGGGATTTTAGGCACTCTGGAAAACCTCACCCTGCTTTCAGGTTCCTCAGTGTAGTTAAAAACATGTCCTTGATGCTTGTGGAGTTCGTGTTGATCTGAGTGACCGCAGCACAATTAGGACTGAAAGAGGTCAAAAGAGGGTCAACTGGAGCTACTGGGGAACTCATCTTCCACCTAACCAGCCTCACTTCACTGTCCTTAAACCCCTCTGAGAAGCCTAAATGAGAAAATAATTCTAAAGCATTGCTCGGTGCTTGGTCCGTGAAATGTGCTGGGCCAGTTCCCTTGCACAGCTCGCTCCAGGGGCTGCAGAGGTTTCCAGGCAGATCCCTTCATCACAGAAAAATGTCTTAAAAGGGGGAAACTGGAAAAGGAAGCGTTACCAAAATTTAAAAAATTTTAAAAATAAAAAAATAATATTGTGTCTGAGGAAACCAGAACCAGCTCCTACGTGTTGCCTGCTGGAATGTGCCAAGCAGGCAGCCAAGGAAGCTGGGGGTCGCCCCTTGCCGGGCTGTGGGAATTGCAGAGGGATGAGAATCGAGGAGCATCGGGAGGCAGGGATGAACAAACGAGCCGCCGAGGTGTCCGATCCCGCAGCACAGCCCGTCCCGCCCGGCTGATGCACATCCCACGCACCGCCGCTGGTTTAGGCTCCAGGCAGTGCTTTCCTCCGGGACAAAGCGATCCCTCCATGGACAGGGAAGGCCCGTGGATGTTGACAGGGGGAAGCTGGTGGCAGAGCTTCTCCTGGGAAAAGCAGGTTCTCAACAGTAGGTGCCTGTTGAGAGCGGGACTGAGCTGCTGCCTTCTTCCAGGAGGGGGGAAGAGGATGAGGAGGTAACAGGGACACCTTCCCAGCACCTCTGTGCAGCTGGATCTGGGGGGTTCCTGGGAAAACCAGAGCAGCAAGAAGGTCTTTCTGGGTGGGACTCTCCCTGGAGACTCCAGCACACTGCAAAGAGTGGAGAGTTGGGACGAGGGACAGAATCCCACAAACCCTCCCAGCCTCATGTCCCAGGCGGCCACCAGCCCCATGCTGAGCACCTGGAGCTCTGGTGATGGGATTAGGCCTGAAGAAGGGACCAACAGAAAAGGAGTTTGACATGGAGAGACTTAAGGAGAAATTGAGAAAAAATATTTAGGGGAAAAAAAAAAGAAAAAAAAAAGAGGGAATGGTCGTTCACGGGGGGAGGAGCAAATCGGAGCCTAAGCAGGGGAAAAAAAGAAAAGAAAAAGAAGTTAAATCGCTGTAGACGGCAATAGAAAGGCTTTGGGCTGCGGCTCCAGTGCCCTCTCCTGGGCAGAGCGAGCGGTGCTCCGGGGGGAGCGGTGCGCCCCGGGGAGGGAGCGATGGATCCCCGAGAAGGGAGCGATAGATCCCTGGGAAGGGAGGGATGGATCTCCGGGGAGGGAGGGATGGATCCGCGGGGAAGGAGAGATGAACCTCGGGAAGAGAGAGATGGACCCCGGGAAGGGAGCGATGGATCCCCGGCGGCCACATGATGTTCCCCAGCGTGGGAGTGATGCTCCCTGGAGAGGGAGTGATGCTCCCGAGGGTGGGATTGATGTTCCCCAGGGAAGGGATTGATGCTCCCGAGGAGTGAGTGAGGCTCCCCGGAGAGAGAGTGATGCTTCCCCGGGGTGGGAGTGATGCGCCCCGGGGAAGGGAGTAATCGTTCCAGGGATGGAGTGGTGCCCTCAGGGAAAGGAGCGACGCTCCTTGGTGGGTGAGTGAAGTGATGGGAAGGAAGTGATGTTCCCAGAGTGAAAATAATGATCCCAGAGTGGGAGTGGTGCTCCCCGCGCTGGGATTGATGCTCTCAGGGATGGAGTGATGCTCCCTAGGTGGGAGTGATGCTCCCGGAGTGGGAGTGATGCTCCCCAGGGAAAGGAGTGATGTTCCCTGGTGGGTGAGTGATGCTCCCGAGGAGGAGATGGTGAGCCCTGGGAGGGGGGCAGACACACAGTGCAGCCCTTCAGACAAGCACGAAGCCCCACACTGATTTGTACAACACCAAATAAGCCAAAGGATGCTTAAAGGGAAAAATAAGAAGCTAAAGGGAGAGTTGGTGAGGGAAAGCGGGGAGGGGGCAGAAAGTCTTAGGGAGATGAAAGAAGGTCGGCATCAGAGGAAAATAAAAAAGACATAAAATAAAACATGAACAATATGAAGTATTAGAGAGTTGCTAACAAGGACAAGGAAACCAGCCAAGTGCAGCAGGAGAGCAGCCATGTCACCCAGCTGGAAATGAGCATGAAGAGGACTCGAGATACAGGGTGAGTTTGATTTTAACATGAGGGAAGTTCTGCTTTTTCCAGGCCAGCTCTTGGAGGGCTGACTCAGAGCACAGGGCAAGGCCCCATCTTCTTCCCACCAAGGACACTCCTTATGGAATAGGCATCACTGAGAAGGGGAGCAATGCCTTGTCCTCTGCTCTGGGGACAGCAGTAACCCTGTGACCATCTCCTGCCACACAAGGGTAGAGGGGTTCCCAGTCTGTGCTGCTCTGGATCATCCATGTGGGTTGGTCACACAAGGGCTCGTGGCAAACTATCCTGTGTAAGTCTCAAGAGGAATATGTGCAGCTAGTCTCCAGCTGGGTGCAACTTTGGAAACCTGACTGTTGCATTTTTAGAAGGCAGGGACCAGAGGAAGGAGATGAAATCCAGAGACTTGGAGCAGTGGGACAAAATGGAGCAGGAGGAGGCAGCTGATACCAGTGGCCACCTTGATGTTGGATTGAAAAGCAAAGCTGAGAGTAAGGGACAAAAAAAAATGTCACCCCACTGTGCCTGGAGCTGGGGAAGGAGAAGGCTCAGGGCCAGCAACAGCTTGAGCAAGAGGAGCAGCTCCAACAACACTCCAAAGCAGGAGACCCTTGGAGAAGACACCAGAGGCATCATGACACATGGAAGATCCTTCTAAACGCAGCGTTAGTGCACAACCTTAGTCTGCTTTTGGGCTGCAGGCAGATAATACGGGTTTTTGGGAACTGCAGAGGGGTCTGCACCAGCAGGTGTAGGTTTGGGCCTCTCGGGTGAGCCCAGAGGAAGCAGGAAGGCAGTTTGAGTCTCATTGTGCTTTAAATTGAGGCAGATCTATCAAGGTCACGCTGCAGACACAAATAGGAAATGCATTGCCTTCGGATATCATCCCATGGGGGAGAGGGAACCTCCCAGCCCAGTGCTTCTCTCCTAGGAGAGCTCACAGGATGGCACCAGCAGTGAACCGGTCCAGCACTCCAGCTCTCCTGCCCGTTCTCCCGGCCAGCATTTTCCAGCCCATCCGCGGGCTGGAAGCAGCGCTGGAAGTGCCTCTGCCGGTGCTGCAGCTCCGTCTCCGAGGGGCTGTGGCTCCTGACAAGCCCTGCACAGATAACGTGCTTGGCACCGGCGAGGACCGAAGGGAGGCAGGAGCGGCGAGTGCAGCGATGCATCCTCAGGTCTCCCGGGCCCCGAGGCAACTCCGCGCTAATCGCCCGCTTCCCCAGATTAGCCCCGGGAAAGCCACGACTTGGCAGCTTCACTTGCCCCGGAGGAAAGCCCGGCGTTTATGGAAAATTCAGGAATTCCTGGATTTGCTTGCGCGGCCAAGGAAAATGTCTGGTCCTCTGTTCCCTATGCCCTCCTCCTCCAGCGTTTTGATGGTGACTGTGGGAAGCAGTCGCCTTGTCCTGGTGGCCACAGACCTGCCCTGTAGCCACCACAGGTGAGACCTGCTGTGGTGGTCCCGTGACCCTGCCCTCTGTGCACTCCAGGTTTGTTTCGGGGCTGTGTGAAACGGGAGCGACCCACTCCCTCTCATTAACAGAGATTAACCAACATCCTGATCAACATCTGGAGCACCAGAATGGTGTTGACCCCAGGAGTGCTCGGTAGAAACCTGTTTTAGCTAATCCAAAACAGGCAGCCAGCACCGGGGACTTTAGGGAGTGTGTTCATCATGCAGAAATAGGGGAAACAGTGTAAAACATAATAAATAAATCAGCATGAACCTCGTGGTCGAAGGGGGCGGCTGTTTTGTTTCCAGCTGGAGTCAGCAGTGCTTGAACGCAGCAGTCAACACGGGCAAGAAAAAACAAAAACAACCAAAAAACCAAAAGGCAACCGGCGAAGCCCGTGGGGCTGGGTTGGAGTTTCCTAGGTGGGGGTCAGCGAGGGGAGAGCTTTTAGCAGTGATTTGCACTCTCCCAACGGCATCTTTAGGATTTCTCTTCACTTCAAAGCAGAGATGCCCAGGCGGCGCGGTCCCTCGACGTGAGGAGCCGTGTGAGCCCCGTTCCCATGAAAGCACAGGGAGGTCGCACCTTCTCTTCTCCTGCGCCGCTGAAACGGGGCAAAGCACGAGGCAAAGACGGAGCTGCCCCGCTGAACAGCCAAATCCCCAGGTAGAGCTGCCCAGACTCGCTCCCGCCTCTCCAGAGGCCCCGCCGATGGGTTTGGAGTGCGTGTCAGGGCTTTCAGGAAGGACACGTGTCCCCTGACACCGCCGCGCAGCTCTGCCCCTCGGCACAAGCACAAGAACTCAGTGACCGGCAACCTCCAGCCCTGCAACGTGGGGTTTGGGGTCTCGGAAGTTGTGGTTGCCCGTCCCTAAAAGTGTCCAAGGCCACGGTGAATGGGGCTTGGAGCAACCTGGGTTAGTGGAAGGTGTCCCTGCCTTTGGCAGGGTTGGAACTAGGGGATCTTTAAGGTCCCCCACAACACAACCCGTTCCATGATCCTTTGATTCCCTCCTATCTGCACCTTCTCTTTGGGCTCTTTCACGACGGAGCCCCAACCTCGTGCACATCTCCCGGGTTTATTCTCGCACACTTTTAAACGCCGCTCCTCTACGAGCACAGCCTAAAATGTTTCTGGCACCTCCCCTTCTCTTGACACGCGGATCCTCCCCTCGAGACTCCGGAGTTTCCCCGCTGTTTGCCCGTCCCAGGAGGGTTGGATTGGCGGCTCCAGTCGCTGCTGGTGTCGGCTGGGAGCTGCTCTTTTCACTTCAGTGCCACTGAGTTATTTGGAGCGGCCGGGACCTGCCCGCGCCTTCCCCGCCTCCCCCGGGCAGGGCTGGGAGTGTTTCACGGGGGTGGTTTGTACGGTCAGCCCCACGCTGGGAGGGGCTGGATTTGCTGCGATGGTAGACCAGGGCGTGGGACATGTCCTTCTGTCCCGTCGCTTCCACAGCCCCCGCCACTGCCCTTCCATCTCCTTCCCACCCATAACCCAGAGCCCAAATCCCTGCACCTCGTAGACCAGTACCCAGAGGGGCAGAGCAGGGCATTAAAAATCCCGTTTAAATAGATCCTGCCTTTCTTCCCTGCCTTTATTTTAGCTGCAATGGTAAAATGTGGGTGCGACAGCACTCTGGTGGTTTAGAGCTTTTATTTTCCCCAGAAGTAGCTTAAAGTAGAAAAGTGTTGCCACCCCCACGACATCCCCTGCATTTCACCCTGTTTTGAGTTTGTAGCTGTTTCCTCTCCCTTTCCTCCTTCTCTTGATAAGGGATTTATTGTGGATTTCAAAATGTGGAATGTTGGTAAAACTTTTTTTCTTTAATGGAAAATTTCCAGAGGAGAAACATTCCTGGTTTGCAAGGGTAACAGAAAATGCATTTGCATCCTTGAAACATCTCTGCATTTGAATAGAAAGCCCTTCCAAAGAGAAGAGGGCTCAAAACATGAATACTTTGCAACTGCAACAGAAGAAGAGAAACAAGTAGGATTTTTGCAAACAGTTTTCATAGGATCATGGAATTGGTTGGGTTGGAAAAGACCTTAAGGATCATCTATTGAAGATCATATTTTTGCACTCTTGCCTCAGAAATCAAGCAGTGTTTTCAGGGAAAAAAATAAAAAAAATAGTAAAAAACCCCCATGACTCCCAGGTTGAAATTTTACTGCCAGTTCAGGGCTAGAGAGACAAACCCTCGATTTTGGAGGAAGGACAAATGTATTGAAAGCCACTCTGCCCAGTGTTCTATGACCAAAGAGCCTTTGGGCAGGAGCCACCGGGGTGGGCTGGCAGGAGAAGCCTTCCAGAGGCCTTTCATGGCAAACAGGCTCTGCTTGGCCTCTCCAGAGAGGTCAGAGCTGGAGATGGCAAGAGTACTCCCAGGCAGGAGCAGTCCATCCCCGGGATATGCCAGAAGGCTCCATTCCCACCGCACTTCATCCAGGACCGTTTTGATCCTGCTGAGGATCAGGAGCAAAGCCCTCTGACCCCAGCAGGCAGACACGTACCTGCCAGATAATGAATAAAGGCATGGCATGAGTCAGAGAGAGAGTCCTTGGGCTGCAATTAAATGCACAACCAGGACTGATTAATCGGAAAAGAATCCTCCGCAAACGGAAGAAAACACCGCGCTCACCGCACGTGTCGGGGCAGCGACGGGCTCGGCACATCCAGCACTGCCAAACTGCTTTCCCTCGGGACTCAAGCACACCTTTAACCTCGGGGGAACCGTGTGCTGGGACGCTACCAAAGCCAGAAGAAGCCACCCAAGAAGGAAAATGCTCTTCTGTTGTTTGGAGTCAATTTGGGGGATTTGTTGCTGAAAAGCAGCGCACGCACAGAAATAAACCTGTAATCTTCACTTTATCTCAGCAAATTTCTGCTCAAGCAGAAATTGTTGTCATCCCACAGGGGAGAACTCCGGTGTTAACATGGGAATAATAGCAAAGAAAAGGGCTAAACTACTTATTTCCTCTGCTTTGATTCATTTTGGAGGCTCTCTCCTCCTGTGTCGCTGACTGAAGGCAGCGTGAGATGCTGAAGTCGGTTAATTGTTATGGATCCCTGGGGCGTTATTCCAAGCCATGTGAAAGCACCGAAGGGAGCAATAATCACCTGTGATTCTGGTGAGAGTGTTAATCCTGTAAAATCTGGGAAAATCTTCAGTTTGGGGAGCACGTGGGACCAGTTTACTCACTGCAATGAACCTCCAAAGTGCCAAGGGGTCGGGCGGAGTCCTTTGGGCTGAGACGGGGCTCATCTTTTTGAAACTGCTCAGCTGTGATTTGGGGAGTCCAGTGGATGGAGAAATGGATGATGGTGGAAAAGAGAAAGCAAAACGAGTCCCTGGCTGAGGAGGTGAGAGTCTCATTACACCGCTGCTTGTGCCACTGCAGCTGGAAGGGAGGCACTGAGCTCATCGAGGCAAAGTTGTTTTTATC
Source organism: Formicarius rufipectus (assembly GCA_013399695.1). Taxonomy (NCBI): domain Eukaryota; kingdom Metazoa; phylum Chordata; class Aves; order Passeriformes; family Formicariidae; genus Formicarius; species Formicarius rufipectus. The sequence goes on from VXAU01003156.1 coordinate 3,609,457, forward strand.
CTGGCCCGACTGGCCAACGACGACTCCTTTGTTCTGGAAATTTGGTGCCTCCTCCTGGACGGGTCTACCAGGGCAGGAGCCATGTAGGCCAGACTCCCAAACTGAACCAACCACCAGTAAGGGGAAAGAATGTCACGGTTTGGGTACCGCAGTGAAGGGTTCCCCACACCACCCAACACCTCTGGTAGGTCTGAGACCACCTGACCATCCCAAGGCATTGGATCACAATGGAGTCAGAGCACCAGAGGCAAATTATGATGTTTCAGGCCTATGCCCTGGGCTGTGTTTGGATGGATGGATCTCATGCCATGGAGTGGTCCTTCCCAGAGGAGAATGGTGGTCAGGGGAGCTGTCTGTGCCCCAGGGAGTGTGAAAAGTCAGTGCTGTGTACAAAGCGCTCCTTCTTCCTCCCTGCCCTACAAATGTGCAGCTGTTGATTAAATCCCTTTTCAGAGCAGAGAGTTACAAGGCTCCTACAGCTTTCCCCAGCAGAGACCTCTCTGCTCCCTCTGTTTGCATGCTCACATCAGCCTCTGCCCACTGAATAACAACAGTAATTAGATGTGTTTAAATCCTGCTGCTCATTATTGTTTGGCCAGTAATCAGACAAGTCTCCTGTCTCCTGCAACCTGAACTGCCACAAGCTGCAGAGGAAGGCTGGACACAGCCCCTTCTCCTCCTCCTCCTCTTCTCCCACCTGCATCCCCTCACCTCTCCCCTCTGCCCAAATTGTATTCCAGCCATAACAAGCTTTCTTTCCCTCCGTGGCCAGTGGAACACGGGAATTACACTGGGACAATCTCATTTGTTGGAAGAGCCTACGGAGGCAAAGGGCCGGAGCAGAGGACACGGGGCTGATCCACAGTCCCACTTGGGGTGTCCAGCATCTGGGATTGAGGCAGGCAGTGTAACAGGAGGGAGTGAAACACTGCTCATACATCTTCCCAGGAACATCCTGGTTGGCAGGCAGAGGACATATTGCCTCGGTGTGTTGGTTCTTGGAGATGAATGGGCAGCTCTGGTTGGCCTCTGTGGAAGCTCAGATGTCGGATGCATATGTGGATGCCACTGCTCTTGGACACGGCTGAGGCTCAGAGGGAGGACAACCATCTCCACAGGGGTGAAGGTCTTTACTGGAGCAGCCACATCTGCAGGAGAAGCAGGGAATTCCTGCCTGGTGGAGCAGGTTTGTGCTGAGCATCTCCATGGTTGTCCATCTTTGCTCCTACCACTCATTAAAAAGAAAGCGGCAGGAAAAGCCCCATGGCCAATCCAGGCTTAGAAGGAGCAGCAAAGGACCTGAACCACCATTCAGATGTAGATACCAGCCCAACAAGGAGCCTTTGACAACAGCCAGTTGGCAACAGGACTTTGCATGAGCCCTGCCATGTCTCTTTATTATGACTAATAGACACACTTGCAGAAATCAGAATCTATTTCCAAGTGATTCATGAGTGTGTAGGAAAAGGAGGCGGGAGGTGGAGGGGGACACACACAACAGACTAAATACACCTGGTAATTTATTTGCTATGAATAATTTGAACAGCCCCAAGTGACAGAGATATCTCAGTTATTTGTCCTGGGGGGTAAACTTGCAGGTGCTGCAGACTGGGTGTGCTCCAGAGCAGGCCCTCCCGTCAACGTTCTCCTCCCCCGCCCCGGTGTGAACCTCTCTGGCCGTATTTGGAACCAGATGTAAGACATGCTTCACCCCAGCCTTTCCTTAATTGCCGTTCCTGGAATCTCCTGCCGGCTAAACTGCTCCCCGCAGAATCCCTGGCTCCGGGGGGAGGAAAGGGTTACTGAGCGTGCCTCCCTTTTTGGGCTGGGCGGGTGGAAACAGCGTTGGCTTTCATCTCCACACCTCGTAAAGAGCAAGCAGCTGCTGGAGGCGCGGGGGCCTTGTAAATCAACGCAGTAAATACCTAATGAAGAGGGCGCATCACCCGTCGTGGGCTCGGCTCTGCGCCCGGGCTGGGACCGGCTCCGGGACGGGGACATGTCGCTGGGCGCTGCCCTGGAGGGGATGCTTTGTCCCCACGTGGCTCCTGGGGAACGTTTGCTCCAGTTTTGGGTCGAGGTTGTTGAGTTTTCCCTTGAGTCGTTTTCTGGGGCTCGGCCCTGCCGTGTCAGTCTGGTTTCAAAGAGTGTCCAAAGGAGGGACATGGGGATGGGGAAGGTCCTGGGGGGGAAGGTGTGAGGACACTGAGGGCACTTGGGGTGTTCAGCTGGACAAGAGGAGACTGAGGGGACACCTCAGTGCAGGTCCAACTTCTTGGGGAGGGGCAGGCACTGAGCTCTGCTCTGTGGGGACCAGGGACAGCACCAGGGAATGGCTGGAGCTGTGTCAGGGCAGGGGCAGGGGGGATCTCAGGGAATGTTTCTTCCCCCAGAGGGTGGTGGGCACTGAACAGGCTCCCCAGGGCAGTAGGCACAGCTCTGAGGCTGCCAGAGCTCCAGGAGGGTTTGGATGATGCTCTGGGGCACAGGGTGTGACTCCTGGGGCTGGTCCTGTGCAGGGCTGAGGGTTGGACTGGATGATCCTTGTGGGTCCCTTCCAGCTCAGCAGATTCTGTGATCCTGTGAGAATCATCAATGTGAGAAGCAGCTCCTCCATATCTCATGTTTAATGTCACCATATTGTATCTGTAGGGTTTTGTCTTGTGGCATCACCAGACTGCAGTGCATTTCATTATTTTTGGTGTTAAAATTCAGAGACATTTTTTCCCATCAAAAATCTTTTTATTTGTTTCCAGAAACAAATGATTAGCATTAGTATTCATTAGTATTCGTGTTAACAATTGATAAAGAGCCCACTACTGTAGTATCTGTGCACAGCACACAAAATTCAATTAAAAATATAATAATTTCCTCAAGCCATGATCATATAATCTGTACCATCCCCCAAAGTTAGTTCCTGAGACTTCCCCCAAAGTTTGCTGCAGAGGGATTTGTTTGCCAGGGAAGAAGGACCCTGGGTCAGGAGGCTGTGGCTGAACGAGCAGGACCAGGCAGGGAGGGGCAGGACAGGGAATGAACACCTCAGACCAGGAACACCTTCTGGGAGCTCCAGGCCAGTGCAGCTCTGCTCCCATCCATCGTGTCAGTCCTACGGCAGGGTTGGTGGATCTCAGTTAGGCTGCAGCCCCCACCAAGGTAGATCTCCAAGCAGCTCAAAGGATTTAGGTCTTCTCCATCCAGGTGCTTTACTGCCTGCATCCCTCTAGCTGACTCATTTTTTGGAGTCCAGCAGTGATATTTCCCTCTCTCCTGGCTCTGCAGACTTGTTTCACAGCCTTGCTGTGCAGGAGCTCAATCTCATGCCCAAGGAAGGTGCTGGAGATCATCACATGGTTGGAGACCACAGCCCTGTTCTTTCCTCTTGGGGGATGGCTTCTGCATTCCTGGAGAGGTTGTCGGTGGGGAGGGTGTCTTTCCTTAATTTCTTGGGACCTATTGCTGACTCCCCACCAGAATATGGTCTCTGAGATTGCATTTGACTCACCCCAGAGCACACAGCCACTCCACACAAAGTCTGTGTGCCATGCGTGGGCACCTTCCTTGCTCAAGGACAGGTGGCCTTGCTCTGTTCTGATGAGTCTCTGAGGAACTTTCCCAGGCTGGGGATGAGCCAGTGAGCAGGTTTACCTCCAAGATGCCACCACAAACATCTGGCAAGAAACAAAAGGCATCTCAGACACATCTGGGCTCCCATAAAAGAGTGTTTGGAAGGAAGCCGTTGCCTTTCCAAACTGTAGGGTGGATGTGTGCCTAGTGGTCTCCCTGCAGCTCAGGGGGGTCAGTGGCAAGTTGAATTTCAATAGACAGAAGAACTGACTGGCTGTTTAGACCTGGTTTCACCAGCACAATCCAAAGCTGTGTAGTCCAGACTGTCCTGGTGCTGCCAACCAGCATCTCAATATTGGATGTGCTTTGCACAGAGTGAAGTTGAGGGAGGGTCTCAGATTTGAGGCTGAAGAACATCAGTAACTACTGATTGACTCCTACTGCCAGGGGGTAGAGGACAACATGGAGCATATCTTGCATGCTGGACAACCTCTTACAACTGTGATCCATTTCCAGCAGTTCAGGACCCAAACAATACACTTCAAATCTCCCTTTGTGCTCAGGAGAATATCCAGTTCATTTTGGACCATGTGGCAGATGACTTCTCCAGGGTTATAGCAGTCAGCACCTGACCATTGGTGCTCCTGGAGTCCTACCTTTGTCCTAGGAATGTGTCATGGGGAAGAAATGACCTTCAGTGATTAAATGATCCCAAACCCCAGCTGGGAGCTTCATCCTGAGGGAGCTGAGGACAGTTGTGTGAGTAGTGAGAATGTGGGAAGAGATTTGGGGTCCTTCCAGTAAGATAAATTGGCAGTTTATCAGACCTTTGATGGGTCTCAGGTGTTGCCTTGTTGCAGGCTCTGTGTTTCTGCCACACCAGGGTATGTGAGAAGAGCAGGGAAGAAACTATATGGTTCTTGTGTGGTTTGCTTCATTTTGGTGGGAAGTTTAACTATGTTGGGCCTGGCTTTGTTTGTGGGAGCAGATCTTTCACAAGGGGGGACAAATAGACCAAAGAGGGCAGTTTTGACAAAAAAAATCTCACTGCACCTTGTTGATATGTGTGGTACCAAGAGATCCAAAATAAAAGGAATGATCATTAGTTGAACAATCCTTCACTAAAACAACAGATGGTCCCAGAACTCCTGCACCACCCTCGGGGACACTGCTGGTGGCTGCCTTGGAACACCATCAGTCTCATTCAGATACCCATCCGAAAAATGTGCTGCTCAGGGACAGGACACAGCTTTGGAAGAACCCCGAGCCTGTGAACTGGTGCTGAGAGCACATAAGTCATGGGGAGGAATACATTCCTCCCCATAGTTGCACCTGGATCTCCACTTCTCACATTATTTAACTGGACCAGAGTAACGATGAGACAATATTTTGTGTGTCCTCTGCAGGACAGAGCAGTTGGTCATGTCTGTCTGAGCACCACGTGCTTCTTTCACATCAGCCATCCAGAAGAAGCTACCCCAGAGCTCAGCTGACATACCAAACATTGCTTCCCTCCCCTAACTCGAGCTTTTCGTCTCTCCTTGGACCAACCCTTGTGTCTCCCCGAGCCTGATGCGTAGCTGGGAGCAATCACACTCCCGTGCTTCGTCCTGCTCCAGGGAGATGCCACGTCACAGGGATGAAGCCATCAACCTCCCTGGGAACAGAGGTGGGTGAGTGTGTGAGATAAACAGTTCAGCCTTGGCACTTTGCTTGAAAGTTGTTGCTTCTATTTCCGAGCTCATGTGCCTGAAAACCTGTCTGGGCTTTTTTTTCCTGACTGTATCAGTTGGTCTAATAAAAGATACTGCCTCTCCTTACAAGCCTGCTCTGCACTTCTGAGCTCAGGTCGTTTATCCTTCCCTTCGTGCCGCTGACAATGACTGAGGCTCCCCGGCCATACACTATCTGGGAAGTCAATGCCGTGTCAAGCCCCAGGTTTGCATCCACAGCCACAGTGAATGCACTTATTTACTGGAGAGACTCCTCAGCTCACTCTCCTGCTGCCTTTGCTGTGGGGAAAGTGAAATACATGAGTGATGTTCACAGCCTATTCCCTGGGGAGGTGGGTTGATGCACCCAAGTGCCTCATGGGGTTCTGCAGCCTGAGTGTACTCGAGGGAGGGCAATCCCGACCAGGCATTTCTCACCCTGGAAAGGATGAACAACTCTTCAGCCACTTTTAAGCTATTATTTAACTGCTGAAGTTGCTGAGAAAAGGCCAGGAGTCTCCAGGGGTGGTTGGACCCAGAGGCCATTTGTGGGTCCCATGAAACCCACGCTGCCACATGACTCCATGTGGTCAGTTTTGGTGCTCTCTGCCACAGTGCCACGTCCTTCACAGGGGCAGCAATGTCAAGCCAAGCAGCTCAGTGCAGCCCTTTCATGTGACAACACACAGAGAACTGGAGTGGTAAGACAGATACCAGGAATAGAATTTTTCCAATGATGGTAGTAAAATGATGGCACAGGTTTCCCAGAGAGGTGGTGAATGCCCCATCTCTGAAAACATTAAAAGCCAGGTTGGATGAGGCTGGTGGAAGGTGTCCTTGTTCATTGCATGGTGCTTGGACCTTTAAAGGTCCCTTCCAGCCCAAACCATTCCATGATTCTGTATGTCTAGAATTATGTTTAATTTTATGGTCTGGGAAGGCTGATGTAATTCAGAGCATAAAGTCGTGCTGTCAGGCCATCCCACTCGCTCACCAAGCAGGGCATTCACCCCAGCAAAAAGCCCTGGACCTGCCCACAGAGTTAGCATGGGACAGGTTTCCCAGTGTTGGTGGCTCCCCACGGTGACTGGCCACACCACAGGGTTATCACCTGCAGGGAGCCTGAGGCAGGAGGGAAATTCCCCCCTAGAAAAAAATACCCATCACCTTCCTCATTAACAGCAAAGGACAAAATTAAATGGGTGCTGCAAAAGAGGAACAAGCAGATCCCCTGTGAGGAATGAGGTCTGTGGGTGCACATTGCACTGTGCTAAAGGATGGTGTGGTTACACAGGATCATGGAGCAGCACGGGTGGATTGAATGAGCACAACAAAGTTTAAGGTTTGAAAGGGCTATAAACTTCAGCCTCAGGACTTAAACCAGGTCCTAATCCATGGGGACTCTATTTTTGAAGCAAGTTGTCCTACAACTCCCTCCCACAGAGTGTGGTGCCTTTGCAGGAAGCATCTCTTGATGGCCAGCGTGAGAAAGCATATCTGGGATGATCCAATCTGCCACATCCATCACTGCTCCCCTCTCGTGTCATGGAGGTGTGGGGCAGTGACCTGCTCCATTAAATCTCTCCGTGCAGGAGGCTGTATCTGTGGGACTATTTGTAGCTGGAGCTGCATAAATTATTTTCTCAGGGTTGGGGAGGGATGAAATCCAGCAAGAAATAATGTAAAAATGCAAAAAAAAAGAATAACCTCTAAGTATGGAGCCTGTTCCACACAGTATCTGTGAGTGCATCAGTACTGCTGCTTCTATGAGCTGCTGTGTGCATATATTTTCCATAATATCTGGCTCAGAAAATATTATTTGATGGCATGTGATTAAAAACGTCTTTTTTTTTTAATATGTGGCACATGCATAAAGAAAGGTATGTGTGCACTTGCATGTCAAATAAGCAAATACAGGGAAAAGTAGCAAAATAATCATCCTTGGCAGTGACTGCTGAGATTCTGTGCACTGAGCTAATTCGAGATGTTTGGGAAAAGCATTCCTGGTGGTGGGAATCTCACCAGGTCCTTCAGGACAACAAGGGGGACTGGTGTCCTCAGTGTCTCTGAAAAGCCCCAGAGACCTGGAAGTCTTTTCGAAATATGCTTCCTACAATTAAAAATCTATTAATAGTCTCCTTCTTTTCCCAGTGCCTGAAGCATAAGGGAAAAAAAAGTAAAGTTATTTAAAGATCCACGATTTCCCTAAATAAAGTTTGGATTGGGGGTATTTTCAAACGATAGCTGCTCTTCTCTCACTTTTGGCAGTTGCAAAACCGACCATGATTCCTGCAAGGAGGAGGAGGAGGATGAAGGCAGAAATACAGCTCTATTTATGCTGATATTAGATCTCGGGCTACATGATCTCATCTAATTTAAAGTTACTCCAAATGAACTATCGCCAAGAATATAATTTTAATGTTTCCCTATCAGGCCATTCTTATCTCTCTGCATTACCATGATATCATTCAGGAATAATAATCACACTATTAGTTTTGGTGTCTAAACAAGCTGCCGAGGAGAAAGGGATTTTAGTCACCGCCCTGGAAATCGCTGCTCTCCCGGAAAAAAAAACCAAACAAAACACAAAACCCAAGAGGGTACAAACTTTATAAAATCCAACCTCGGGGGATGTACAACTGCAACAGACACCTTTCCAGGACGACTGATTTAGGGGGGAAAAGTAAGTATTTAAGGATGGAGGTGGTTGGCGTCTCGAAGGAAATCTTTCTTTTCCTTTTTTTTTTTTTTTTTTTTTTTTTTTTTTTCTTTTTGTTGTTAGCGGGGGGATATATGGGATGTAAATGAACAAACCGGAGCCCGAAATGCCCCGAGCTGATGCAGCGTGTGCGCTGCAGCGGGCGAAGGCAACAGCCAATGAAAGCCGGGCTGCCGATTTTTTATCATTAATATTGCGGAGCAACATTAACGATTGGAAAGACTTTTCGGGGCCAGGCAGAGCCTGCGAGCCATCACTCCCTCCCGAACGATTTGTCTTGCTACCCGGCTTTTTGAGAGCGACGCCGGGTTCCCCTCGTTTCGCCTTGGCAGGGCATGACGAGCGCTGCAATTTCTCCCACTCCTTCGAAGAATTTTCAAAATAAACAATAAAAAGCCAAGGGAGTTTTGTATTTTAAACGGCGGAAGGGAAAACACGCCGTGCTGGGGATCGGGGCGAGGGGAAGCATCTCCAGCGCGGGTTTCCCCACGGAGGTGAAGCGCGGCCGCTCCGCGGGGCTGGAGCCTCTGGTATTGCTGTTTCCACGGGGAAAGTGGGGTAAAACAGAAGTTTCCACGCGTGTCACCCCGCCACGGCCACTGCCAAGCCCGCGGGTTCCTGCTGGGGCGAGCAGCGCTCCGACACCCCAGCCCCGGCCCGCCGGGCTATCGGGATCACGCGTGTCAGGAGGTCCCCGAGAAGGGTCACTTTGCAGGTCGCCCTGAGGGGGCCACTTGGAGGAAGGGGCCGCCTGCAGCCCCCCTTATTTGTTTACGGGTCCCATACGGACACCGGCGGCTGCTGGAGGTGGGGATAAACTCGGGGGAGCCCGTCTTGGGATGGGGGGAAATTTCCCTGAGGAATATCCGCTGTCGTAGCCGAGGAGTCCCTCCCGGGGGCTGTCCTGGCCGCCGCCCCCTCTCTGGGCACAGGGGTCCCGGCGAGGGATGGGGAATTCGCGGGGCATTTCTGGGCGCAACGAAAAAAGCCGCTGGGACAGGGCTGGCGGCAGCAGAACCAAAGCCTCGGGGGCTGCCGGCCCCGTCCGGGTGAACGGACTCCAAATCCTTTGCCCCTTTCTTCTTCATCCTCCTCATCTTCTTCTTCCTCTCCGGCCCTGCACGCACAGGGCTGTGCCGGCAAATGAAAGTCATTTATTGCGAAGAAGGATGAGATAGGGACGAGGGTGGTTTATTCTATTACTGTTATTATTATGGTTATTATTATTTGGGTAGGTGGAGGCCGCCAAACAGCAGCGCCCTGGCACAGACCGGCCGCGGCGGTCGCTCCCCCCGGGCAAGAGGCGAAGTTGCGGGCGGAGCGGCGCAGGGGGAGCCCCGAGGGGCCGGAACGGCGGTCGCCCCAGCCCGTCCCGGGAGCTCCCCCCGACATCTCGTTTGTCTCCCCGATTGTCGTCGGACGCTGCCGGGCGGGGGCAGGGGCCGGCCCGGGGGAGCCTTTTCGGAGTAGGTTTGTTAACCAAAGCAGGTGCTAAAAACCAATAAGCCTGGAACAAACGCGGTCCCCCCCGGGAGCCGGGACAATTGTTTCCATTTAATAAATATTTTCCCCACGGGCGTTTCGCGGGAGGCAGGCAATTATTCAAAGCAAGCCGGGACGCGGGCCGGCTCCCGGGGGTG
>VXAU01003156.1:3623086-3693836 GCA_013399695.1 Formicarius rufipectus
CTCCCTTCCTTCCTTCCTTCCTTCCTTCCTTCCTTCCTTCCTTCCTTCCTTCCTTCCTTCCTTCCTTCCTCTCTCTCTCATTTTTTCCCTTCCCTCTCTCTCCTTCCGTTCTTCTTCTCTTTCTCCCTCTTTTCCCATTCCTCTCTCTTTTTTGTCTTCTATTCCTGCTCCTTGTTCTCTTTTCGTCATTCCCTCGCCATTCCCCTCCCGCCCTTCTCTCCTGGCTGTGCGTTTCGTTCCCATTCCCCGCGCCGTGTTATCCCTCCAACCCTCTCGCCCGGCTGCAGGTGTGTAGCTATTTAACTCGTGGAGATAAATAAATTAAATAATGATCTTGACACTGAAATGAACCGATTACTGACTTTGATGTCAAAGGGAAACCAAAAACAGAAAGGAGGGGGCGGGGGGAGAGAGAGAAAGGGGTGAAAAAAAGCTATTCCCTCGAGGGGGAAATGCAGCTCCTTGTCAAACCTGTTTCCCCACAACTGTCTCCTTCTTTCAATAAAATCATTAAACAAAGGCCGCGGGGTTATGCGCACCACGCCTTGGGTGCGTAGCCGGGCGCTGTCCCGGGCCGGGCTGCGGAGCCTCGCCCGCACCCGCGGAGCGAGCGGGGCCCCTGCTCGGGCGGGGACCGGAGCACCGCCGCCTCGGGCCCGAGTCCCTCCTGCCGCCTGGCCCGCTCCCCCCGCAGCTCCCCTCAACCCAATTTTTCTTTTCTTTTCTTTTCTTTTCTTTTCTTTTCTTTTCTTTTCTTTTCTTTTCTTTTCTTTTCTTTTCTTTTCTTTTCTTTTCTTTTCTTTTCTTTTCTTTTCTTTTCTTTTCTTTTCTTTTCTTTTTTCTCTCTTCTCTCTCTTCTCTCTCTTCTCTCTCTTCTTCTCTCTTCTCGTTCCAATTTCGGCTCAGTGCTGCCGGCAGGACCGCCAAGACTCTTAAAGGCACCCACCCTGGCCTTCCTTTAAACAAAAAAACAAATAAGAAAGGAAGAGGCAGTAACTCGGGGTGCCGAAGGGACGGGAAAGCCCTCGCTGGCGCCCAGGTGTAGCCGTGCGATCGCCAGGGAGCTCTGCTGCAGGAGAGACAAAGACAGAGGGGGAATTAAGTGATGTTAAAAAACTTTATTTTAAAAAGGACACATTAAGCCCATAGAAGTCTCTGAGAGATATTACTTATTTCTGCTTATTAGTGATAATAGCCCAGTAAATTTGCTATTGAGTGTATCAAAGGCATTCAAAGAGACTTTGAAACATCAAAAAGATTGCAATTCTGATTTTACGGTTTTATTCCAGGCCCGACCTCCTGGCTACGTTCCTTGATTGTAGTGTTTAAAAGTAAGCGGTGATCAGAAACACATCCTCCTCCTCGTCCTCCTGCGCTCCCCGCAGCCCCGACCGGCCGGGCCGGGCCGGGGACCCACGAGGGGCTGCCGAGGGGCCGCGGGTGGCAGCGGATCCTGCGGGTAGGATGGTTCCCCGGCCGCAGCGTCCTCGTAGCCTCCCTTAAAATCATCTCAAAATCTTTTAAAAATGCTTAAAATTTAAAACACCGAGCTAAACCCAGCGCAGCCCGTGCTTCTCCCGGTCCCCTCGGGGGGATGCGGGCTGAGGTCTCCGCGTTGCTCCGCGCTCCGGAGCGAGGCAGCCGCGGGGCTTTTGATGCGTCTGTATTTTACTTTTTTTTTTTTTCCCCTTTCGGGCCACAATTTTACCATCCCGTCTCTCTTGTCTTCCTTCACACGCCTCTGTTCCAATTGGGGTGTTTTATACCAACATCAAAGGGATAACCCAGCCTTTATTATTATTATTATTCCTCTTTTTATTTTTTCCCCCCCTTTTTGTTAGGGCAAAATACTTCATTATTACTGAAGGCTCCGCGTTCGGAAAGCGAAACAAGAAATAACGTGCAGGGTCTGTGCAGGTCCACGATGCAACAAGGCAACATGTGTACGCCTAAAAGCCTCGAAATTAAATCCAGGTTGATCCCAATTTAAAAGAGAAGAGCGAGGGAGCGGGAGCCGGCTCTTTGAGTGGGTGAGAGAAAGAGGGGAAGAGATGAGTAGCTGGTAATTATTGAAATATAAGGATGAGATTAATTCAAAGGAAACAAACTATGAAAACAATTGGAGCCGAGTGAAAAGCAAAACCCAGATTAGAATTTGCTTGTGGTTTGTTGTCTGTCTGCTTTCTTTCCTCCTCCCCACCCATTGTCACAGTGCAAGGCAATGGGATTTGCACACTTGAGGTGTAATAGCATTACTGCATTAATTAAAATTTTCATTTCACGTCCAGATTGTTTACTTATCTGCTGGAAACATATGTCGGGAGAAGTTGAGATTCTGGATTCTGCTCCGCTGCCCAAGGTGCAGCGCAGTACAGCGGGGGAGAGGATGACTTCAGATTTTTTTTTTTCATTGCATCCTCCAGCCTTATCTCTCCGCTGTAAATTATAAGGAGACTCCATTGAACTGAATATGAAGATTATATTTGCGAGCGGCGCGTCCTGGAGCAGCCCCGGTCCCACTTGGAAATGAAACAAGCCGTCTTGCGGGCCCCGCGCCCCCCCTTCTCCTCCCTCCCCGTGCGGCCGCAGCCCCCCGGGACTGGGGGGTGGTCGTGTGGGACCCCCCGATCCCCGCCGGTGCCGGGGAAGGCAGGAGGGAAAGCCGCGATGCTCCGCGCTCCTCCGGGCGTGTTCCCCTCGCTCCAGCCCGGGAGGCAGCGCGGAGAACCGGGAGACTCGCCCCGCTTCCAAAAGCTGTCCTTTCCGAAGCGAACCCCCCAAAAAACAGCTGCGGGAGGGTGGACAAGCCCCGTCCCCGCCGGCGGGACAGCGGCGGGGTCGCGCCGTCTGTGCGGGCGCCGCGGAGCTCCGGCGGGGCGAGGGATGCTCGGGCGCCCGCAGCACTTGGTGGGAACCGGCTGTTTGTCTGCTGCCCCCCTCTCCCCACCCCCACTTTTGAGGGGTGTTTTTTTTTCCTATTTTCTGCTTTTTTTTTTTTTTTTTAAGAGACCCCTGAGAAGGCAGCGAGGTGCCGTCCTCTCCGCCGGGTCTATCTGTAATTGAATCTAGGTCAGTTATTCTAAAGCATGGGAGAGGCNTTGCAATTTCATTTAAAATGTAATGGTGGATGAACCGATAAGCAAATAGGGGGGAAAAAAGGCTCTGCTTAAAAGAAAAAAAAANGATACAAAACCCACTGATCTATAGAATAAAAAAAAAAAAAAGAAAAAAGAAAAAAAAAAGAAATGTTATTTTCCTGTAAAGGTATCAGTTCATTTATATTCATTTAACCATCCATCCATCAATTCACTTTCTCACTCCCTGCACATTCTCTCTGCCTCTGGTAAACCTACCCCACCAATATACTTTTCTAGAATATACAATGAAGTTCCCTTAAAAAAAGAAATGAGATGAGATTCAGCTGAAGTAGGTAAAGCAAAGTTTCCCTTCTCCCCCCTTCCCCAGCTCCTATTTTATGTTACAGACTTTGAGTAAATTAGCAAAATGAAAAAGAAAATGGTTTAGTTGGGGAAAAAAATGTCTGTGTATATCTATGAATAATATATGCAATATAGATGTTATATATGTGTCTATATGTATATATATAATATATATCTAGCGGAGTTTGTGTGCTCAACATGTATGTGCTGCGTCTCTGTGCTTATGTGATACAAACAGTTCCTTCTCTGCCTATAAAATAAAATATACACATATTGTACAGATATTTACAGCATTCATATATCCCAGGAGCACGGACACAGATTTAAACATACACCCAGGCTGCGTATGCTGTAGATATGCACAATATATATGATGCCCACGCACATGCAAAGGCAACATCCCCCTGGATTGGAGCAGAACCTTTGGATTTAAATATAAAATATTCCCTTAAATGTCCTCCATGAGTGCTGAGGCACATATGGTGCTGTATCATCGGTGCTTACGTTTTGGGTCATATTTTGGTGCATGCATTTTGAGTCAGCCCAGCGGCCTCCAGCCTCCCAAATCTATGGACCATGTCTGTCTTATTTTGCATTTCGGACGGTGCCTGAAGCTGAGGTTCAGTGTCCCTTGTAGGACTAATGTCTGGAGGGCGGGGCCCCTCTCACGGACACCTCCAGGGATTAAAACAGCCCCCGCCCCGGGATTGCTCTTCCCGGTGGTTGCGCCTCGCCGGGCGCTGGGTGGGAACAGAGGTGACTTCTTTCTTCCCGTGCCCTCGGCGTGACGGCCCTTCCTCGCAGGAATAGTTCCAAGGAGGGTGAGCCCGTGAGCCCAAAGCTGGAGGCTACTGAACCACCAGTCATTTCCCCGGGACCTTCGCCCAGGCTGGAAGGGGAGGGATGAGGAATAACTTCTTTTTTTCCTTCAAATGTAGCAGCAGCAGCAGCTGTGTAAGAAGTTGCCTTTTTTTTTTTTTTCTTTATTGTTGAAAGCAGGTAAATAGAGAGACAGCCAGATATGGAAATACCTCTACATGCAGATAAAAATATATGTCTTTATCTCCAGCTAGATACGGATATAGATCCGCACGGAATTTTCCTTACGGCCGCCCGAGCCGGCGCTCAGGGGGTCCCTGCCAGCCTGTTTCAAGACTCCAGGTATCAATAAAGCCACCAGCCAATCACCCCCAGATCAAACAAGCTGGTGACAAGGCAGATGGATGCCTGGCCTGTGCAGATCCCACACACAGCCACGAGCCACATCAAAGGCCGGAGCTGCCACGCTCCGCATTGTCAGTGACACCTGCAAATGTTAGTCCTGCCTCGTGTTCCCAACCCTACCTGAATAAATACATAATCACATCACATAGCATAATTAATAGTGGTATCACCATGAAGGACTCTTAAAGGGAAGGCTGTTGAAAGAGAGTTCCTGAAGATAATCCTTTTAAAAGGTTTCCTTAAAATGCAACCGCTAGTGGGAATAAGGCAGGTTTAGTTCCAACATCTTAATACCTCCGGATAGCAGAGTTTTAGATCTTGTTAACGCCTTTCCTTTAGTAGTGGCTTGACTTTTGATTTGGGACTTGCACTTTTTGGAGAATCTTGTTGCTGCTGTGGTTCTCAATGGAGAAAGTCCTGGAGGAGGCCCAGCCCGGCTCCCCTTTCCCATTGACTCCTTGGGGACTCCCAGCCTTGTTCCTGCTGGAAATCAAACGTGGTCACACCCTGGCTGTGCCGGTGTCCTGCCCTTTTGTCTAACGAGCTATTTGAGCCATTTTCAGGGTTCTGCTTAATTTGTTTCTGTCTTATCCTGGATGATGCCCCAATTCCTGAGCCATGAAAACAGGGTCCAGCTGCTCCCCAGCTCTTCGCTCAGAGGTGCTGCCTGACTCCTCCGTGGTGCTCCGAGAAGTCCTGCGAGGCATCGCTGGTGGGGGTGGTAAGTAAGTAATTTTATTTTGCATTTTACAAATGCTGCCTGTGTAAAATGAGGCAATCTGCATGTCCAGGGGATAAATGGGCAACGGCGGGCTCTGCCTGATGCTCTCCTGAACCTTCTTCCTCAGTCTCCCTGAGCTCTTCCCACGGTTGTGTTTTGCACTCTCACATTTCTCAGGCTGCATGGAGAGGGCAAAGATTGAGTAGCTGGGACCACACACTGGAGCAGATCCCTGTTAGGAAGCCCTGGGAGCACCCAGATCCTGCCTTTTGCTGTCACTACTTTTCTAGAGCTTCCAGCCTGGGTCCAACCTGCTGATTTTCAGCAGGAAAAGTTGAGATTGGTGAAAAAAGCCATCAAATTGGCATGGAAATACAAGAGATGTATTTAGGAGTAAGAGATGATGGGCACACCTTCCCAACAGCAATGACTGAAAAATTAAAAATCAAAATAAAATTCAGTTAAGTCTCTTACAAGTGTGGACAATCCTTTAGACTACCCTGCCAAAAGTGTCTTGGTTGGTGACAGCTTTGGTGTTCTAGCTCTCTAACTTCACAAGACCTCTGGAAAACCAGGGATCTCCATTCCTGGTGAGGTGTGGACGAGGCTGTGCATGGCAGTAGTGTGTGTGGGGGAAAGCAGGTTGAGGGCAAGGTAAGAGGTTTTCTGGGATGCTCCAGCTGGCATTTGGAGCGGAACTCAGAAGCTGGCACTGGTGGAGTTTGCCCAGAGAGGTCAGATATGTGATGCCAGCAGAGCTCAGACCCTTCCCATGAGGTGAAACCTTTTGGGTCTCCCAGGGGAGTAGGACCCAGGTCACTGGTGGCTCCAATGATTTCAGCTTTGCAATAAGCACACGAGGCAGGAAATGTGCCACTGCCACAGGGGTGGCACAGGCACTGCTGCACCAGCGTCGAGCTGGGACGTGCAGGGGTGGGGAGGCAGCATGAGAGGCCACCTGTGAGGACCCCCAGAGGGTGCCAGGGGGTCTCTGTGCAGCACTGATGTTGGAGATGAGCTCCGGGTCTCCACAGCCCGTCGGTGACGTTCCCTGCCGTCGTGGTCCTGCGTGCTGCTCCCCAGCGAAGCTTTCCAACCCAAACCCCCCTGCTCTGAAAAAGGACTGAACTGCCCTTCCCCTCCCTACTTGCCCAAGTTTTATTTTTCTTGGTTTATCTTTGAGCTGTAGCTGCACTAAGGCATCCAGGTTTTCTTTGCTATTTTTCTTCAGCAAGGTTAGGGACCTCTGGTTAAATGTTTACTTGCTTATAATTCCTCCAAATTTCCATGTGGGCATTTTAATGTTTGCCTTCCTTCCTTCCCTGTGAGCTGTTAGCGTGAGGCATTTTTCTTCCTGACACAGACAAGGGTTTTTCCACCTCTTCTTCTTCTCCATCCAGCCCTACGTACATGGGAACTCCCCCAGCAACCAGTGAAAGGAGAAAGGGCATTAGATCTGTATCAGAGCTCTACTTTCAGCCAAGATTTCCTTAGATCAGTAAGTTAAATAGAGGCCAACAGAAGCCAAACTCATGCTTTCTCTTCTATCTAGAAATAACCCCCTTGCAGCCAAAAGTATTCCCTCTCCTCCTTTGGAGTCAAACCAGAGGGGGTGTGACTACACTTCTTTCTCTTGGATGTACCAGCATTAGTCCCTTGTGATGGTTTGATTTCACTTGTTCTCTCTTTGGCTACAGAATGCCAGAGAAGACAAAAACTACATTTCTAGCATGAAAAAAAAAAAAAATAGAAAAACAGAGGGAAAAAAAAAATTAAATCCCAGTGTTGCTTTGAATCCCTGCCAACTTCTCAGGCCTTCGAAACGCAGCCAAAAATAAGGCCACAAACCCATTTTTCTTCATTTGCAGGTCACCTTGAAGGGTAGATGAGGAGCTCTTCCCATAGTGTTTCTTTCAAGAGGATTTCAGTGAGGAAAGCAACAATGATTGAAATTCCCCGTTTCCTTCCAGGCCCTCAGTTTTCTCTTGAGGGTTTTACAAACACCTGGACAGCTCCTCACTATGGATCTCCCTCTCCGTTGTGGCAACCTCACTCGGGGTACCACAGAGGTTTGGCATGAACATGCTGCAACATAATTTTTTAATCACCTCTTGGCCTCCCAGCCCTCCCATTTATGTTCAAATAGCTGCAGGGCTGGAGGAGATGCCTACAGAATAATGGGTGAGCGTCTGCTTTCCCCTCAACCAGCCCCTCTGTGCCAAGCAGAAGTGCATCAAAAAGCATGAAAAGGAGGTGCTAATTAGAATAATGAGGAGAAAAGATGCCGTGACGCCTTCTTTCTGGGGCAGGACGACGCCCAGTGGCATCAGGGTGTTTCTCTCAGTGCTCCTGCGTGGAGTGGATCCACCCCTTTAGCGTGGGGCAAATTGGGGACGGGACCCCACAGGTCCTTTCCCTTGCTGGGACTTGGAGAGCAGCCTCTGCCTGGAGAGAGACCATCCAGAAGGTCACGATGTACAAGTACTTTAGTTTAGTCAGAGTGGTTTTCCCAGCCCTAATTGATAAGGGATGAGCAAACCTTCCCCTCCATGCATACACCTGCACATGTATAGAAACACACACACATGCACATGTGTACATAAATAGATCTCTTTAAATTTAAATAGATTTATGCCCAAGGACAGGAGGGTGGATATAAGGTCGTTTACAAAGAAAGAAGATTTAACACATCCATACGCTCTTTTGTGGGGATTAAATCTATAGCAGGTTGCACGCAGTGCTAATACTCCTATTAATTTCTATTTTTCATTGTTGTTCTCACATTTGTCAGGTTTTGATGAAGGGATAATGAAGGCAATGGATGTTAACTGCAAATTAATCATCCCTGTCTTGAGATCCTAACGCAGGTTCCTGTTTGCTCACCCTCTTCACCCAGAAATAGTAACACACTTTCCACATCTCTCCCAGCAGAACCTGCTGGATGCTGTAAGCAGAGCAGAGAAGGAAAGGAAAAGGGAGAGACAGCAACCTTGCTTGGGAAACCTCCAATATTTGTTGAAATTGTTGAATTTGACTTGTAAAAAAGCTGAGGATGTTGAGGTTGTGTTAGTTTTGCAAGAGGAGCTTGTTGGAAGTGATGTGTTGACCATGGGCAGGTTGGACCTTTTGTTGTGTTTAACTACCTGAAGTGTCAGATCTTTTGAGGGTCGGTTTTTTTGTTTTTGCCTTTTTTTTGTTTGTTTGTTTGTTTGTGGTTTTAAATTTTTGTTTGTTTGTTTTTGTTTTCTTTTTTGTTTGTTATTTTTGTTTCATTTTGTTTTTTGTGTGTTTTGTCTTTTGACTGGAGTGTGTCCCTGCCCACGACAGGGGAGTTGGAATAGATGATTTTTAAACTCCCTTCCAACCCAAGCCATTCTGGGATTCTGTGACTCTGTGGTTGATCCCTGTTGTGCGGTGAGAGATGGATGTATTTTAAATGTATTTACAATGTTCAGGCTTTTGATTTTTATTTTTTTTTGTTTGTTTGGTTTGTTTTGTTTTGTCTTGTTTTGTTTTGTTTTGTTTTTCCCTCCAGACCTTCTTGCTTTGCTTTGGAGCTTCATACCCATGAGCCTGGTCTGGTTATGTTGCTTCTTGTTTTGGGAGGCTGGTGGTTCCTTTGCACCAGCACAAATGGGAACGGAGTCAGAGAAATCCCATTTCCCCCAGTCCCCTGGGAGAGGTGAGTGGGGCTTGAGGCAGAGTCAGAGAGTGCCCAGCCCCAGTCATGCAGCACCTCATGGGCACCCAGCCTGAGGGTCCTGCCAGCATCCCATGGGCAAATGCTGCTGCAGGGCAGGGGCACCAGCTTTGAACTCCTGCTTGTTTGCAGTCTGGCCTTTGACATGGGCAAACAGGGGGGTTCCTGGCTGGGGGTTTGGTTTTGGAGGAAGCAGTGCTCAGTTTTATGCACACAGGCCAGTGGAGTTTTGCCACTTGGCCTCATTTTGTGCTTGAAATAGGAAGCAAGTATAGATTCTGGATTTATCACCAATTGCAACCTCTCTCTGTGCTCACTTGCTGTCACATTGCAGCGTTGACTTGGATTTCCTCTTGTTCCTCTTCTCCATCTCACAGGATGCTGTAGATCTTGGCAGCCAAGTCCATCCCTGCTGTGGCACACTGGGGACTCACCAGTTCCCTGCAGCACCAGCACCCAGACCTGGTCCTCATTTCTTGGGCATCAATGTGATGCCCTGCCCAGCTTCTGAGGTGCTTGGACATCTCTAGGTCTCTTCATTTACCTTTGCAGAGAAGGAAATACTTGGTCAGACTGAAATTGCAGAGTGATAAATTCGTGTAGCTGTACCAGCTCTTCTCCTTCTCAGGGCTCTCACTGGCAGTATCCTCCAACAAATGGGTGTCTGCCCCAGAAATACAGAAAACTTTCAGTGCTCTTAAAAATGGATGTGTCATGGGCAAGTTAGTACTGCCCAGAGCAAGTGGACACTGTGGGATCATCCCCAGAGAGAAAAGGGAAGGCTGGAAGATATACATGTGTCACAGTTTATTTGAGAGGAGGCACTGCAGAGTGGTCAGGCATTTCTTAAAAGTGATTTCTCCCTTCCTTTCCCCCCTTCCTCATTGCCAGTCCTGGGCACAGTCCTCCCTTCTCTTTTATTGATCAAACACTTGATCAGTTGATCAAGTAAGCCCGTGATTGAACCAGATATTTTACATACCTGTCCCAGTATTAGTTTTTTTCCTTCCCAACTTTCATTTATTGCTGGTCCTTCCTTTTTGCAATGCAAGGCTTTGACAATCAAATGTTCCCTGATTGTTGTCCTTCCACACCTCTCCCAGGGCACTGTGATCGCTGTGCTCCATTTGGAGGCACTGGGGCACATCTTTCTGCACAGATTTCACTCTCCTGCGGACCTGAAAGCACAGCCAAACCTCCACCTCTGCCAGCCTCACACTCTCCCCCGTGTCTGGGTCAGAGTGAGCAGGAAATCCCTGCTCAGGGTTCCATCCTCTGCATTTGGCTCACCTGAACTAAATCTAGAAGTTTCTCACTGCCTCTTTCCCGTCTCTCTCTTTTCTCCCCCATATCTCACCCCTTCTGATGAGTGCAAATAACACATTTTCTCCCTGGTACAGCTGTAACCCCATGGGTTTCCGAAGGGATGGATCTAATTCCTCACCCACCATCCCCAATTTGAGCTGAAACTCCTCTGTTTGTTTTGTGGGCCATGGGAAAAACAAAGGCACAGGGAGGGACCCGAGTGCTGTGGGACTCACTGCCCCAGTGGCACAACCAACCAAGGCTGACCCGTGGCCCTGCTGGGGCTCCTGCACGAGGCTTGTCAGAGGTTTCTGTAGCTGAATTTTAGTAGAAGGGGGCGCTACCAGGGTGGCTGCTGTTAGAAGCTGCCAGAAGCTTCTCCTGTCCTGTGGAGCCAAGGACAGCCAGGGCCAGGGGGGACCTCCTGCTGGTGGACAGAGCTGAGCCAATTAAGAATCACAGTCACAGCTCTGGGATAACATAGTTAAGAATTTAGGAGTGTGGGGCAGTTGGGAATTCCAGCCATGGGATAACAACGCAGAGACCAAGGTGGGAGCAGGAGGAGGAGAAGGAGGGACCACACGCTGGAGCAGTGGTGGAAGGACTAAAAGTTATTCCCCCACCCTGGAGATCCGTCGGGGTGCACAGACCTCCCTGCAGCCCCTGGAGGAGCAGGTGGATGCAGAAGGAGCTGTTGCCCTGTGGGAGGCCCAGGATGGAGCGAGATCCTGGAAAAGACTCATGGCCATGACTCCTGGAGAAGGAGACCCATGATGGAAGCAGGTTTTCCCCCCAGTAGAAGTGTTGCCCGGGGGGTGGACTCACGTTGGAGAGTCTATCAAGGACTGTCCCCCGTGGGAGGGACCCCAGGGGAGCAGGGGAAGGACTCAGAGCTGTGGCCCCCCTGCAGCCCGTGGGCAGGACCGTGGGGGAGCAGGTTGTCCCCCTGCAGCCCACGGAGCCCATCGGGGGGCAGAGACCCGACTGCCCCCCATGGAGTGACCCCCAGGACAAGAGCAATGGCAGCAACAACACCCACCTGCAAACCCCCATTCCCTGCTCCCTGGAACTGCTGGAGGGAGGGAGGAGTGGGAGGAGAGGGGTGTTGTTAAGACTGATTTATTTCTAACTCTTTAGTTTTCTTTAGTTTTAGTTCTTACCTTGTTAGTAATAAATTTCAGTATTTAGCTACTCTGAGTTAGTTTTGCCATTATCTCTCAGCTGGTTTTTTTTGCCTTTTCTCCTTTTTCCTTTCCCTCTGGGAAAGGAGGGGGCCTGGAGGTTTGGGTGGACACCAGGTGAAAACCACCCGAAAGCTTTACACCGAGTGCTTCTTTTGTTTTGCCTCCAGCCCAAGAATCCATTTTTTAATAAGAAAACTCAGAAGTGCCTCTGAAGGATCCGGGCTCGCGAGCGGCGCCGCCGCGCTGCAGATGGGCAAGTTTGCGCTTCCTCACGTGGTCCCCGTGGTCTTCAGCTCCTCGGATTAATGAGGGTCCAGTGTAGTCCTTGCCTTCCCCTCTTGCAGATGCGTGCAGCAGAGCCTCAGCACTGCCTCTGCCTCTTCAGCAGCTCCTCCGTGGCATCACGTGCTGCTGCTTGGAGAGCCTCGCAGGAGGGGGAGGAAGGCTCTCAGCGTCGGAAGCGAACACCTGGTTTGCTTTCCCTGGTGCTCTCCCCGTGGCTGGGGGGGCAGCACGTTTTGTGTGTGACTCCCTCCCCATGCCTAAAATCTCCACCAGGCAGTCTGACTCCAGCCATTTGTCCTTTGGGATTCAGCCCTGCCTTTCGGGTTGCCTTTCAGAGATCCACATCCTTGAGGTCTTTCAAGAGCCTGCCCACCCACCGGCACAGCTTGGGCAGAGAAGCTGTGGCTGCCCCATCCCTGGAAGTGTCCAAGGCCTGGTTGGACAGGGCTTGGAGCAACTTGGGCTGGTGGGAGGTGTTCCTGCCATGGCAGGGATGGAGATGGGCTTTAATGTCCCTTCCATGGCAGGGGTTGGAACAGGATGGTCTTTAACCATCCCACGGTTCTAAGCAGCAGAGCTCTGTGTCTCCCCCCATGCCAGGGCTGGGATTTGAATGTGATGGGTGCTGCTGTCAGAGCTGTGCAAACTTCCTTGCAGTTCAGGAGCTCAAATCATACAGCCTTGTCTAAAAATAAAATACAGGCTCTCAAATGTCTCAGAGCAGTTTAGCTTTTTTTTTTTTTTTTTTTTTTTGGTGGGGAGATTTGAGATATTTCTAAATAGAATCAGGAATGAAGGAAGCAGCCGGGTACATTTTAATTCTAATTTTTCCTCTATATCAAGCGTTAAATTAACGAGCGCGGGCGAACACCACCGAAGAGCTGTCTGCTGTTTAGACAGGCATAGCAGGATAAAATTACTCTGCTTGCCCATGGTTTGTCTGGATACTCCCGGAGCTGCACCAGTAAAGAGTATAATTGTGCTGCTATTTGAGGCTTCAGGTTTGGTGCTGCGAATCCTCCCCTCTGACTACACAAGGGTTTGCTTGATGGCAGTTGGTAACTACTCCCTGCAGGCAGTTTTTACCCAGGCAGGGTGCAGAGCTCCTCAGAAGGTGGAAAGGGGGAGAAGGGCTCAGGAGAGAGACTTTTATTTGTAATTGTGAGAGTGGTTGGCTCAAATGACAGAATTGAAGAAATTCACAGTGATTTGGGTTGGATGGGACCTTAAAGATCACCCTGTTCCACCCCCTGCCATGGGCAGGGACACCTTCCACCAGCCCAGGGTGCTCCAAGCCCCGTCCAACCTGGCCTTGGACACTTCCAGGGCGGGGGCAGCCACAGCTTTTCTGCCCAACCTGTGCCAGGGCCTGCCCATCCTCTCAGGGAAGAATTTCTTCCATGTATTTTACCTCAATTCCCCTCTTTCAGTTTGAACCCATTTGTCCTTGTCCTGCCACTTCAGTTCCTGAGGAAGAGTCATGCTCTGGCGTCCCTGTAGCCCCCTCAGATCCTGGAAGGTTGCTAAGACACTTCCACACCTTCTTCTCTCCAGGCTGAACAGCCCCAATGTTTGTTGTTGGTCCCCAGTGTTTGTTGCTTGTGCCCAGAGTTTGTTGTTTCTCTCCAGAGTTTGACACAGAGGGGTTTCTCCACAGCAGGAAGGTCTCGTGGGCACAGGAAGTTTTTGGCAGTCAAGAGGATGCTTTTTACTTCAGAATAGTCAGTGTAACCCCAAAATTATTCCAACACCATCTTCTAGATTTAATTTTTCTCCTCTCTAGTTAGAACGAGGATTGCTGTTGTTGCCTTTAGCTTGGAGTAACTCAGCTTAAAATCAAAAGGCTCTTCCAAATCTTTCATTTGCTGCATGTTCTTCTGTTTGCTGGTGTGCTAAGGGGCCCTTGGATTAGGTCACACCAGCTCATGTCACGTCAGGGCACGTGTCCCTCAAGTTCTCCTGGCTCTGAGTGAATAGTTGGGATTGGCTTTCACTGAAGCTCAGTTATAAAATGCTTCAGTGCATCGAATATGATGTTTTTTCCTCAGTCCAAGTCCCGAGAGGACTCACTCCAGATATCCCCACTCCATGAAATATTGTCTCTGCAGCCAGAGAAAGCAATCTCTGGAGTATGAGCCTTGAAGCAGAGGAAGGGGTTATTTCTCAGCAACCTTTGGATATTGTCAAACCTTCAATCTGTCGGGGATTTATGGGCTTTGTTAACACATGGGTCTGACTCTGGGCAGTAAACCCCTGATTTCCCCTAAATTCATAATTATCCCCTCTGCACTGCTCCCTGCTCACTCCTCTGGCTGTGGGGGAAGAAGCACTGTTCCCATTTTCTGCTTGGGGGAGTTGTGTTGCCCTGAGATGCCCGGGAAGGGTTCCCAGGTTTGCTGTGCTTTGCTGACTTCCTCTTGCAGTGCCAGGACAGTGGATGAACGTGTGTGTCTTGGGGTCTTTGTTGTGCTGCCTGGTAAATTTGTTACTTCTTCTCTCTGTTTTTAAGGTCTTCTGGTTCCTTCAGTGTGAGTGTTTCCAGAGGAGACCCTTTTCACCTGTAGAGCAGAGCTGGGAAGAAGCAGGAGGAAGCTCCACCTTTTTCAGTCAGTGCATTTGGCCACAGTGGGATTGTCGCAGTCCTTTCAGGAGTATTTTCAGCTGTCATTTACTGTAGTAAAAGCTGGACACCCGACCCAGCTATGGGGACAAACAGCACTTGGAGTCCCCCAGAGTTCTGGGAGAACCAGTTGGAGACTGTGGATGTGCACAGGGGTGATGAGGACCCATGGAAGTTAGAGCAGGAAGGTCCAGGAAGGCTGTGAGGAGCAGAGTGAGGGTATGGAAACATGCATAGTAAGGAAAATGCTGAGGGCTGGGGAGGCTGACAGCTCTCCACCCTGCTCAGGGTCTGGGGTTTGCCAGGGCCATGCCAGCCCTCCGTCCGATGCAATTCCAGTTTCTGGACCAGGGACATTTGGGGCTGTTCTTAAGCTTGCAGGTAATGACTGACATTGGAATGAATCACATTAACAGGCGAGCAAAACTATCAGGACTGGGTTAAAGTCCCCAGCTCACTCCTCCTGAGGTTACAGACTCATTTAATGTTACCACAGAACTCTGAATGGCCACATGGACCTGGAGCTCATGAAATCTTCCTTCTTTGCCAGTCCAGCAGACCCTCCTTGAGCTCATTTTCTCTTTGCTCGTAGTTGCGTGTGACTAGAAAAACCATGTAGGGGGAACGTGGAAATTTTCATGTGGGGAAAAAAAAAAACCCAAATGATTTTAATTAAAAATCTTGACTTCTGCAAATTTCCATCAGTTTTAGAGAAGCAGCACTGCCTCTTCTTTATGGACAAGTGTGTTGAGGCTGCCCATTGCACTCACTTAGGAAGACTCCAGGGTTTAGGGGGCAGAAGCCACACAGATCCACCTGCTCCAAGCCAGCAACATCTGCTGAATCAGATAAAAACTGACACTAAAAACTAATCCACAAGTAAGAGGTGTGAGGGCAGAGTTCTGCAGCAGGGAACCCTTGCATTTGAAAGGTTATTTTCCAGCCTGTTCCTCCAAAACCCAACCCACTGAATGGTATCCCACCCATCCTTGTTTTCCTCTGTTTTCCCTGTGTGTTTGGACATTCTCCCCAGACTCAGGGAAGGCAGCAGCGGGACGTTTAGATGTCATTTCTCACTCTTTCCTGGTTGTAAAGTTGGCCCCTGAAAACACCTGTCATGCTCCAACACCCCTGTGTTTGCTGCAATGTTGGGAATGAGCAGCAGAAATCGTAACGCTCCTCGTGAGGATGTTACAGATCCTCATCAGGGTTGCCAAAACCTTCCTTCCCTCTTGCCCTCCCCTCTGCTGCCGCTGCAAACACTGAGTTGTCCCCTGGTGTCATCACTCCCTGCCTCCATACCAACCTTCTGCACCAGCCTAGGACAGGGATTAAGGGATGTATTTTCCCAGCTCCCGTGTTTCCCCAGGTCCTTGAAGCACCGGGTGCTGCTGGAGAAGACGGTGCTGGAGATGCCACCAAAGAGCCTCTTCCTGCTGGCCCTGGGCAGCGCTCAGGTCTCAGCAGCATTTGGAGCCCCTTTGTGGGGCAGGGGAACATGAGCAATGCCGTGTTGCTCCAGGCTGGATGTCCTGGGAGCTGCGGAGTTGGTTCCCCTTCCTGCTGCCCACTTCCCTGCTGGTTTTGTGGGAGCTGCATTCCCTCAGACACATCAGGATAAGACAGGGAAGGGCTATTTTGTCTTCTGCTCCCTTCTTTGGAGCCTCCCAGAGCTCCCATTTAGACTCCAGAGCACAACAGCAGTGTTGGTGAGTTATTTTAATGCTGGGTTCAGTGCACAGCATTACACTGAGGGCATCCCATTCTGTCCCACATGGAATGGCTGGCTGGAGGGATGCAATTCCAGTTTCTGGAATGGTTGGCTGAAGGGATGCAATTCCAGTTTCTGGAATAGCTGAAGGGATGCAATTACAGCTTCTGGAATAGATGAGGGGATGCAATTCCAGCTTCTGGAATGGTTGAGGAGATGTAATTCCAGCTTTGGGAATAGCCGGCTGAAGGGATGCAATTCCAGTTTCTGGAATAGCTGGATGAAAAGATGCAATTCCAATTTCTGAAGTAGCTGGATGAAGGGATGCAATTCCAGTTTTGGGAATGGCTGGATGAAGGGAAGTAATTCCAGCTTTGGAAATGGTTGGCTGATGGGATGCAATTCCAGCTTCTAGAATGGCTGAAGGGATGCAATTCCAGTTTCTGGAATAGCCGAAGGGATGCAATTCCAGCTTCTGGAATAGAAGAAGGGATGCAATTCCAGCTTCTGGAATGGTTGAGGAGATGTAATTCCAGCTTTGGGAATAGCCGGCTGAAGGGATGCAATTCCAGTTTCTGGAATAGCTGGATGAAAAGATGCAATTCCAATTTCTGAAGTAGCTGGATGAAGGGATGCAATTCCAGTTTTGGGAATGGCTGGATGAAGGGAAGTAATTCCAGCTTTGGAAATGGTTGGCTGATGGGATGCAATTCCAGCTTCTAGAATGGCTGAAGGGATGCAATTCCAGTTTCTGGAATAGCCGAAGGGATGCAATTCCAGCTTCTGGAATAGAAGAAGGGATGCAATTCCAGCTTCTGGAATGGTTGGCTGAAGGGATGCAATTCCAGTTTATGGAATGGTTGGATGAAAAGATGCAATTTCAGCTTCTGGAATGGCTGAGGAGATGTAATTCCAGCTTTGGGAATAGCTGGATGAAGGGGTGCAATTCCAGTTTCTGGAACAGCTGGACGAAGAGATGCAATTCCGGCTTCTGGAATGGCTGGCTGAAGGGATGCAATTCCAGTTTCTGGAATAGCTGGATGAAGAGATGCCATTCCAGCTTCCGGAACGGCTGAAGGGATGCAATTCCAGTTTATGGAATGGTTGGATGAAAAGATGCAATTTCAGCTTCTGGAATGGCTGAGGAGATGTAATTCCAGCTTTGGGAATAGCTGGATGAAGGGGTGCAATTCCAGTTTCTGGAACAGCTGGACGAAGAGATGCAATTCCAGCGTCTGGAATGGCTGGCTGAAGGTATGCAATTCCAGCTTTGGGAAAGACTGGATGAAGGGATGCAATTCCAGTTTCTGGAATAGCTGGATGAAGAGATGCCATTCCAGCTTCCGGAACGGCTGAAGGGATGCAATTCCAGCTTCTGGAATAGATGAGGGGATGCAATTCCAGCTTCTGGAATGGCTGGCTGGAGGGATGCAATTCCAATTTCTGGAATGGTTGGTTGAAGAGATGCAATTCCAGCTTCTGGAATGGCTGAGGAGAAGTAATTCCAGCTTTGGGAATAGCTGGCTGAAGGGATGCAATTCCAGTTTCTGGAATAGCTGAATGAAAATATGCAATTCCAATTTCTGAAATAGCTGGATGAAGGGACGCAATTCCAGTTTTGGCAATGGAAGTCTGAAGGGATGCAATACCAGCTTCGGGAATGGCTGGCTGAAGGGATGCAATTCCAGCTTTGGGAATGGCTGGCTGAAGGGATGCAATACCAGCTTTGGGAATGGCTGGCTGAAGGGATGCAATTCCAGTTTTGGCAATGGCAGTCTGAAGGGATGCAATACCAGCTTCGGGAATGGCTGGCTGAAGGGATGCAATTCCAGCTTCTACCTCACCACAACACTATCCACAAGCACAGGTCCACGCCCCCCCCCAGGCCTGGCTGGTGCCACCGCTGAGCATTTACTTGGTTATTTTGCCACATGCCATCTTTGAACCATCTTGACTGAACAAGTGTTGGCATCTCCGACAGGCTCAGGGTCCCACAGCTGCTCCCTGAAGGGGACAGGGCTGTGGAAGGGCAGTCAGGGAGTCATGGGAAGCTGTGGGACCCAAGGAGACCATCCTGAGGTGGCACCACTCCCACGAGGGAAGATCCAGCAGGACAGCACAGTGTGTCCCTGGGGAGGGCTGGTCTAGTGGTGGCTCTCTGGTCACTGCTGGAGAGTGGTTTGCTGAGAGTACCCACACGGGCTTCTGGTTGTGGCATAGCTTGCCCAGAGAAGTTGTGGTTGTTCCTGGAAGCGTCCAAGACCAGGTCGGATGGGGCTTGGAGCACCCTGGGCTGGTGGAAGGTGTCCCTGCCCATGGCAGCGGGTGGGACTGGATGAACTTTAAGGTTCCTTCCAACCCAAACCATTCTGTGAGTCTATGGGTTTGCAGCTACAAAGGTAGGTGTTGACCAGGGCTGGTGATGGTGCCAAGAGTCAAGGAAGCAGCACAAAAGAGCCTTCTCATGGTGGTTCGACTTCTACAGCCTTTGGCCACCCCAGACAGACCTTCACAGAAGTCGGGGGACCTCAGCTGAAGGTGTGACAGGATCTGAGGGAATCATCTGATCTGATGGTCCTCTTGAACTGCTGCATCTCCTGCTCTCAAAGGGCACTGGAATCACCTGTGAAGAAGCCAAAGCCTGTGGTGCCCTGTGTGAGGTGAGGGAAGCCTGTGGAGGGAAGACTTCAGGCACTACTGTAAGAACCATAATGAGATCTTGAGATAAACACAATTACTGTGTCTCTGAAGGAAGCAGAGATGAGAAAGCCCACGTTTCATGAGACGTGTGAGGGCTCTGACCCACCTTCATCAGTGCTGCTACCTGTGTAGAGTGAGTCATTGCAGTGAAGTGCTGGCCGTGTGCCTGCTCTGCCACGGAGTCTCCGGGAGAGATTTCCATCAGGAGGCAGAATCTGAGGAGCTGCAACGTGGGGAACCTCGGGGAACCTCCCCCAGGTTAGTCACAAGAGCCAGCCCTGGTGCCACACCTGTCACCAGCACGTGTCAAAGTGCTCCACAAAGTGCTGCCTGTGGTGTTTCCCTTGCACAGATGGGTCATGAGTGAGCAAAAAGCTTTCCCAGGGTTTCCCAGAGTGCCAGAGGTGGAGATGGATCTCTGTGAGCAGTGTCTTTGGCCTCTGTGTTTCAGCAGTGCATGGAGACATGCAGAAGTCCTGGCTGGAGGACAGCAAAGCATCTCTGGTCCTTGCAGCCAAGAGGGCAGAGGTAAGCGAGGTGTGGCAAGGACCAGCACTTCAGCTGCTGCCTGGGGGGATTCCAAACAGCCCTGGTGTCTCTGGGGAGACTGACAGTTCCTCCACCCAATCTCTTGGAAGATGGTCACCCCTTTGCCTTCCCCCAGGGGTGGTTTGCTCTGTGAAAATCTCCCCCTCCCACTTGCTCTCTGCTTCTTTCACTGCCTTGAGGGGCTGCAGCATTTCCAGCTCTGAACTTTCAACTAGGCACTGATACTCTGCTTCCCTGGGGGGTTTCAGCAGCCCTTCCAGCTCCACAGGTCATCCATCCTGGCCCTCCACCCTTCCAGAGGTTCTGGAAGCTCAGCTGCTGTCTCCCACCAGGGCCAGTGTCTCCCAGAGGTTTCGCGTGGGGTCCTGGCTCTCTCACAAGTTTGGAGACGGTGCTCATGGCAAATGGACCGCATCCTTTTTGCCAAGGCCATCAGTTTCTGGATGTTGGTTGGCACTCTGAGGCTGCCTTGTCCAGGTGGAATGTACCTTCTGCCCTCGGGAGCTGCAAGATAAAAAGCCCAAAGGTGCTAATAAGCTGAAAGAGCAGGAATTGTGTTTTACTGCAAAGAAACCCTGTTGACTGCTTTTGTCTCCCTGTCTGTACTGCTACTTTACCATGTCTGTGTTTTACCATGTCTGTGTTTTTCTGTCTCCACTGTGCTGCTGCAGAGGTTCCAGTTTGCCTTGAAACGGAGAGCAAATGAATTTCAAAAGCTGTTCCAGTGGAAGCTCCCGTGAACTCCTGGCAAGGAGGTCAGAGGGGATATGGGAGGTGCCAGATGTTTCAAAAGCAGCAGAGAAGCAAAACATCTCCCTGGGGTTCCTGTGGCTGTGTCCACCTGAAGTGACAGTCCATGTCCTGTACCCACCACCAAACTCCTCCAGCTTGGGCATCCAGCGACCGAAAGTTGCTCCAGCACGAGAGTCAGTCAAAGCCCAACAGGGGTGCTGGGAAAGGGTGATGGGGAGCTTTGTGCCTGATGGACAGGCAGGACAGTGACTCCATGGCTTTACTTGAGGTCTGTTGTGTCTTGTAATGATGAGAAGATGTTCCAAACTCTTGTCCACTCTCAGCCTGCAGCGTGGGGGGATGGAGGCTGAGAAAAAACCCACGAGGAGAAAACGTTTACTACCCTAAATACTGAGTGAGGTGTCTCTAATGGAGGATTTAATCTCCAGGACATTGTTATCTCTGTTAGGTTTTCTGTATCTTAGGCACTCAATAAATGATTGCTAAAGTTATTCAGCATTCTCTTCTCAGTAAGAAAACACAGCGCCGCGTCAGGGATCCATTCACACTCTCGTTCAGCAAACAAAACCCAGCCAGGGTGGGAACAGGGGTGACAAAACCCTGGAAGCGGGTCTGAAGAGCAGACCTGGCGCTTTAAAAGGTGATGGCAACACTCTGTGGTTGGAGATTGTAGGAACGGGGTAACCACGAGCTGCGGGAAGTCACCCACAGGGCAGTGACACCAGAACCATGTACAGGATGGCAACCCCGTGTTGCAGTGCTCAGCTGTGCCGTGGAAACCTTTCCCTGGCTCCCCACCACGGAGAAGATCACGGGTTTCTGTCTCTCCATGCCCTGGGGCACTTCTTTCTGCCTTGCACTCTCCCCGGAGAGGTGTGGAAAGCCAACATTCAGGAGGGTGTTTTCCTTCAGTGCTGGCACCTGGAATCAGGGCACGCTGAGCTTTCTGTAGTCTCCATCCCTCTCCTGGTTCCCTTCCTGGGATGGACCCACTGGACCTCCAGCTGTGTGTGTGTCCCTCGAGTGTGCTGCACTCCCACTCCGTCCAGCCCAGGCTGTGTGGGGCTCTGCCCCCTCTCCTGTGTGATGCTCCCTCAAAGGACTTTTCCAGCCTCGTTGTGTCTCAGATGGGTGAGTTTAAGCACTGGAATTGGAGGTCCTGGGATCAGCTGGGGGTGCTGCCCCTGTGGTCCCTGGGGTCTGTGTGTGTCTGCAGCTTTGTCCTCTGGTCCCTGGGAGATGTAATTTATCCCTGTGCATCGAGCACTTCCATCCTGCCTCTTCAGACCTGGGTCAGGTTTAATACAGTCTGTGAGAAAGGCTTAAAACAGCAAGGTTTGAGATTGAATTATGGTCTAATCTGCCACTAATAGAACCTGACCAGATCCATTATTCACTGTCAAATCACTGCATTTGCTATTAAAACACAGTGTGAACTTCCCTAATTTCTGTCGGGTTGGGACCATATCCATCATTCTTGCCTGCACCGACACCGGGGTAGTGCAGATAACACAGACAAATTTAATGTGGTAAATTCACCTTAGGAAGCTGTTCCAGCAGTGCTGGGAAGGGAGGGGCTGGGCAGTCCTGGGAGGGAAAGGATGGATGATAGCGAGCTGCAGTTTGACATTGCAGGGGGTAATGAAATTGCACAGGGGCTCCTCAGGATGGGAAGGTCTAACTGGCCATGGCTCTGACAGCCTGAGCTAAAACTGTGCTCAGAGGGGAGGGGACAGAGGAGGGACTGATCCCAGGCTGTGGTGCAAGAGGAAGGAGACCATAACCACGGGGAAACACCAGCCTCCCTGCAACCATCCCACCTTGGGGCTGCAACCTCGTTCTTTGTGGGCTGTGAACCTGTTCCAAACCCAGTCGCGCTTCCTCCCCGGGGATGCCACCCTGGGAGGGCAGAGGTGGCACATCAAGCTGTTTGCCTTGCCCCCTGCTTGACATCCGCCCTCCACATGGAGGGTGGATACTCCTTGAGAAGGGGCAAAAGGAACTGCTTGTTTGCAGCAGCCTGAAGTGACCCAGGAAGTCACCAGCAGATCCCTGGAGGGAGAAACCAGGACTGCCTGGGTTGTGACTCATGCCAGTATTTGCAGGGCTGGAAAGAAAAGCCATGAACTTGCTGGGCCAGCAAACTACCTTTGGCAGAAATTCCTTGTTGGTGTGTTTTCTTTTTCTTTTCTGTTTCCTATGCCTGTACTGTTTCTAGAAATAAAGAAGTATGAAAGCAAATTTCTGCCGGCCGTTTAAAGCAAAGTGAACCAGAGAAAGATGAAACCATTATAAGTGTTTTCAAGGGTAAACAGACTCTGATGGCAGTGGAGATTAGAAGAATTCCTGAGAGAAAAAAAAGTAAAAGCCTTATCATTGGGAAATCTAATGAGGTGACATTGGTGAAGGGGGACTTGTCACCACAGAAAGGACAAATATTAGGAAAGAAAGAAAATTTTATCTGGCCACTCTGTTATTGCTGGTCTGGGTCCAAGCAGCAGACCTTTGGAGAAGTTTGTTTGATTCCTCTTTGCCTTCAGCTCAGCATCTGTGTTGTGAGGACTGAGGAAAAGGCTTTGAGGACTCAACCAACTCTCAGAATTAGTGGGTGAATCTACCTCAGCACGTGGAGCACTAAGTGTATGAACCTGTGAGTGCTGCTCCTTCCAAACGGGAATAACCCAGGAATGTTGAGGGTTTTCTAGGTAAGCCCAGTGTGACAGAACCTTCTCAGCATGTAAAGATTCCTGGTTCTTTATTAGACCTTGTCTGAGGATTTAGCACTGGAAAAACTTTATCCCTTTTCCTACCTGCATTCAGGATGTATCCACCTCTGCCCCTTGATCCCCCAAGGTTTCTATCTGGGCCAAGTGTTCATGGGCTGCATCAAAACCAGCTTCTTCAGTGGTCCTTCCAGAGCTGCTGTTTGTACATCCAGGCATGAGGAGACAGTTTTTTAGGAACTCACCACATCCATGGTGGGGCAGCTCCTTCATGACCCTCTAAACACCTCCCAGAAGATTTGGGAGGGTTGTACACACAAGCCCCAGGGTTGCACACATGGATGGACTTCACTGATGCTCCCCAAGGGACAGGTGAGGAATGCAGCAGATGGAAGAGACCAGGAAAAAATGGGGTCGTTCATGACTGCCAAAGGAGCTCTGTTGAGGAATAAAGGAACCAAACTCTCACGGGGTGAAAGATCCTGAGTCTCCAGGGTAATTAGGAACATGCCAGGAGCTTCCAAGTCTCTTGGGACAGGCAGCCAGCAAGGATGCTGGACGTGCCAGCTCCAAAGATTCACCTGTATGCATCTCAGTCAACAGATCCCACACAATTATGGTGGGAAAGGACCTCACTGAAACGGTGGGAAAGGCACTGCAAGGCTGGGTCTGCCACAGCAGAACATCTGCTCAGAGCTGGACCTTCCTGTGCACCCTCAGGAAAGCCCAGGCCACCAGGGGCTGAAGGGCTACAGGAATGGGCTGCTGTGGAAGGGGGTTCCATGCCCAGGGGGCAGCTCCAGGTCCCACAAGCACAAAGTGAGGATGCCTGAAGGGAACACTGTGGAGACAGGAGAGCACAGGGTCCCTTTGCCCTCCTTACAGGCTCCTCTGGAAAGGGGTGATGCTGAATTAGAACAAATGGAGATTGGGGATGCTTCAGAAAGACAATCCTGACCCCTCCTGCTGAATACTTGTGCTGGGTTTGCTCAGGCATAGCCTTAGCAATTATTGGGATAAGGAAGGCAGCCAAACCCCCAGCCCCGGTGCCAGAGAGCTTGGAGACTCTAAATTGTCATGGCTTGTGCATGGATAGCCATGGCATGCTGTGCCAGGGCCTGCTGCAGCACCCACCACACAGGCAGTGGGGGTGACTCTGCTCGTGTCCCTTCTCACTCTTCAGGAGGGCAAGGAAGGTGAGAGACACCCACACCTGGTTTGTCAGCCTTAAGGGTGAGCCTGGTGGCATGGCAGGCCCTGACCACAGGGAAGGGGACACAGTTTATGTGGCAAACCCATTGGAACAGGGACTCAAAAGAAAGGTTTTTACTTTCTCTGCTGTCTCCAGCCTTCACTCACTTTGCTTCTTCTGGGTTGTCCTCTTCAAGGGTTGACTTTCTGCTTTTGCAAGTACTTGGGTTTGCACAGGGTTGCACCCCAGGGAATGAGTTCTGGCCAGGGCTGACACAATATTCCTTGGGGATGTGTCTTAGCTGGGGGAAAGAAAGAATTGAGGTCAACACTGAATCATAGAATGGCCTGGGTTGGAAGGGACCTTAAAGCTCATCTAGTTCCAACCCTGCAATGGGCAGGGACACCTTCCACTAGACCAGGTTGCTCAGAGCTCAGTGCAAAGGGATCTCACTGCCAGGATCTGTTTGGAGGGGGCTATCCAGCTTCTTCCTGGATTGTGCTGGTGGACTGAGATCAGGGACAGTCCCTGTTCCCTCCTGCACATCACCATCCCTGTGCATTCATGAGAACCAGTGGACACACCTCAGCTGATGGATTTGTTGCTGTGTGTGGTTACGTTGACAGATTTAGATCGCCCTGTACATGATCCTGGGCATTTCCCCAGGTGTGGTGAGATCACAGAGCCACAGAATCTGCTGGCTTGAAAGGGACCCCCAGGGACCAGCTAGTCCAACCCTCAGCCCTGCGCAGGACCAGCCCCAAGAGTCACCCCCTGTGCCCCCGAGCATCATCCAAACCCTCCTGGAGCTCTGGCAGCCTCGGGGCTGTGCCCACTGCCCTGGGGAGCCTGGGCAGTGCCCACCACCCTCTGAGGGAAGACCCTTTTGCTGAGATCCCCCCTGACCCTGCCCTGACACAGCTCCAGCCCTTCCCTGGTGCTGTCCCTGGTCCCCACAGAGCAGAGCTCAGTGCCTGCCCCTCCTCTGCTCCTCCTGAGGAAGTTGTCCCTGCACTGAGGTGTCCCCTCAGTCTCCTCTTGTCCAGCTGAACACCCCAAGTGCCCTCAGTGTCCTCACACTTTCCCCTCCAGGCCCTTCTCCATCTCCATGTCCCTCCTTTGGATACTCTCCAGTGTCTCAGTATCTTCCTTACATTACAGGGCCCAGATCTGCCCCAATATTTGGGGTGGGGCCTCCCCAGGCCAAACAAAGCTCATTCATTGCCTCCCACCCCGTGCCCATCTCAGCTAAAAGGTGACCTGAGAGGGTTGTGCAGGGTGAGCCCTGTGGGACAGGGAGCTCTGCAAGCTCTGCTGCCCAGTTATTCACTGCCTATTTCTGCAGGCACAGAAGGTTCAGCCACGAGGAAAGCAGCTCTTTGGAGAAAGCTTCTTCTTCTTTCTTCTTGTTCTTGTTCTTGTTCTTGTTTTTCTTCATCTTCTTCTTTGTCTTCTCCTTCTCCTTCTCCTTCTCCTTCTCCTTCTCCTTCTCCTTCTCCTTCTCCTTCTCCTTCTCCTTCTCCTTCTCCTTCTCCTTCTCCTTCTCCTTCTCCTTCTCCCTCTCCCTCTCCTTCTCCTCCTCTTTCCCCTCTTCTTGCTCTTCCTCCTCCTCCTCCTCTTATTTTCTGGTGGTTTTCCAAGCATTATCTCTCCTCTATTTCTTCTCGTGCAGGATGTGTGTCGGAGGGGTATTGAGGGTAAGGAAGAGCTTCCTCTTCCCTGACAGGCAGCTCGGGAAGGTCGGTGTGGCTGGTGTAGGCAGGATGGATGATGGGTTATGGAAAGTTTGGAGTTTCTACATGGGAGTCCTTCACCTCTCTACATCTCACCTTCACCAGAGATACCAGGGGGACAATGGTGTCACTGGAACCTGCACCACCCTGTCCTGGGGTGGCTGCTGCAGGAACCAGAAATGTTCCCATGTTTACAGATGCTTATTAAATTTGTTGCCTTATTGACAAAGGCATCAGGCCCTCAGTCCTCCAGGAAGACTCCGTGGTGTGTTCTCCAGCTCACACTGTGGAGTTGCTGGCTGGGACAGCCCGGCCTCATCCCTGGACATTCATGGAAATGGCATTTCCAAAGTGTTTGGAGGAAGGAATGGTCACTTTTTCAGTGGGAGCAGACAATGAAATGAGGCAGGAGACAGCAAGGCATGGCCAGCGTTCCACTAGCCTGGGAGGAAAGGCTTCAGGGCCATGTCCTCAGCAAATATCCTTCCACCACAGCAGCTGATGGGGAAGGATGCAGAGCTCCACATCCTCCTCCTTTCCAGGAAATATATGTTTTTCCTTGACATCCACAGGCTCTGCCTCTCTGCACTTCCCTAATGTTGGAGAACTCCAGCATGACTTTCTCCAGGGTGGCCAGAGACGACAACTGGGTGACCCTGAGGTTCTTCCATTATTCATCCTGCTGGGCCCATCTCGTTCGTGGAGATGGTTGAGAAGGTCAGCCTGGTGTTAATGTGCTGAAAGGGAAGGTGGCCCAGGCTGGAAATTGAGCCTGTCACACCAGAGTGATTCTCATTGATGGCATTTGATTTGCCATTAATATTAATTGTAGCTTTTGAGGGACAGGCACAAAGATTGGCCACGTGTTAACTGTCTCAGCAGTGTTTGCCATTGGAGAAACACAAATACTGTCCAGAAGTTGTTCTGAAAAGGCTGAACTTCCTCCTGCAACAGGGCATGGAGATGGACAAAGAGATGTTCAGAAGACCCAAGCGAAGTGGAGCCTGTGAGACATCTTACTCTCAATTCACAGGCCATCCCATGGCTCCTGGGATGGGAGGGGGAAGCAGGAATCTCCTGAAAACCCTCAGGATTATCAGGCAGATGTGTGGGTACACAGGCAGCAGCTGGATTTCCTGTTGTCCCAGTGTCCTGCAGACCACGTGAGAGATGCTCTGGTAACTCAGGACATCCCATAGGAAGCCACAATACTGGACCTTCTCCTGCCAGAGCTGCCCAGGCCATGCAAAAAGGCACCTTGCAAAGAATTTTCCTCCATTCCCAAAGGGCCCAATCACCTTTGTGTGGATCTGTGGCTTCCACAGAGAGTTCCTGACTGTCCAACAACGGGTAACTTCATGTCTGGAGGCCACATCCCCCTTCTTTTCAACAGTGGGATGGTGCTGCTCACAGGATTGGGGGCAGATTTATGACATCTGTGGGGTTGCTGATGAAAAGAGAAGGGGATCTTAATGTTTCCAGGTGAATTGAGCCATGCAGGGATGATTTTTCTATACCTGCAGATAGAGAAAAGTTTTGACTGGTTGTCAAGTCTTCAGTACTCCACTGAAGAGCAGCAACAGCTTCAGCTCCACACTCCCCAGACACCGGTTTTTGGAGAGGACAAACCATCCCGTGGTGGAGCCAGCATTCCCTGCTGCTCCAGGAAGGAGTGTAGATGACACGGTTGGATGAGGCTACAGGTGGTGAAAGGAATCAGCACTGCTTAGTCACTGGGTTGGCCAGAAATGCTTGTAACCTTTCACTGGAATTTCTAAAAGGTCTGGAAGGAAACACCCAGGAAAAGTAGATGTTTCCTTTTGGTCTTTTTGAATGAAAAGTTTTCCATTTGCATTACAAACACTAAGTGAGGATCAAGTGAAACCTGAAAGAAATGGCCCACAAAAGGGAAGAAAACCTGTCCCTGTCAATGGGAAAGTTGGACCAAAACTGTGGGGTAAGCAAGACATCCTTTCTGCAGGAATATAGAACACTTCCAACCTGGAACTGGCCAAAAGAAACCTCAGTTAAACCCAAAAGAAGCGTTTTCTGTTGCATGCAGAGC
Organism: Formicarius rufipectus; assembly: GCA_013399695.1. NCBI lineage: Eukaryota > Metazoa > Chordata > Aves > Passeriformes > Formicariidae > Formicarius > Formicarius rufipectus. The sequence continues at coordinate 3,650,992 of VXAU01003156.1, forward strand.
CTGGGAGTGGGCTGGGATGGAGGAGAAATCCCAGTCACTCATCACGTTATGTCAGCTGAGAAAGACTGTTCAAGAAAGATTGTTCCATCTGCTTTGGGGACTTTGAGGAAGATCCAAAGTCAGGCATCAAAGTGTGCCTGGAGGGGACTATTTGTTCTGCCATTGTCCCAGACAAGAGTCTGGTGCTTGGGTGAGTGTTGCTTGTTTTAGCAAAGCTTTTCATCTACAGGCATTGACGAGATGCAACCCAGGCAGCTGCTCCAAAGCCATTTGAAGGTGCAGGGGCTGGAGACCTTGACCTGGGGTTGGAAATCAACCCCACCATCCCAATCCCCAGTTCTCTCTTTGGGTCCCTAAGTCTGTGTGTCTTTGCCATCCTTTGTTTAAAGGACAGTGGGACTGCGTGCTCTGAGCATTAAACGTGCCTTTTCCTGGGCACAGAACCAACATCTTTCGAGAGTTTTGAGAGGGAAAGAGTGAAATGTTCCTGATCCAGGCTGTAACTCAACTGAGACACGGCCTGTGAGCTGGGGGGGTCCTCAGGTGCCACATGAAAGCCTGGACAACCACCTTCAGGAAGACCTGAGCCATTGCTGGGCACTGGAGAAGATGGACCGTGGACTTCCGCAGCTGTAGTGCTCCAAGGTGCAGAGCTGGCCAGGGAGGAGGGCCCCAGGCTGCTTCTTGTGACCATTTTGCCAAACTTTAACACTCAGAGGGCGACTCAGGGTCATGAAACTGAGGGGGGGGGACACACTGGTTGCTGCTCCAAGACTGGCCAAGTGGCCTGGAGGTTGAGCATTTCCTAATTAGGAACTGGAGATGCTAATTACAGTAAGTGCTGATTAACACTCATTTCACTCCCGGTGTGAAGGAGGGCTGGATGTTTTCATGGCAATTGCACATGGAACTTTTTATTTTTCTCCCCCCAAATGCAGTGGACAGCTGTCCCACCACAATCCAGAGCTGCTCCATGATGAGCAGGCCATCAGGAAAAATGGCAGGGAAGAACTAAGGCAAGAACTGCCAGAGGATCAGTGAGATCTGAGAGTGTCAAACAATGAAAGAAACCAGTTTTCACATGGTGGGTGTTGAAATAAGGACGTCCTTTACACAGGGAGATGCTGAGGCCAAGAACAGAGGAAGATCTGGGAGGTGATCCAACACTCACACACACCCCAAGAGCTGTCAGTGCTGGTGACAACAACTGATCTGAAATGCAAAAATGACCACAAATTCATGGCCTTGTTCTGATGTCTAAGTGTTGGAGACCTTACATATCACACCAAGGATGTGCTGTCAGGGTCTGGAGAGGAAGGAAGTCTTGTATGATGTGCTGAGGATGGGCTTTGAACAGGCTGCTGCCCTCTGAGAGGCCATTGGTTCTTGAGCAGCACTTTTCCAATCCCTCTGATTCACCTGGTGAGTGCACTTGGGTGGGAGCAAAGGAATATCTGCTGCATGTCCCAGTGAGGGAACGACCTCATGGAGATTTACACAGAGCAACCCTCCTTCTAGACTATATAAAGCCTTACAGACCTCTTGGCTTAATGAAAAGTATTCCATAATGCCCATTTTTAATTCCACTCCAACCCCATATCAAGGCCAGATGAATCCTGCTCACCAACATGGGGGGGACCCGGGCAGGGTGACACCCCCAGGGCCCAGCCCTCCCCAGCACACACCCACCCACGCACATTTGAATGCAGAATTTTCTGGAGGTATTAAGTTCCTCTGGGTTTATCTGAGAGCAGGCTGCTCTAGTTAAAATAACACTGTGCAGCAGAACAGAAAATAAGATGTCACGGCAAACTAAACATCTTCACTTTCAGGACATGCTAAAGAGCTCTGGGGTGAGCAGAGAAGGGATGGCATGGCCCTGCCCAGCCCCTCCATGGGTGGCTTTGACCTGCCAGGCATTTCTATCCTGTCATCTTTCCCAGCTGGGTGAGATGGGCACTGCCCAATCCTATCTCCCAGGACATCTTTAATTTTTCCATGCTAAAAAATACATTTCATTTGCAGTAACATCTTATTTTCTGTTCCACTGCACAATTTTATTTGAGCCGAGGTGGTTTTCTCCTGGCTGAACTCTGAAGAACTCTCCAGCTTTCCTTTCAGTAAGAAGAGCTTTGGAAACCCTGCTTTTATTTATTGGTTCATTTTTATTTCCTGTTCTTTTTCTGCCATGTTCAGTATGACTGAGTGACCAATTCAATAAAAAATGGAAAACTTGTGTGGATTGTGTAATAAAGCAGGGCAGGTTACTGAAGGGGCTGTATTATGCTTTCAATATTCTTTACAAAATACAGATTTGAAATAGAGATATGCTGAATGAGATGGGTGGCTGATATTTCATTTCAGTTCATATTACTGCTGTGAATAGGAACAGTCCCCAGTATATATCTCATGAAACACCCACGGGGGATGCACTGCTGGGAACAGCCCTGGAAATACAAACCAGGACCTGGAAGCTGCTCTTCTCCAGCCTTGGGAGATGAGCCTGGAAGACCTTTGGGCCAGGTACTGACATTTGGGCTGCCCACTGTGCCTGGGGTGAAGGCACGTCCCTCTCACCCTGGGGCTGGAATGGTACCCACAACACTTCCAGAATCAGGGAATTGCTTAGGTTGGAAAAGACCATTAGGATTGTAGAGTCCAGCCATTCCCCCAGCACTGCCAAGGTCTCCACTCACCCACGTCCCCAAGGCTTTTGAATCCCTCCAGGAATGGATACTCCCACATTGGCCTGGGCAGTTATGCCAGGGCTGGATAATACTCTTTCCAGAGGTACATCCCCTTCCCCTCTCAGACAAAGGAATTCCCCCATTCCCACTACCAAGGAAACCCCACAATGACCCCAATAAATATAGCATTCCTGCCTGTGTGGGGTGCATGTTCATCTGTGTTTGGCTGAGAAGCCCATCCCAAATTGGCATATCTACACTGCCATCTTCCCATCACCAGCAACCTCCTGCCCTCAATATTTGCTCCATTTCCCCTTTGCTGCATGTATTTGTATTTATTTAGTACAGCAGTGACTTTTTTTCAAAGGGAAAGGACATAATGTGGATGTTTTGATCTGTGTAAGGGATAACCCAGCTGTGTGATGGCACCACCTCGACAGGGGAGCACCAGGGATGTATAAGACAGTGAAAAAGGAGGTGAAAATAAGTGGGAAGCTTATTTTCATCTCTTTTTTTGGAGGGAATTAGCTAAGGCTGAGCATGGTTACAGTCCAACCTAGACTTGTGTGCAACAGAGTCTTTTTTGGGGTTGTTTCCAGGTGTTTTGTGCCCTACTCCTGTGCTCTCTCTGCTCTGTACAGGTAAAAAGTTCAGCAGCTTGTGGAGAAAATGTTATCCCCCAGCAGCTGCTCATGAATTCTTATGTGCCAGCAGCAGTGCGTGAACCATTCTTTGTTGTGAGATAAAATCTGACAGAAAAGCAGAGCTCCTGACAGCAAAATCTGATGCAATTAAGTTTCTGTGCACAGCTCATAAACTTTGATATGGCAAATAATGGCTAAAATTGATCTTAAATCCCACATTAAGAAAGGTGCCCGAACCCCCCACGTTCCACCAAATCGACTCCAGGTATCCATCTCTGCCCACTTTGTGCAGGCAGGTCATGTTTGCCTTTTAAGGAGAAGTATTAGTCAACAAAGGAAAAATTGGGAGGAGGTGGATAAATCCCAGGCAAAGGTGCATTTCTAGCACTGCATATTAACAAAACTGAGTTTGGGATAAAACTGGACAAAAATGACTGGCCTTGAGGGATTTCTCCTCTTGGCTCAGCCAGGGAAGCAAAGCCACGACCACGTGTCTGATGTTCTCACCAGTTCAGACCACAGCTTTAACTGGGAGGTTGCTGCAGACACCTTTGTGTCTCTGCTGTGTTACATCTTTGACAAAACACACTTATTGGAGGGAAATTAAGGGTTTTTGCTGGTGCCATGTGGGTTGGGGAGCAGATGGGAGGTGGGGCCATTGCCACCAGTGACAGCAACATGGTCCTGGCTGGGAGGGGGGGAAAGGACAGGGGCTGGGGACCAGCGCGGACTTCATACATCCTAGGGGACATAAATATGGTCTTGGGTATGAAACAACATGATCTGGAGACAGAAAAGGATACTGTGGATACTGAAAAGATCAAATCACTGGGAAGAGGTCCCTACAGATGTGGGACAGACCCTGCTGTCTTAGTTCCCAGCACGTGAGGAGGGAGCAGCACAGCTCCGGTGCCTGGCACACTCCTTGAGCCCAACTCCTTCTGATGGTATCCCAGAGAAGTGACTGCCAGCATTTGTTGAAAAAGCTGCTTTGAATGCAAGCAAAGGCATCCAAAGTTGACCAAAGACCATTCATATTAACTAAACTGCTAATGACAGAGCCATGGAATTTTTAAGGTTGGGAAAGACCTTTAAGAGCATCGAGTCCAACCATTGCCCATCACTGCCACGTTCACCACTAACCCATGTCCTGGAGTAACATCCACACTCCTTTAGAACAATTCCAGGGATGGTGACTCCACCGCTTCCCTGGCAGCCTATGCATGAAACACGAAAACAAGCCTAATAAAGCAAGAATAAAATAATATTTGGAAGCAATCTCAGCTAAAGAAGGAGTACAGAGTTCCCTGCCTCCATGCATGCAAAATTCAGAGGGATTTTATGTCCCTCTACTGCGTGTCCAGAGCCTGAGAGTCTCCATGTCATCCCATCTCTGGGAGCTGGGAATGGCACCTGAGCACAACCTGCCTGCACAGAGGAATTTCCTTCCACGCCGCACTTTGGAGATGCCAAATGATCCTATTACAGACTTATCAAAGCAGTGGGGATTAGCAGAGATAAAACAACTTTCAGCACTGGTCTCTGCCTTTCTTGGCTCTTTTGTTTGTCTAAATAGCTGTTTTGGTGAGTGCAGGGAAATAATAGGAGGCAATTATTGCTCCATGTAATGTTCCATGTTTGGTTTTGTAATCCTTCCGTTCTGTTTATTCTCGTTTTGAGCAACAAAGTTCCCCCTGGAATATGCTAATCGCCTTTCAGCTCTCCTCCTGCACCAGGGCTCCTGGCTTTGTATGCACCTGACGGCAGCACAAGGTTAGTGCCATCCCCAGGGCTCGGGGCATTCAATGCCCGCTGTCTGGGCTGGAGTGCTGAGATCCAGACACAAAACAGCAGGGACAAATCCCCCAGCACGGGGAGCTCCGTGCCTGGCATCCCTTGGTGGCACCCCTGGCTTGGCAAACCTGACCTTATCTGGGTTTTTAATCAGCTTTTAGGCCCTGAAAATTTCTAACCATGGTCTCCTTAGCAGGTGATCTCTTCTCAGATCTCCTTAGGAAGATCTTGGGGGGGCGGGGGGAGATTCACTTGTGCTTTCCTCTGTTCCCTCGCCTTGTTCCTCCAGACATTCCTTAGGAGGAACAAGGAGATCTCCAGGAAATGCCACTGTCCCCTGAGTGTCATTAAAGTGGCTACAGGGGTCTGAGTTTTTTTTTATTTTGGAGAGGGGCAGATTTTGCCCCAGCAAATCTCTGTCATGTAGGTCTGCAGGCAACCCCATGGTTTAAAACCGGGGGGGCATCAGCTTTTTCTGTTGAACCCCCCTGCACTGTCAGGCTGCACTAGATGGTGCCCCAGTAGACTCAAAAGCTGGTGCAGCCACTTGTGCTGTGTCTCTGCTGATTGAGGGTCTCCAGGAGGGGATCTAATGACTTATAGGGACTGACTGGGTCACAAAATCATGAAATCCCATCTTCACTCTGCAGCTTCTGAGCAGCTGTGCAGAAGCAGGGAAGGAGGGACGTGTTAAATACTTTGTTGGCTCAAGGACTTAAATGATGGACTGAGCATGGAGGAAGGTGCCATGGATGGAAGGTCCTCTGTGGTGACTGTCAGGCAGAGCACTGGTGCTTGGTGCACTGGTGCATCTCCAAGGTCATGGTGTTCTTTCTCCACACCCCTCTTGCAGCATGGTCTGCACAGGATCAGAGAATCACAGACTGGTTTGGGATGGAAGGGACCTTAAAGCTCATCCAGTCCCATCCCCTGCCATGGGCAGGGACACCTTCCACTAGACCAGGTTGCTCCAAGCCCCATCCAACCTGGCCTGGGACATTCCAGGGCTGGGGCAGCCACAGCTTTTCTGCCCAACCTGTGCCAGGGCCTGCCCACCCTCACAGCCAAGAATGTCTTTCTGATATCCAACCTAAATCTACTCCCAGTCAGTTTGAAGCCATTCCCCCTTGTCCTGTGACTGCAGCTCCTGATGAACAGCCCCTCTCCAGCATCTCTGTAGCCCCTTCAGATCCTGGGAGGTGCTGGGAGGTCTCCACATGACCTTCTCTTCACAAGGCTGAACATCCCAAACTTTACCAGCCTGTCTCCACAGGGGAGGTGCTCCAGTCCCCTCCTCCAGCTTCATGGCTCTCCTCTGGACTTACTCCAACAATTCCACGTCTTTCATCACCAAACCAAAAAGGTACCCCCAGGCAGAGATATGAGTTTTACCAGTTTAAACTGTAGCTACACTGACACAAAGGCATCTCAAACACTTGACCAATCATAGAATCATTAAGGCTGGAAAACACCTCCAGATCATCAACTCCAAACTTTGACCAAATCCTACCATTCCCACCAAACCATATTGCCCAGTGCCACATCTGCTCATTTTTTTGAACATTATGAAGTTATTTATGCCCTGATTTAAAGAAAACACAACTCCTCGAGGCATTGAGTTCATGGCCTGTTAACTTCAGCACAGGGATGCTCCTGTGCACCTGAACCTTCCTGGGGAGGGGCAGAGGAGGGGCAGGCACTGAGCTCTGCTCTGTGGGACCAGGGACAGCCCCAGGGAAGGGCTGGAGCTGTGTCAGGGCAGGGTTGGGTTGGATCTCAGCAAAAGGTTCTTCCCCCAGAGGGTGGTGGGCACTGACCAGGCTCCCCAGGGCAGTGGGCACAGCACCAAGGCTGCCAGAGCTCCAGGAGTGTTTGGAGGATCCTCTGGGGCACAGGGGGTGACTCTTGGGGCTGGTCCTGTGCAGGGCTGAGGGTTGGACTCACTGATCCATGTGGGTCCTGCCAGCTCGGATCGTTTTGGGATTCAGTGAGACACCAGCACCGGCTCCAGCGCTCTGCTGAGCTGGAAAACTCTTCCACCTGAGGTTTTAAAACCCGAAGAGCAGCTCGTTTGTTGTGCCTGGAGTGCCTTTTGTTTCATTTGTGCCAGTTACTTTTGTCTGGCTCCCAAAATCCCGCAGCTGGTCCGGGGGAATCCCACAAGCCAGCTCTCAGCCTCGGCCGGGTGGGCTGTCTGTCCTCGCTCGTGGCAAACGCTGGCACAGCGGCCGAGTGGATCAACCAGAGATCCCCACTGCCAGCAGCTCCCAAGAACTGGTGACAGCATTCTAGGGATACACAGAATAAAAGTTTGGGAGAAGTGTGCTTGGATCAACCAGCAATTCCGATTGCCAGCAGCTCTCCCAGCACAGGTGACAGCATTCCAAGAACACACAGAATAAAAGCTTGGGAGAAGTGTGCTTGGATCAACCAGCTCCCTCAGCAGAGGTGACAGCATTCCAGGAATATACAAAATAATGTCAGGGAGAAGAGTGCTTGGATCAACCAGAGATCCCCACTACCAGCAGCTCCCAGGAACAGGTGACAGCATTCCAGGGATACACAGAATAAAAGCTTGGGAGAAATGTGCTTTAATCAACCAGTAACCCCAACACAGGTGACAGAATTCCAGGAACACACAGAATAAAGCTTGGGAGAAGTGTGCTTGGGAGCTGGGCTTGGCTGGGCTGAAGGAGGCAGGGGGAAATAATGCATAATTCACCAGGCAAATTAATCACTCCCCTTTCCTCTGCCTGTTGCAATTATGTGGAACACGAGGAATTGCTGGGTTACTACTACTCCTACTACTTTATTATTATTATTATTATTATCATTATTAATATTAATAATATTATTATTATAATAGCAGGAGGCTAAAGAGTGGGGCTGAGGATGTTTGGGTGAGGATGAGCTGAAAGCTGCAGCCACATTTAGAGTGGTGCCTCACCTAGATTTCTATCTGGCTGTGCTTTCATTGTGGAAAGGGTTTTTTTTTCCTTCTGTTTTTTTAATTCTTTCCCCTTTAGATTGGTGGGGAGTTGTGGAAAAATAGGAGGGGGGTGGTTGTTGGTGAGCGTTGGAGCAGAGAGATTGGGTAAAATTATTTTCCTTCATGCTTGGCTAGGCCTGGGTGTGAAGAAGGGGACCCAGCTTAGGGCTGGTGGGAGATGGCAGATAAAAGCAGCTTCATTTCCAAGTGGCCTTCCACGCATTCGGCCCAGTCGGGGGAAGGGGGGGAAGGAACAATGGGAGCCACCCCCTGGAAAAGCATCCCTGAACACCTGCAGTGCTGCCATGGGGTGCGGGGAAAGCAAAGCAGGGGTTAAGGCATCTCCTGGAAAGGGTTTCTGTGAGTCCCCTGGGAGGTGGGGGGCACGGGGAGGGGGCTGTGGGCACAGGGAGCCCCTGGGACCTGCCCATGGACAGGGTGGGCAAAGCAGGCAAAGGAGTGAAACCTCAGAGCAGCTGGATGGTCTGAAGGAGTCAAACCCAAGCCCCAGTTCAGCCAGAGATTTCCTGCAACACTCAGCACTCATCGGCAGGAGGAGGTGCAGGATGGAATGGATTCATGGGCAGCTCATCCGACCTCTGTACATCAAGACCCTTTGGAAAACATGTGTTTTACATCTTAGGAGGAAACAAAGTTCTCCATTACGTGGAATCATCAAATCATCAAATGACTTGGGTTGGAAGGGGCCTTAAAGCTCACCTCATCCCACCCCCTGCCATGGGCAGGGACACCTTCCACTAGACCAGGTTGTTTCAAACCCATCCAACCTGGCCTGGGACACTTCCAGGGATCCGGGAGCAGCCACAGCTTCTCTGCCCAACCTGTGCCAGGGTCTGCCCACCCTTCAGGGAAGGATTTCTCCCCAATATCTCACCTAACCCTGCCCTCTGGCAATGGGAAGCCATTCCCCCTTGTCCTGTCACCCCAAACCCTCGTCCAAAGTTCATCTCCAGCATTTGTGTAGACCCCCTTTAGGGGGGTGAACTGAGCAAAGGGTGTGCTGGGGGAATCAGGGCGCAAGTGGTCCTGCTTGGCACAGGTGGAGGGAGCTCACCAAGAACCTGATGGGCTTAGAAAAGGGTCTCCAGAAGGCTGAGAATGTTGTTGGTGCTGGGTGGTTCCCTCCTGGAGGTAAGGTGGCCTCTGTTGTGTGCCCTGAGGGGGAGATGTTTCTTTAGGTTTTGTATCCCTCTTCCATATCCTTGAGGATTTAGGGTGTGCTTTCAAGTGGGAAGGGAGANGGAGAAGTGTGCTTGGGAGCTGGGCTTGGCTGGGCTGAAGGAGGCAGGGGGAAATAATGCATAATTCACCAGGCAAATTAATCACTCCCCTTTCCTCTGCCTGTTGCAATTATGTGGAACACGAGGAATTGCTGGGTTACTACTACTCCTACTACTTTATTATTATTATTATTATTATCATTATTAATATTAATAATATTATTATTATAATAGCAGGAGGCTAAAGAGTGGGGCTGAGGATGTTTGGGTGAGGATGAGCTGAAAGCTGCAGCCACATTTAGAGTGGTGCCTCACCTAGATTTCTATCTGGCTGTGCTTTCATTGTGGAAAGGGTTTTTTTTTCCTTCTGTTTTTTTAATTCTTTCCCCTTTAGATTGGTGGGGAGTTGTGGAAAAATAGGAGGGGGGTGGTTGTTGGTGAGCGTTGGAGCAGAGAGATTGGGTAAAATTATTTTCCTTCATGCTTGGCTAGGCCTGGGTGTGAAGAAGGGGACCCAGCTTAGGGCTGGTGGGAGATGGCAGATAAAAGCAGCTTCATTTCCAAGTGGCCTTCCACGCATTCGGCCCAGTCGGGGGAAGGGGGGGAAGGAACAATGGGAGCCACCCCCTGGAAAAGCATCCCTGAACACCTGCAGTGCTGCCATGGGGTGCGGGGAAAGCAAAGCAGGGGTTAAGGCATCTCCTGGAAAGGGTTTCTGTGAGTCCCCTGGGAGGTGGGGGGCACGGGGAGGGGGCTGTGGGCACAGGGAGCCCCTGGGACCTGCCCATGGACAGGGTGGGCAAAGCAGGCAAAGGAGTGAAACCTCAGAGCAGCTGGATGGTCTGAAGGAGTCAAACCCAAGCCCCAGTTCAGCCAGAGATTTCCTGCAACACTCAGCACTCATCGGCAGGAGGAGGTGCAGGATGGAATGGATTCATGGGCAGCTCATCCGACCTCTGTACATCAAGACCCTTTGGAAAACATGTGTTTTACATCTTAGGAGGAAACAAAGTTCTCCATTACGTGGAATCATCAAATCATCAAATGACTTGGGTTGGAAGGGGCCTTAAAGCTCACCTCATCCCACCCCCTGCCATGGGCAGGGACACCTTCCACTAGACCAGGTTGTTTCAAACCCATCCAACCTGGCCTGGGACACTTCCAGGGATCCGGGAGCAGCCACAGCTTCTCTGCCCAACCTGTGCCAGGGTCTGCCCACCCTTCAGGGAAGGATTTCTCCCCAATATCTCACCTAACCCTGCCCTCTGGCAATGGGAAGCCATTCCCCCTTGTCCTGTCACCCCAAACCCTCGTCCAAAGTTCATCTCCAGCATTTGTGTAGACCCCCTTTAGGGGGGTGAACTGAGCAAAGGGTGTGCTGGGGGAATCAGGGCGCAAGTGGTCCTGCTTGGCACAGGTGGAGGGAGCTCACCAAGAACCTGATGGGCTTAGAAAAGGGTCTCCAGAAGGCTGAGAATGTTGTTGGTGCTGGGTGGTTCCCTCCTGGAGGTAAGGTGGCCTCTGTTGTGTGCCCTGAGGGGGAGATGTTTCTTTAGGTTTTGTATCCCTCTTCCATATCCTTGAGGATTTAGGGTGTGCTTTCAAGTGGGAAGGGAGACAAGGGCTGTTTTGCACTGAGCAGGGCTGGCTACAGCTCGAAGATTCTGGTGCCCTGATGATGGAGACAAGCAGATGTTGCTTCATTGGAATGGCCTGCCCAGAGAGGGGGTGGATTCACCATCCCTGGAGGTTTGTAAACTGAGATTGGAGGTGGCACTAAGTGATATGATCTGGGAAAGGGACTGGAGTTGGATCAAGGGTTGGACTCGATGATCTCGGAGGTCTTTTCCAACCCAGGCAATTCTATGATTCTGTGATTCTTCACTGCTCTTTTCTCCACTCAAGTGACTTCCCTGGACAACTCAAGGAGCAGCTCCTTCCTGGCACTCACGTGGTGATTCCCTGCTGAGATTGCAAAAAGCCATTTCCAGCCCCAAATTCTACTCTCGTTTCTCCACTTTGCATCGTGCCCTCAGCACCTGGAGTTCCTGGTGGCAACTTCAAGCCCTCCTTGATGGGAACACACTTACAAGCCCAGCTAATTACCCCGGGGCTGGTGGAGTGCACTGGGGTCACAGAGCTCTGCAGCACCTCTGTGTGCATCCGCAGGTTCTCGAGGAGCTGAGGCTGGTCTGAGGGTTTGCACGGGGCCTGTGCCACGTGAACTCCTTCCTTCCACCTGCCCAAGGCTCCAAATCCATCAGCAGGGCCCCCATCTCTGGGCACCCCCTTCCAACAGCAGAGCTGAGAGGGAAAGTGGCTGTGGAATTGCTTCCTTGTTCTTCTGCTCTGTAAGTAAAATCAAACAGGGGGTTAAACCCTTTCTTAACTTAAATTTCCATGGGCATGAAAGACTCCTCAGACCTTGGTGCTGCTCTGTGAAGTCTGTCCTCAGATGACTGTTTTGCTGATGAGATCTTCCAGATTTCTGGTCTCTAACACCTGCTCCAAGATGGACTGACCAGCAGTGCCGGCCACCAATTAAAACAAAATGTCTCTAATTAGACAACAGACATCTTTTTGGATGATTCTGCAATGTGGGTGGAGGGGGTCAGGTGCTTTTCAACCTTGCTTGTTAATAAAAGCTGCCAGTAATCAGGAGCTTCTTCCCTGACTTTTCCCTTTGAAATGCCATTGGAAGTTGAGCAATTAGTTCCCTGTGAAACCTCAGGTTGATACTTTCATAAACCTCTGGCTTTAAACACAACATCAGGTGCTTTTCAACCGGTTTCCCAGCTGAAACTTTTCCAAGGGACTTCATTGTGTGTCCTCCAACAGGGCTGTGCGTGGAAACAGCAGGAGGGATGTGCTGCCAGACAAAGACCCTGACAAAGAGCTCCTGTAGGTAAAAGGAGAGCTGCAGCACTTCCCTCTGGTCCTTCCTGAGTGCTTTTCCAGGAAGTACCAGCCTTCTGCCATTGGGCTTGTCTTTGCTGAGCCACTCAGGTACCCGACTAAGCTGAAACAGGGTTTGGGGGAGGTTTGATGAGCAGATGTGTTCTTGGAGGTCCAGAGGTGCATGTGGGTCACCCCTGAGCTGCCCAAGCTGGGAAGCCCTGCTGAAAGATGGGTTTTTTTGCCTCCTGGTGGTCCTGGTACTCACTTAGAATCCCCTAAATTCTGCAGGATCCTCCTGCTGTAGATCCTTTATCCTCCTATTGACTGCCCCCGACATCAGGATAAGGACAAGCCCAGGGAGACCTTCAGAGAAAAACCCTCTAGGGTGGAAATCTTTCTTTCCCTTCAAATAAATAGATAAAAGGAGGTTTATGATTTTTCCGGAGTGGAAATTGCACCTGCCAGTCTGTCTTCTCAGGCCTCAGCTCCTTGAAGCACTTCAGCACAATTCCAACTTGAATGACAGGAGTTCTCCTGCTTGCCTGGCTCCATTTAGATGACTCACAGCTTCCAAAGTTGGTCATGTCCTTCAGGATCCTGCTCAAGTGAACGGAGCCTTCCCTTCCCTGCAGCTCAAGGATGCAGAATGGGAGCCACCCTGCCTTCCAAACCTGCCTCCTGCCCCAGCTCAGGTCAAAATGTTCTGTTTCCAAAGCTGCAGCAGGGTTTTGTGTGCTGGGGGAAGTGCAGAGATGTGCCATGTTCCACACGGGGAACAATTTCACATCTCTTTAGTTTCAAAAAGGGTTGTCTCCATGTCTTCTCAACCCTCTTGCTGCCCAGCTGGAGGAAATAATTCAGCATGCCTCAGCTGGCCCAAATCTTTATTTCCAGCCTTAGAAAGGGACTAGAGGCAGAGCTGAGGGAGCCTTGACTTTGATTCAAGTTAGAGACACTTGGCATGGTGTTTGAAAGTTGATGGACTTCACCAGCAGCAGAGGCCATGATGGCAAGGGCTGATGGTTTTGGACTAAAAGAGGGTAGATTTAGACTAGATATAAGGAGGAAGTATTTTACAGTGAAGGTGGGCAGGTCCTGGCACAAGGTGCCCAGAGAAGCTGTGGCTGCCCCAGCCCTGGAAGTGTCCAAGGCCAGGTTGGATGGGGCTTGGAGAAACCTGGGATAGTGGGAGGTGTCCCTGCTCATGGCAGAGGTGGGACTGGATGAGCTTTTAAGGTCCTTTTCCAAGGCAAACAGTTCTGTGATTCTCTGACCCTGCAGTGCCAGGAGGAGCCTGCTTTGCCTTCTGCACCATCAGCACCTGAGGAACTTGGTGGGCCAAGAGGTTTTCACCAGAGTGTAAATTCCAATCTATGTACTCTGTGGTTGTTCCCTCCTCTGGGCTTTCAAGTTTCCAAGGGAAATTTTACCACTTCTCATCATTTCACTTTCAGGTCTTGAGAATCTTCCAGGAAGGCCAGTGAGTTCCTTTGTACAGCTCCTTGCAGACATTGAGTTTCTCCTGTTTTCCCTTGTTGTCTTGCCTGAGGTGTCTGCTCCAGCCTGCTCTGGAATTCCCACTGCCTGGATTCCTCCTGTTCCTTCTGCCCAGGGAAGTCCCACGGTGTGTTCTGCTTACAGCACCTTTCACCAAAGGAGGAGAGCACTGAGGCTGAGCTGTTCCTTTGAGCCCTGTGCTCTGGTCCTGCTTTGAGGTCCTGGAGACCTCAAACAGGAGCAGTTTGTTTTCATCCCACCACGTGAGCTGTCCAGAGCCCTGACACGTGGGCAGCAGAGCTGTGGTGTTTGCCCACCCTGTCCCCCCTTCAGTAACAAACACTGCCCCATTCCTTTGCCTCGCAGGTCCCACCTCGTGGCAGGAGAACCTTCCAGCTCACGCAGCCTCCAAATTAAAAAGAATTACTTGTTATCCATCCAATTTCTCTGAGAGGAAATTCTATTAAACCCCCAGAAGAAAGTGCATTATGGCTGTACTTTCAGAAGCAGACCCTTGAATAAACTTTTTTACTTATTTCACATAACTCCCATTATGACTGTCATTATGAAGCAGATGAACATTTTCTTGGACAATTAGACGCGGGTGTGTGGAATAAAGAGCTGAGCTCGCCTGAGATCATTGAAACCTATCTGTTTGGGTGATTCATTTTCTTCCAACTAGGCTGCCCATAATAAGCTTTTCTTCCCTGGCTTTGTCTTGTTTCCCATTTCAGAGAGCCACAATGCCCGAAGAATTGAAAGAATGTCTTTCCCCATGTCCTTGTGCTGCAACTGAGCCTGGCAAACACAAAAATAAAGTATATTTTAAAAAAGGGGAGGAAAAAAAAAAAGGGCAGAAAAAGAAGAGAAGGAGGTGGGGGGGGGAACACAGAGCAGATTAAAAAGAAAACAAGTGCTGTTCCTTGTGGTGATGGTAACCTGGGGGCACAAGGGCCTTGAGAAATGTTGTGGTGTAAAGGATGGGAGGTGAGCTCTTTCTGCTCCCAGCTAGAGAAAACCCATCCAGGTGCATAAGGGATGGCAGAATATCTCCTGTGTCGGCCTGACTCAGGTGGAGCCACAGGAACAGGAGGCTTCAGCTATGCTTCCATGACTTCAGTGAAGTCACCAGTGGCAGGAAAGTGCTCCTGGTGACCCTGTGGAAAAATCAAACCGGGCTTTGCCGTGCGTGTGTCACGAAGGTGACACGTGTGGTCTGCAGGGAAAGGGAATGGTGGGGAGAAGTTTTACTTCTGCACCTCTTTCCCACACCTCCATCCCATGAGCTGGGACCTTTCCCATGTGCACACTCCAGGGTATCCTGGGCTGGTCCCACAGCGTGGGCAGCAGGACAGGGGGGGCTTCTGCCACTCTGCCCCCCTGCTCAGGTGAGACCCCACCTGCAGAGCTGCCCCAGCCCTGGGGAACAGCACAGGGAGGACATGGAGCTGCTGGAGAGAGTCCAGAGGAGGCACCAGGATGGGCAGAGGATGGAGCAGCTCTGCTGGGAGGAAAGGCTGGGAGAGCTGGGATTGTCCAGCCTGGAGAAGAGAAGCTTTCGGGGGACCTCACTGTGGCCTTGCAGTGCCTGAAGGAGCTACAAGAAACATGGAGAGAGACTATTTCCAAGGGTCTGGAGTGACAGGACCCGGGGGTGGCTCTAAACTGGAAAAGAGTAGGTTCAGATGGGATATTGGGAAGGAATTCCCCTCTGGGAGGGTGGGCAGACCCTGGCACAGGTTGGGCAGAGAAGCTGTGGCTGCCCCATCCCTGGAAGTGCCCAAGGCCAGGTTGGATGGGGCTTAGAGCAACTTGGGACAGTGGAAGGTGTCCCTGCCCATGGCAGGGGATGGAATAAGATGGTCTTTAAGTTCCCTTCCAACCCAAACCATTCCATGGCTGCTGACAGAGGTGCAACTGGCTCAGCTGAATGCTTTGCTCACATCTTTTTTTTCCTGACAGCTTTTCTTTGGAACTACTCAGGATGTTTCTGGGATTCCAACCAGGCTGTGCCAGTGACGGAGCAGCACAGAGCCCCAGTGTCTGGTGAAGCCTCTCCTTCTCAAACCAGCTCCTCTTCCTGGGGGCAGCAGCTTTACCCTGCACACAGAGGAGCAGGTCACTCCTCCTGCACCTCCCAGACTGCTCCAGTTACTCCCATTTCCAGTGGATTATCCTGAATTTCCTCATTTTGTTGGTTGTTTCAAAGGGGAATGCTGCGACCTCGCTCACAGGAGTGGCTGCTGTGTCTCCTCCTTGGAGAGCTCAGAAAACATTTCCATGTCTTTTCCTGCACAATGTCCATAAACACACCTGGATAATGAGGGATTACAGATAACGCAGGTAGATTTGTTGAGCAGGGTGGCACTTGACAAACAAGCAGGTTTGTAGTGGGCTAAAGTCGTGTTTTCATTGTTCATCCAAAACGAAACCCTGGCCTGCTGGGCAATCCCTTGCTGTTTTACCTCTTGTTCCAAGCAAGGCAACAGCAGTGCAGCCAAAACTCGTGTCTGATGTCTGGGACCGAGCATGTTCCATTGTGTTCATCACCCAAATCCCTCTGGAGCAGCCTGGTATTTAGTCAGCACTGCTGCAAAGGCTCTGGAAATCTCCTGGCCACCTCTAAGAACGCTTTGTGTATCAGTTTGCAACTCCAGAAATTGCTGGAGAGTTGAAGCAAATAAAGAGCTTGCTTTGATTCTTTTAAAACAGCAGCAGCAGCTGACGTGGGGTCTGCCCTGGGCTGCTTTTGGGTATATATATTAGCAGGGCTTGAATTGAATGGAAGCTGCTGGAGAATGGGAGGCAAGGGAAAATGTTTTTATAAGAAAAAGAAATGGTAAAACTTCAGGGAGAAAGCGGAGAATGTGAGACCTTGAACTGAGCCTCGTTGGGGAAGGGGGGGATAAAAAAGGGAAAAAAAAGTGCCCACTTGAATAATAGACTAACTAGCGACCTTGAACATATATGGTGTGCATAATGAGAGTGAAACAAAGGGGCCTCTGAATATGAGGCATTCTCAGACTGGAGAATAATAATCACAAGTGGCAAATGCAGGGGAAAAAAAAGGATGACATATAATGTATCAGAAGTAATGGGGACCTGATCCAACCTGAGATGAGAAACCACTGAGGGGGTTTAGCTTGGGAATGGCCCAGCTCCTGCTTGCAGCAAAGGCAAGGCTTTCCTGCTGCTCCAGGAGGCTTTTTTTGAGGTTTGATTGTCTCAGCTTATGTGTAAGTTCCAGTTCTTCCTCAGACCACTGGCCAGATTAGGGAGAGGAGAATTTTTCAGCTTGGTTCTGCTCTCCAGCCGTGCCCAGCCCTGGCAGGGATGGTGGCTGGTGCTGTGGGGTGGCATCAGTTCTTGCTAGGGAAAGACGTGGCTTGGTGCATCTGGCGGGATCAGTGGGTGTGAGGGTTCCCACCAAGACGTGGTAACAGTCCCAGTTTGTGCCCACCTCTGCCCAGAGGTGCTGAGAACTGGTGCACATCACTGGGAAACAGCAGGGGCTCTGACTCCTTTCTGGTTTGGTGGCTCAGAGGAGTGGTGGTGATTCCTCGGGCCAGTCTGACCAGTTGTGCATTGTCTGTATCTTGTTGGCTTGGTTCTGGATTTTTGTTTTTTTGTTTCTTGTGGATCACTTGTTTCTTGTTTTCTTCTTGACTGTCTGTTTCTTGGTGTCTTTTCTTGGGGATCATCTATTTCTTGCTTATTTTTTTCCGGATTGCCTGTCCCTTGTTTTTTTATTCTACTGCAAGTGCTGGTTCAACACGGTGCTCTTTCCCTTCCAAGCCAAAGTCCCTTCCCACATTGTGTCTTCCCAGGCTGCTCCCCACTTTGGGCATGAGGGCTGCAGGATATTTAACCCCAACAGTGAGATCTCTTGTGCTTTTCCTGACCCAATCTCATGTGCTGTAGCCCCTTTGGAACTGCAATTCACATCTCATTCTGATTTCTAGGAGAAATGTCTTAGTCACCTTCCTTCTCCAGGTCATCAGTGAAGATGTGAGACTCACTGCGGACCTTCTCCTTAGCACGTGACTCTCATTTAGTTTCTTCTCAATAATCAGAGCTCCTTCTTTATGTTGGTGGTATTGGGCAGTCTGAGATTGACACTGCAAGATTCCCTCTGAGATCTCCCCTCCCTTTGGTGGTTGGCTCTGAGGGATCTTTGACTTTTAGCTTTCTTCTTCACCCCTCCTGTTCTCATAGCTTGCAGTTCGTCCCTGAAAGTGTTCAAAAAACACATATATGTGGCACTTGGGCACATGGTTTAGTGGTGGGCCTGAGGGGACTTGATGTTCTTGGAGGTATTTTCCAGCCTCAATGATTCCATGATTGTAGGAGGCTCCTTTAGTGCTGCCATGGGTGCACACCCACCATCCCCACGAGCGGGCTGGCTCCACCACCTCTCTCCCAGCTCTCTCCCCTTCCCAAAATCTGAGAACTGTTCACATCAGAGGTGGGATTTGTCTCGTTTTGGGGGGGGTCTCTTCCTCTCCCAGCCCTGGCTGAAGCCATCAACGTCTGGTGTAGAAAACTCAGTCCTCACCCAAGCTTTGTAAAACCAGCGAGGCCGGATTTTTTTGGGTGGATTTCCATCGTGTGATGGCAGATCCTCCTGTTGGAGACCCCATTCCTTCACACAGCCCAGCAGACCCTGCCATGTTGCCCTCAGCCTGGCTCCTGCTGCCTTGTTGGATCCTTGTGTTGTCCTCATTCTTCACACCACAAAAGATTAAAGATAATACTGATACTAATAATATAAACCCGCCCTTGGGAGAATGGGCTGCTGGCTGGTATTATGCCATAGAAAGGCTCTGGGAAATAGCTTGGGTAATTTACACTCATTAGGAGGAGAATGCAGTAGATTAAAGGTAGCAAGGGTGAATAGCTTCCCATTTTTGTCAAACTTGCCTAACCTTTTATTCACCTGCTGAAGCCATTATTTTATAATAATAAAAAAGAGGAGAAAGAGCCTTGCATGAACTTGGGGAGAAAGGCAGAGAGTGCAAGCTAGGAGCTATTTTCTCAAGAGAGAGAAATGCAGCATTATAGATTAAAGGTGAAAAGACAGCCCTCATTTAAATCAATCCACCTCTCCGAAGCATATTTATTCACAGATTAATTAGAGTTGCAAATGAAAATGATCTGGTTGGTGGGAACATTATTGAGGCCTTTAAAGTGCGGGAGTGAAGATTAAAAGGAAGTACACTTACCCTTTCCATATGATCTGAAGAGGAGATCAAAAGAGTCGGTGTCAAATTAACAGCCCTGATGATTTCTCTCTTCTTCTGGGCCCCCGTTTATTATCTGAGGCTCATGTTGGTACACGCAGGAGGAAGACCTGCTTTCCTAAGCAGCTGGTGCAGGAAATGTGGAGGGACCCTTGAGACAACTGGGAGCAGGGAGGAAGATCTGCAGTTACCTGAGCAGGGACATGGGGAGGGAAACCTCCAAACTTGGCCTGTTTGCTGACATGGAAAGGAGGAATTGTTCGTTTTACGCATTGGGGTGTTGGAGGGAACTGTTCAAGCTGCAGGGACATGGGACAGCCAGGCTTCACATTAGTTGGCCTCTTCGGAGTCTGTGGGATGGATTTGGGACTTGTTGTTGGATAAGAACCATGAGTTTGCTCAGCTTGGAGACAGGGGAGGCAGATTCTCTCCACCAGGAGCAACCCAAACCCAGCAGAGTGAGGAAAGACTTAAAGTCTCCAAATTCCTAAGGAAGGGGCAGAGGAGGGGCAGGCACTGAGCTCTGCTCTGTGGGACCAGGGACAGCACCCAGGGAATGGCTGGAGCTGTGTCAGGGCAGGGTCAGGGGGGATCTCAGCAAAAGGTTCTTCCCCCAGAGGGTGGTGGGCACTGACCAGGCTCCCCAGGGCAGTGGGCACAGCCCCGAGGCTGCCAGAGCTCCAGGAGGGTTTGGATGATGCTCTGGGGCTGGTCCTGTGCAGGGCTGAGGGTCAGACTTGCTGATCCATGTGGGTCCCTTCCAGCTCAGCACATCCTGGGGTTCTGTGAGCCCTCCTGGAGGACACCAGCAGAGGCCAAACAGCACCAGGCAAGACCATGCCTTGTCATGGGGTGTAAATGTGCCAGTTGGAGCCCAGGTGAGGAGATTGCAGGCTCTGGTGCAGGGTGGTTGGAAGTACAGAGAGGGGATGGTGCAGAGTTCTCAGGAAGCAACCCAGTGAGGTCCATCACTTTGACCTTACCTGTTGGGTCACAGGAGCTCTCTGGGGGAAGAAGAGAACTGGCTGCATGTGGAGAAAGAGGGAAAGATGTCATAGAATCTCAGACTGTTTGGGTTGGAATTGACTTTAAAGATCATTTCATTCCACCCCCTGCCATGGGCAGGGACACCTTCCACCAGCCCAGATTGCTCCAACCTGGCCTTGGACACTTCCAGGGCTGGGGCAGCCACAGCTTCTCTGGGATTCAACCTGTGCCAGGACCTGCCCACCCTCCCAGGGAGGAATTTCTCCCCAGTATCCCATCAAGCCCTGCCCTCTGGCAGTGGGAACCATTCCCCTTGCCCTGTCACTCCAGGCCCTTGTGCAAAGTCCCTGTGCTGTGCTCTGCAGACCTGACACCAGGCTGGGTGCACAGGGCAGGGAGATGCATTGCTGAGCGTGATCCTGTGATCAGAGAAGCTTGTTGGCTTCAGAGATTCCCCGGGCTGTGGCTAACTGAGTAGCCAGTTAGCAGGCAATTCTGCTGCCCTGCAAATTTAAGAAGCTCATGCTATGACCCTGTGGCTGTGGGCATCCTCTCTGCTTCTCAGTTTTGAGGGGTTTGCAGTCTCAGACCAACACACCTGGGCTTGCTAGAGAGCATCAAACTCGCTTGCACTAAACAAGAAGAAAGAAAGATGAACAGCACCACTTTCCGTCTTCCTGTCCTCATCTTGGCTTATGTTATCAACTTGGAAAAACCCTCCCAAGGGGAGGGAAAGCAGGTTCCCACCCAGCTCTCTGCAACTCCAGGCTTGAGATTAACTCTGCTGCAAGAATCATCTCGGAAGGACCAGAAGCAAATTCCCCTTGTTGAGATTTTTCAGAACATTAAAGCTGTATTTAAACATACTGTGAGGGAGAATTTTGCAAAGGCACATTCATTTTGATGTCTTCTTTAAAACAACCTCCCCTTGATTGTTCCATGTTTCATTTTGAAATAAGAAAGGTGTGAGGAGGGGTACTGAGAACATTTTCCCTGAGCATGTCTGTCCTGGTTATAGCAGCCAGGATCAGTTTGGCACTGGGTGGGTGTGGATTCTAAACCCTCTGTTTCATTTTTCTCATCAACTGTTCACCATGAACCATTGGCAGCAGCTGCCCAGGGCACACCCCACCCCTCAGGATACAAACTGGGTGTTTGGGAACTTCTGTGGGATAAGGAAATGTTCCTGTCTTCACACCTATGACTCAGGTGTGAGAACTCCACTCCAGGGAGCCCCCAGCACCTTCACACCCACCTGAGGGGTCATGTCTGCTCAGGGGCCAGCAGGGATGCCAAAAATATGCCAGGATTGACCTCCCAGAGTAAATCACCCCTTGTGAAACTCCCCACCCTGGGGGAGGGACTGGGCGTTCCCATCTGAGACCAAGCAGAGATCAGCTTGGGGTTTGGGGACTGGGCTCTCTGGTCAGATCCAGAGGAGGGGCAGAGCCTCAACAGGACTGTGAGTGCCACTGACAACCAGACTGCAACCATCATTGTCACCAGCAGGTTTCTTCCTTTCTTCTTACTCTGAACTCAGGGGGCCCACGTGGTGCTCAGCACAGGGGTTGGTGAGCTCCATCTTGCTCATGCCCCGCTGGGCTGGGCTGTACATCTGTTTTTGTGGCACAAACTAATTTTCCTTCTGTCTCAGTGTGTTTTGTGATCTTTTTTATTAAATTGTTCTTCTGACTTGCAATCCCATTCTGAGTTGGATTCATTTCTCCTGCTGGTTTAACTCTAAGCCAGCACAATGTCTCATCTATTTTTTTCAGGATTTCCAAGACTGTAATATCACCCATAATCTGGTTTCTCTTACATGGTGGTCCAACCTGTGCCACGAATGCGGTGTAAGCTGATCTCTCTCAGCACAGACTGACCCTGCTGTGGTGGTTTGGACTCGTCCCCACCTGTCTAGTGAGGACAATGGCAGTGGCAGTGTAGACAAGGCTCAAAGGGTTGTCCAGCTGGAGGGTTGCAAAACAGCAGAGCTTTCTTGCTTTGCAAGCCAGAATATTAGAGATGCTGCAGATTCAACATAAACTCACTTACTGCACTGCTTCATTTTTCTGGGCTCTGTTAGAAAGCAGAAAGGAGAAGAAGAAAAGCAGGGGAATGCTCTGTTTGCCTGTGCTCAGCACGGGCTCCACAGAATGGCCCTAAAGTGCTCGGGGAAGGGGGAGAAGCAGCAGTCACAGGTATTTTGTGGCTCTTCCTGAGGCCACTCTTCAGTAAGGACAACACTTTGGGCACCCTCCCTGGTGTCAGTGATCAGCCCGCTGCATTGCCCCGAGGAGGCTGGGCAGGGCATGGAGGGGCAGGCAGCTCAGCTCAGCCTTGTCTTGAGGGAGTCCACCCAGAGCCAGGAACAAGGGAAGTCTTGGCTGGTGGTTTGGTGGGGTGGCAGCTCTATCAGCAGCTGCTGGAGAACCCAAATGCATCCTGGTGATCTGGCTCACAGTGAATAAAAGGAGGAGTGAGCTGTCCCTGTGCTGCAGAAAAAGGAGCGGGTTGCTTTTTCCAACCCACCCATGAAAGGTTTTCACAGAATCCCAGAATATGCTGAGCTGGGAGGGACCCACAAGGACCATCCAGTCCAAACCTCAGCCCTGCACAGGACCAGCCCCAAGAGTCACCCCCTGTGCCCCAGAGCATCATCCAAACACTCCTGGAGCTCTGGCAGCCTTGGTGCTGTGCCCACTGCCCTGGGGAGCCTGGTCAGTGCCCACCACCCTCTGGGGGAAGAGTCTTTTGCTGAGATTTCACCTGACACTGCCCTGACACAGCTCCAGTCCTTCCCTGGGTGCTGGCCCTGGTCTGTAACTGTGTTCTGACCAGAGTTCCAGCTTGTAACCAAGGCAGTTCTCAGCCCTCAATCTTCCAGCAGATAGTTTGGGTTGACAACTTGATATGGAAATGCATCAAAAGTCTCCCCTTCTCTGGATCCTCTCAGCCCAGAGTGGGTCAGTTCTATGAGAATGTCCTAATGTGTCAGTCAGTGAATGACTCTCTCTATGATCTTTGTATTTATTAGTTCTTCTTCAGATTCAATTTTGGATTTGATTTCCTTTAGATGCCAATTAATAAGTTCACTCCTCTTTAAAGACAAATCATCCTCTTCCTCCTCTGCTTTCCTGAGGTGCAGCACCAGGAGGGTGGAAATCATAGAATCAGAATCATAGAATTGATTGGGTTGGAAAAGACCCCTGAGATCATTGAGTCCAACCCTCGATCCAACTCCAGTCCCTTTCCCAGGTCATGGGACTCAGTGCCACATCCAATCTCAGTTTAAAACCCTCCAGGGATGGTGAATCCACCCCCTCTCTGGGCAGGCCATTCCAATGCCTGGTCACTCTCTCTGCAAAGAATTTCTAATATCCAACCTAAATTTCCCCTGGCAGAGCTCCAGCTCTGCCTCCTTGTCCTGCTGCTGCTGCCTGGGAGAAGAGACCAACCCCACCTGGCTACAACCTCCCTTCGGGGAGTTGTAGAGAGTGATGAGGTCACCTTTAAACCTTGTCTTCTCCAGACTGAACACCCCCAGCTCCCTCAGCCTCTCCCCACAGGACTTGTGCTCCCTTCCCTTCCCTTCCCTTCCCTTCCCTTCCCTGTTGGTACTCAGAGAAGCCCAGCCTAAGAAACCTCGTCCATGTCCTCAGAGTGACCATGGATCCCATTTACAAGACCAGTGACCCCAGCTGGAGCTTCTGTCTCACCATTGACTCCATCGTGGTCCTCTTGATCCTCCCTTTGCTGTTCATCATCTTGGTCTAAATTGATGTCAGGAGCCTCAACCCTAACGATGGCCTTATTTAAGAACCTGAAAGCTTCTTTCATGTGTTTTGGGTGAACCTCATCACAGCTCTCTCTCCCTACTCCTGATGCTTCGCTCTGTGTTCAGAGGACCCTGAGCCCTGAACTCCTGAACTGTGGGATTGTTCCTTCAGTGGGAGCTGTGAGTTGGGTGCCAAGGGCATGGGATGTTTGGGACTGGAGAGGCTGGCCCTGCTGCAGGGCTGAGCCATGGGCAGTGCTCCCACCAGCCACACTTCCTGGGCAGCAGCTAACACAGGCTAAGGGACTGTTCCACCTAATTCTTCATTAGCACACAGCCCTGGTAATTGGCTGGGTTCCCCCCGGGGGGTTTGGCATGGCCCTGTGTACTCAGATTTTCCTTGCAATTGAGTTCTTCCATCAGGCATCCTAACTCTTCCACTGTCCTTATAAGGCACCCCACAGATCCAGCAGAGGGGGAGGAGGATTGCCCCAGCTCTCATTTTGGCCCCAGCTATTCATTTTGGTTGTTTTATTTATTTTTTTTTCCCAACCCCTGTCTTCCCCACCTTGTCTGTCTCACCACAGTCTCTGCTCTGCCTCCTGCTTGCTATACCAAGTTACAGTTCCAAGCTGGAGATGCTCAGACATCCTGTTTTGGAAACTGTGCTCTGGCCATGCCAAAAATGGCTTTGCCAAGTCTGAGGACTGGAATCACCTGGTCCCGACTGTGTGGGCTCAGCCAGGATTCCTCCTCTCCCTGCAAGGTGAAGGGACACAGTCAGAACCACAACAAGCATTTTGCCAGTGGGTCCAGTTCCTTCTCAAACTCTTCTGTGTGCTCAGCAAAGCCCAGTCACAAGGATTTCCATGGGAAGGGGTCAGCTCTGGCTGGTTCGAGTGACTTGGGAATCTCTCTGCATCGTCTGAATCTGCATTTCCACTTGAAAACCTCCCCTTGAAGTGGAATTTGCATCGGGATGTGGACGCAAAGGAGAAACCTCATCAGGTTTCCTTGTAAATATTTTGTTTGTGGCTGGAGAAAACAAAGCTCCTGCGTGGGCCAAGCCAGGCTTTGTGCTGAGCTTTCTGTCCTTAGTTCGAGTTCGCTTTCCACCCGCGTCGGGCAAACCTTTTTTGCATGTAAAGATTGAAAAGAGTCGGGGGACTCGTTCCTCTCGGAGCTCAGCTGGCAGGTCCAGGCTGCCTTCGGATGCTTCCCTGGCTTGAGGATTTCTAGGTCAAGGAGAGGGCTGCATTTCTGTGACCATTTGTCTTGTGTTAATCGCTGCCAGCGCCGAGATTTATGCAGGGACAGCGACAGCAGATGGGCTCGCTCCCGACAGGAATTCACCCAGCAGGCACTGAAAGGCACGGCGGCTTTCCCAGTTCACCAGCATTCCTACACTGGAAAGATTCCTGGGTTTAATGAGGCTTCAGCTCGGGGCAGGGGTGGTTCAGGGTTTTTCTTGGAATAATTGCATTTATATGTGGTTTTAATTTTGCTGAATTTTAAGGGGAGTTGCCCCGTTGTTCCCCAATATCTGTGTGTCCCTGCGTGCTTCCAAGGTGGATGCAGCTGCTCCTGCACTCGGAGAGGGTTCGGGGGAATCTCCATCCCTACTCCAAATCTGTGTTTGCTCCCTGCAATACAGACCTCAGGGACCCAGCAGCAAAACACCTGCTCACATCTTGGTGTGGTTGTTTGGTTTTTCTGGTGGAAGGAAAATCTGCAAATCTGGAGTTGCCAAGAATTCCAGAATAAATCTCTGCACCCAAGTGGCATCTTGTTCTGGAGCAGGGGGTGGATGCCCTGGCAGCCATTACCAATGTGCAGGTAAAACTGCAATTCCCAGGAAATCCAATGTCTTAATTTTTCTTTATTTTTTTCTTTTTCTGGAGCATATAAATCATATTATGAGGTATTTTGCGTGGTGAAGGTGATGAATCAAAGGATCATGACATACTTAATTTTTGTAGTCTGCTTAAACAAAGAATTGGATCAGAGTTGAAGAACTAATCTGGATATGGGAAAGAAGGCTCCTCATGCAACTCTTCTTGGAGCAGGTCCAGCAGAGGGTGAAAAAGATGCTGAAGGGGCTGGAGCATCTCTGGGAGCAGGAGAGGCTGAGTGGGCTGAGGCTGTTCAGCCTCCAGAGGACACACTGAGAGGGGACCCCCCATGTCCATCAGTGAGGGAGGGGGCAGAGAATGGACCAGGCTCTTTAAGTGTCCCACTCCTTTCAGTCACACACTCCAGCCTTGAGGTGCCTCCTCAACTCACAGGGTGCTTCCAGTGCCCAGGAAGGGTGTCCAAGCCAGCAGGGACCATGCCACAAACAAGGGAACACATCCCATGGAAAAAGGGAGCAACAGCTCAAGAGGGACAATATCTACAACCTTCTTGGTGCTGCCCAAAAGAAACAGGCAGGAGCTGATGCCCAGAAATTCCACCTGGGCATGAGGAAGAACTTCTTTGCTGTGCAGTGGCCCAACTCTGAACAGAGACCCAGGAGGGTGTGGAATCTCTGTCACTGGGGATATTCCAGACCCCTCTGGACACAATCCTGGGCCACGTGCTCTGGGATGGCCCTGCTGGAGCAGGAGGTGGGACCAGAGGCCCCTCTGTGCTCCCTTCCAGCCTGACCCAGTCTGGGATTCCCCGAATGTTTCTGGAATAAGAGGCTGGGTTTGTCCCAGTAGCATCTCCTGGGGATGCCAACAAAGCCCTCCCCGATCTCAGGTGGCCTCAGGGTGTGTTTGGTTGCTGCTCTGGGTTGGACACAGGCAACAGGAACATCTCCCAGCTCCACGCCTGCCCCCACCCTGCCACACTGCCGTGTCCTAAGGACACACCCAGGGCACAGAGCAGTTCATCCAGGCACCCTCTGTCCTGGCCCCTCTGGGAGAGACCCGGGGCACACAGGATGTGCTCTGGGGAAGGGTCTGGAAAAGCTGGGAATGGGACAGTTGTGCTTGTTCTTTCCAGAAAACATGCTGAGCTTCCTCCCTGGCCCTGCAAAGCACAGCAGCCTGTGCCAGTGCCTGCTGGGGAGGAGATGCATCCTGGGCTGGGCTGGCACTTCTTCTGGCTCCTCATGCTGCTTGTCTCCCCAGCTGTGCATTGCTGCTTCTCTGGGCACCTTCTCCCTTTGAGCAGGAAAACAAGGACAGGTCACTTGCCTTTTTATCTGAGCATCTCTGTGAGAGGGGGAGAGAGAGCCAAGGAGACTAAACACACCAACCAAAGTGAGGGAACAATTTTAATTGGAAGGACTGAGGATGTTCCAGAGCTGTCTGGATCCATTCCTGTGCCATGTGCTCTGGGATGACCCTGCTGGGGCAGGGAGGTTGGACCAGATGACCCACTGGGGTCCCTTCCAGCCTGACTCAGTCTGGGATCTGTGATTCTGTCTCCCGTGCATTACATTCCCTCTGTTTACAGGGATTTCAAACTTCCCTTTTTCAGGCCCTTTCTGAGTTTAGGTCTATTCTCCCCATGTCACCTGTGCCTCCTTCATATCAGCTTCCATTGCCCAAGCACATCCTTGGGCCTAGATCTCTGGAATTCCTCTCCATTCCTTTCTCTCCCACCACACTGTCCTATGTTCCTGCACTGACTTGGTGGCACAGAATATCTCTGCAAGTTCCTTCTTCAAAATGACCTCAGCAATTCAACTTTAACCAAAGAAATGCGTTTCAGGACAACTTCCTAATGATTGTTGGAGTGGGGAACTGTGACCTTGGGTCCTGCACCCACCCAAAAATGCCTGATGTGGGACTGTGATGTTGTATTCTTCTATTTTCCTAATGAAAACCCCACATTATGCCTCAGCTATCCATGCTAGGTTAGAGATTTGTCTTGGAGGGAGTGATCCAACAGCTTTGCTCCATGACTGGGATGGGGGAAGCCTGAATATTGTCAACTCCAATGGCTCAAAAGACATAGGAAAAAGGTCCTCAGTAATGCAAGTTCAGGCTCTTCCTGCGCCTGGTGGGTCCCAGAAGCTCAGGATGAGCTCTCCCACATCCTCTTTATTGTTTGCTGCTCTGCTGGGCCTGAGATATGCAAGCACATCTTTGCTGGCCTCTGTTTTTTGGGCAAGTGCCTTGCTGCAGGAGATGGTGTGGGTATGTTCAAGGGGTTAAATCAGCTCAGCCACCGTGTCAGGCCAGCTGGTTCAACTGAGACAATCCACAAACCAGCCCATGGACCATGAGTATGAAGCTTGGTGATCTCTGGAACAGCTGGAGAACATCCCCTCCTGGTCCAGTGGGTGGGAGGAGTGGCAGAGGACGGATGGGAGATGTCCCAGCCAGGATGCTCATCCCGAGAGGAGGAGTCAGGATCCTCCTCAGCCCATTTTGGGAAAGGGGACGGAACAGCCAAGAGAGAACACTGTGTGAGCAGGCACTGAGAAGGAGAGCTGGAGCCATCCCTGGGAACAGCCTTTGGAAGCTCCTGGGCTCGGGAAGGAGGCAGAGCTGTGCTTGATGGCCACTCCCTGAGGCTTCCCCTCCCACGGCCCACAATTGATTGCAGCGAGATTACGGTGCCATTAAAATTCACTCTGCCCATAAAGCAGCACCGAGGAAAATGCTGACATTTATAGCAGCTCCTACAAGAGACATATTTCAGGGGGAAAGGGAGCCCTAATGCAAGAACTTTATTTAGGTAAAACAACATCCAGGGGAAAGGAGGGGGGGAAGAGGAGGAGGAGGAGAGGTGGTGGCGATTGCAGAGAATTTTATTTCTTTCAACTAATGGGTATACGGATGCTAAATTTAAAAGACATTTTTAATAAATCTATTGGCCTTTGACAAAATCAATCCAAACCCCATAAACCAAGAAGTCACCCACTTGGTATTAATGAGGCTACATTTGCATTTATTTTTCCTTTACACTAGACAAACCATTAATTTCGTGTTTATGCTTCCTTTGAAGTCTGAATGCTTGTAGATAGATGGCCACATCAAGTCTCCTGCTGCTACATTAATATTTTGCTATAAATGATAAATTTGACCATTTTCTACAACACCCCTTTTTTCTTTAAGAAAGCTGAGAAAATGCAAGCAATAAGTCTTAAGCCCCTGAAAGCTTTGCTGTTTTTTTAAATACTCTGCAGTCATTGATTATTAAAGCAGTCATAGCTTTAACTTGGGGTTGCATTTGATGGCACCCAGCATTTTGCTGCTGTAAATTGAGAGATGTTCATTAACCAATCGGGGCTGCCCTTTTCTTTCCTGCAAATCATCTTTCATTTGACCCATTGCAAAAACTGGACTCAGCCAAGCCACCGCTGCTTCACCCCATCCCTGGCCTCTGAAGGTCCCTGCTTAGATCTTCTGCTTGCTTCCATGCAAGTTAAGCACATCCTTGTGCTCCATCAGGGCAGCCAAGGTGCCTTTTGCCAGTTTTACAGAAATTTACTCTCTTTTTTTGGTGCTTGGTTCGTTCAGTATTTTCTGTTGCTCTCTGAGTACCCCAAAATACCATCTCCTAGAAACAAAGGGAAAGACTCTTCTGAAGGACTTGCAGGAGCACAGGATGATGGATAAGAGGGAGATTAAATTCCTGCAAGGACTCCTGGAGAGGTTTATAAGGTTTTGGAGACCCTTCTCTCAAATCCCAGAGGAGGGCACAGGTTTGGTGATGCTCCACATCCCCCTGCTTGATGTGGGTCTCGGAATGGGTTTCATGAGCTCAGTGGGGGTGGATTTGACCTCTCTCAGTGTGGGTGGATTGGGATGGCTGATAGACAAGGAAGTTCCTGCAGCCTGCAGGGAGTTGAGTGGCAGCAGAGAAAGATTAGGAAACTCTTCAGCTGGGTCTAAAGAATTGGTGAGTCTCTGGTGGAGGCGTCTTCTTGTAGCACAGAATAAGGACCTGCTGGTGTTCGCATCCTGGGCATGGAGCTGGGCACAGGTGATTGGGATGCTGGGACACTCCTTTTCAGGACACTTTGATAGGACTGGGAATGGGTGTCCAGCCCTCCTATCCCCAGCAGGTTAGACCTTCTCCTTAAACACCCCCAGGAGTTGGTCCAGGTATTCCTCATGGACTCTGCAGTTGGAGAACAAGTGACATCCTGACTGGCCAGCCCTTGTATGGAGCCACAGAACGGTTTGGGTGGGGAAGGACCTTAAAAAAACATCTCATCCCACCCCCTGCCATGGGCAAGGACACCTTCCTCTAGCGCCAGATTGCTCCAAGCCCCATCCAGCCTGGCCTGAGACACTTCCAGGGGTGGGCAGCCCCAGCTTGCCCATGGGCTCTAGCAGGGATTTGGGTGCTGACAGACCCTCCACTGCCAGAAGAGAGCTTTTGTGGTCTGTGTTTTGTGCTTTAGGTGCCTAAATTCTTCTTTGGTCCCTCCTCAGGTGTTTTCAGATCTACCCTTTGAGTCACTCCTCGGGACAAGCAGGGACCTGGAGTGGTTTGGAGTGACTTAGGGCTCTTTGAAAGAGTTGCTTAGGTGTTTTGGTGCTCTTATCTGACACCCCAAGTGTTGCAGGAAGCTCTACCTCTACCCATGGGCAGGTTCAGAGGGCTGAGCATCACCTGGGTCCCCTCTGAGGCTGCCGTGAGCCCCAGGCCAAGATGGGTCTGCAGCAGGTTGGCCTTGGACTCCCTTCCAAATTCCTCTGGCAGCACATCTCCAATCCATGGCCCCTTCCAGCTCTTCAGACAACTCAGGAATGCAAAGGTTGTGCAGGATCCAGGGATGCCCCGTGCTCTGCAAGGAGACTGGGGGTAAGGGTTCCTTCCCCATCTCCCCCTCCTCCCCTTTTGCACCAGGGCTTTTCTCAGCCCTCAGCCAGCTCTCCCAGCAGCTGATGTGGTGGCAGCTTTGGCCCCTGTTTGTCGCTGAACAAGGAGCAGGGACCTGAGCATGGACCAGCAGATCAAACCTCACGTTTTTTGCGAGTTGGGTTTTTGTTATCATTTGTCTTTTTTTTTAATGAAGCATCTTTTATAGCCATGCTGAGGTTAGATTTCATATAACCCTTGTTTATTTTCTTTGCCAGACAGAGTTTATGGAGGAGGGAAGGGATATTATATCAATAGGGGAGTGGCTATTGACACTTGCTGCTATGAAGTGCCTTTCTGTGCTTTCAAATAGCAGGATTATGCCCCGGAGCCTCAGTGCCTCAATTGTCTCCTGCTCTATTAAAGCCGAGATTTGGAGGCGTGAACTGTTTGTGGAGGGGTCTCAGTGAGAGAGGACTGAGGACTGAATGTGCAAGTCTCACCCACTCTGGCTTTTTTCCCCTCTTTATTTTTTAATGGAGGAGCATTCCTGCTTCTCCTGATCCGAGAGAATGCACTCCTGCCTTCCCACCGAGCCGAGAGGGGTTTGTGCAGCACCTCCCTTGCTCCCAGCTGGGCTGTTCTATCCACGAGGTCAACCTAAAAAACCTTGAGACTTGTTCTTAGCAGTTGTGTTCTCATTTCTCATCATTCTCATTCATCTCTTTCCCCTTCAGCTCCAGTGTCTTGATTGGAAAAGTTGCCATGTCCAAGCTTCACACCCAACCGGTTTCATGAGAAACACACTTAAAAAAGAAATAAGGGCCTCAATGTCTCCCGTGTTCAGGTCAGAAAAGGCTGTGATGTTTCACAACTAACACTGGTCTCATGAGAGCCCTGTTTGAGTTTCCCATTTTGGGCAGCAGCTCTGCTAAACACAGACCTGAGGCAGGTTTTGTGCCAATGAATCTCTCCCAGCACCCAAGATTTGTGCCCAGTGGAAGCTCAGTGTTCAACCCTGCTGCAGCCAGGCCCTCTTTTGGTTTTTTTTTTTTTGCCTGCTCTTCTGCCAGCTGCTCACATTCTGCAGGCAGTGGATGTCTTGTGGATAAATCCATGGATTTTTCCCTTCTCCAACAAGTGTGAACATGCCTAAGATCAAGTGAATGTGGTTGGCACTTCCCGTCAATAATTAGAAATGAAAGCAAGCATGAAATAAATAAGTCTGGGTTATTCCCATGAAAAACTGAAGCTTGAGTAGGGATTTCAGAAGCCATTCTCCTGCCTTTAATTTCATATTTTGGCCTGAATTTTTTTTCCTTTGAAAAAGGAAAATTCCAGTCTAGTGTCCAGGAAATGGGAATCTCTCCCATCCCAGTCTTCTCACTGTCATTATTGTCTCTTCTCATGCCCTGGTAATACCAGGGTTGGAAAGGGACTGAATCTCATGGAATCTGGGCACTTGGGATCCTCCCCAGCCCTTCCACGGGAGTCCTTGTGTGCTGGGAAGGCTTGGCTGAGGAGAAGAGCAGCCCTCAAAACCTGCCTTTGAGCAAAGCTGGGTTTGCAGCCCCACACCAAAGGAAACCTCCCAAGCCACAAGAACAAATGCAAAAATAAAGGCCAGACAGTTTGAATGGGGGTGGTTATTAAGGGTTTTGCTGCACCTTGGCCCTGTTCACTGGCACTGCTCAGGGCCAGAGCAGCCTGCTTGGAATAACCAGCCCTCACTCCTTTTCACCTCTGGCTCCTGCTCTGATGTTGCTGTTGTGTTCATAAAAGAGTAAAGCCAGAACAGCATCACCACAGCTTTAAATCTCTGCCAAAGCTGCGACCTGGGCTCGTCAGGGAAGCAGCAGCCCCAGACTGGTGGCTGCTGTCTGTCCTGATTCTGCTTGTCAAGGGAAATGAGGCAGGAGGTGCTCCTCACAGAGATCAGGGAATCACAGAGTGGTTTGGCTTGGAAGGGACCTTCAGGGTCATCTGCTTCCAACCCCTGCCATGGGCAGGGAACCTTCCACAGAGCAGGCTGCTCAGATCATCACAGGGATGATCTGCTCCATGACATAGGGATGTCACCCGTGGGATGAGGCACTGGAGGTCACTCGCTACTTCAGGTGTTTCCATGGAGTGAACATCAAAAGCCTTGTCATTTTATGGCCCCTGGGGTCTGGATTTTAGCTGCTCCATTGGCCAGGGACATCATTCCTTTACTCCTTGGTAGTTCAGCAGTTTGGCTTATTCCCATTGCCCCCTGGAGCCAGCACCTACTCGGATAAGGAAACTTGGGAAGGGGGGGCTAGAAGGTGATCCAGGAGGACATCCTGCCTTTGCCCTCCTCTCACTGCAGATGGCACAGGGAGAGGAAGACCACAGAGATCCCACAGGCTGCAGGCTTGGTTTGTTCTTTGGCTGGATCCTGGATCCTTGCCTAGGAAAAGGCTGCTTGAGGACTGTGTTGCCCCAAACCTCTCCCAGTGCATCACAAGAACCTTGACCTGGATTTCTCACCTCCATCCCAGATGCATCCCAAGGAGTCACAGGGGTGAGTGAGCCAGTGCCACGAGGTCCTCCAGCTATTTCTGCTGGAGGGGAGGTGAGCTGTGATGGGTTCTGCTCATCCTTTCAACCCACAGCCAGAGAGATGGAAAGGGAGGGAAATGGGGGTGGGGGGGGGAAGGAAAGGAAGCAGACACAAAGGCTGAGGGTTTGCTAGGAAGGGAACACTTATATTAGCTCCCCAGGCTGATATCTGCCCTCTATTCTGTATTCTGCATTACGGTATGGCAAGATTTTCAGACTGGACACAAGGCTGGAATCAAGGCTGAAATTAGTTTCCAGCCATTCATTCATAACTGTTATGTTAAAAAAAAAAAAAAAAGGAGAGATACAAGGTGGGGGAAACAAAAGTAAATACAAAAAGAGAAATGTTAACATGTGTGGTGCAGAATGTGTACAGCAGACAAAGCTCTGCTTGTTCTTCCACAATGGCTTTGAAAAGCAGGTGTCATAGCAGCTGTACAAGGTTAAAGCACAGGGACCATTATGTACAAAATGAGGGAGTCTTTATCCAGAGTCTGCTTCAGCTCTTAAGAATGTGCTTCCTATTGTGCCCGTGTTTGCTGGAAGGACTCCATCTATACAATGGAGAAATTTTTCATTCTCACCTTCCCCCCAACCTCCGTTCCACCATCCAAATCTGCAGTTATGGATATAATACAGACCTCTGGCATTCAAGGTCCTCATTGCCCTATACTTCTGAAACAAAAGCTATTGTGCTGCACCATGAAAGGCGCCTGTGGCAGAATAGAGCTGTTCACTGTGGACCCTGAGAGAGTGTTTGTGAGGCTCCCTCTAAAGTTAAAATCCTGACAAAAAACAAAACGCTTCCAATTAAAATTGTTCCCTCACTTTGGTTGGTGTGTTTAGTCTCCTTGGCTCTCTCTCCCCCTCTCACAGAGATGCTCAGATAAAAAGGCAAGTGACCTGTCCTTGTTTTCCTGCTCAAAGGGAGAAGGTGCCCAGAGAAGCAGCAATGCACAGCTGGGGAGACAAGCAGCATGAGGAGCCAGAAGAAGTGCCAGCCCAGCCCAGGATGCATCTCCTCCCCAGCAGGCACTGGCACAGGCTGCTGTGCTTTGCAGGGCCAGGGAGGAAGCTCAGCATGTTTTCTGGAAAGAACAAGCACAACTGTCCCATTCCCAGCTTTTCCAGACCCTTCCCCAGAGCACATCCTGTGTGCCCCGGGTCTCTCCCAGAGGGGCCAGGACAGAGGGTGCCTGGATGAACTGCTCTGTGCCCTGGGTGTGTCCTTAGGACACGGCAGTGTGGCAGGGTGGGGGCAGGCGTGGAGCTGGGAGATGTTCCTGTTGCCTGTGTCCAACCCAGAGCAGCAACCAAACACACCCTGAGGCCACCTGAGATCGGGGAGGGCTTTGTTGGCATCCCCAGGAGATGCTACTGGGACAAACCCAGCCTCTTATTCCAGAAACATTCGGGGAATCCCAGACTGGGTCAGGCTGGAAGGGAGCACAGAGGGGCCTCTGGTCCCACCTCCTGCTCCAGCAGGGCCATCCCAGAGCACGTGGCCCAGGATTGTGTCCAGAGGGGTCTGGAATATCCCCAGTGACAGAGTTTCCACACCCTCCTTGGTCTCTGTTCAGAGTTGGGCCACTGCACAGCAAAGAAGTTCTTCCTCATGCCCAGGTGGAATTTCTGGGCATCAGCTCCTGCCTGTTTCTTTTGGGCAGCACCGAGAAGGTTGTAGATATTGTCCCTCTTGAGCTGTTGCTCCCTTTTTCCATGGGATGTGTTCCCTTGTTTGTGGCATGGTCCCTGCTGGCTTGGACACCCTTCCTGGGCACTGGAAGCACCCTGTGAGTTGAGGAGGCACCTCAAGGCTGGAGTGTGTGACTGAAAGGAATGGGACACCCAAAGGAAAACAAGGTGGCAAGGGGTTGCTGTGCCCAGGGTGGTGATTCACCCTCTGGCACCACACACAGGGTGCAATGAGGTGCTAGAGATGGACACTGCAAGGGCTGTTCTGCCACCTGAAGAGCTGTGTCTCCAGGTTGTCTCAGGTTTATCAGTGCATCACAGCTTTGGGACTGGAAAGGGAGATTCAAATAAGGAGAGGGGGAAAGAGTTTGAGTGTGGTTTGTCTGTAGCTGGTTGTCTTCGCCACTGAGTTTGGCATTCAGCGTCTGCCTGGTGGGGCTGTGGAGCCAGGCAAGGGAAGCTTTGCTCCAGTCCCTCCTGCAGCCCATGGGAAGCACAGCTAGGTGTAAACAACGTCTCTGAAATCAGTGCCCAGCTTCTGCCACCAACCTCTAGCCAGTCTGCACATCCCTGGTGCACAGCTGGCTGAGTGGCACTGAGCCTGGCAAGGAGCAGCAATTCAGCCCCAGGATCCCAGCCCTTGAACTCCAGCAGATGCCAAAGGCTGGAGTTGTTGTCTTTGCATCCTCAGCACCTGGGTGGGAGCTCAGATGCCAACTGGGAGTCCCCAGGTAAGGATCCTCCTCTGGGCTCCTTTCCAGCGTGCCCCCCACCCTTTGATGACCTCAGAGAATACGTGTTTGCCATCAGATCCGTGGGCTGCTCTCCCTTCTGTCCCCTTCAGCACCGACTGGGTGTGTGAGCAGGTGCTGGTGTGACACACTGGTTGCTGAGCTTTGTGCGTGCCCAGTGTTGGGTGGCACCTGCCTGGATGGGACCTGAAGTTATAAACTGAAAGGCAACAAGGGCAGTGGGGCAGGGGCAGGGAGGGACCCCCGAGCCAGGGACAACTGCTTTGGGCAAGGTCCCTGAAGTATCACACGGTGTTTCCACATCCAGCAGAGCGAGGCCCTGAGGATGAGAGAGCACTTGGGATGCCAGGGAAAAGACCTTGGCACAGCAGCCTCGGGGCTGAGAGGTGACAGCACTGCAAGGGCACGTCCAACCTGGACATGGGAGAGGCCTTGGTGCTGCAGGTTAGAGTAGCCTGCACCAGCTCCTGTCTGCTCTCATCCTCCTCTCTCTTAGAGGTGGAAAGGGGATAAAGTAAAGTCTCCACCAGGTTGCTCCAAGCCCCGTCCAACCTGGCCTTGGACACTTCCAGGGATGGGGCAGCCACA
Organism: Formicarius rufipectus; assembly: GCA_013399695.1. Classification (NCBI taxonomy): domain Eukaryota; kingdom Metazoa; phylum Chordata; class Aves; order Passeriformes; family Formicariidae; genus Formicarius; species Formicarius rufipectus. The sequence goes on from VXAU01003156.1 coordinate 3,687,112, forward strand.
GCTTCTCTGCCCAACCTGTGCCAGGGCCTGCCCACCCTCACAGGGAGGAATTTCTTTCTGGAAACTTGTCAGCTTGTCTGGACTCTTTGCCATGCAAATGCTTATAAAAGCTCCGGTGAGGAACCTTGTTCCCTAATTGTTAGAAGCACTTGAGCCTCTCTCTGTGCTCCTGAGTGCATTTTATTATATTTTGTTGTATTGTATCCACCTGGATGCTTATTAAACCCTGCATTTGGGAAGCTGTTGTGTTCACTGCACCTTTATCAGGTCTATTCCCAATTTGGATTCCCTTTGGCACTGGTATTTGCACCCCCCACCTTTTGCGCTGCTGTCGTCTTTGAGCAGTTAATCCCAGCTGACAGCTGGACCATGCCCACAAACCCAAGAATGAATTAATGCCAGGTACACCAGAAGGATGGACATCATGGCTTGGCCTCTGGTCTTCTGAGTGCAAGCCCCAACATTTTGGGCCACCAAAGCAGGGGGACAACAACTGCATTGTCAGTTCCTCCTTCATGACACACTTTCCCCCTCCATCATTCCCTGTTCGAGGTGTACAAATGTCTTCTCGAATGAAGCTCTGCTGGCAAATAGCTCAGAAGCAGCTTTTCTTCCTCTGGGCACTATCACCTGCCTCATGAGACACTCAGTGGCTTGGCAGTTCTTGTGTGGTTTCAAGGCAGAGGGAGAAACGGAGCTGGGAAGGCAAGCTGATGTGAAGAAATGAGCTAATGAAGTGAGATCACAAAGTGTGCAACCCCAGACGCTTCTATCTTTCTCTCCAGTTACCTTGGTAACTGTGTAGTGATATGATGTTGCTTGGGTTTTGTATCCTGCAAGCAAAAGAAGCTCAAAGTACCCACCACTGGCAAAAATATTGGCAAGATATCATATTCATCTACAAAACAACAATTAAGTTATGGACTCGCTAGATACTGGATCGAAGGGGGGATGTATCTCCCCCAAAGCCTGGATGAAATGACTTCTCTTTTCCTATGAGCCAGCAATTTAGTGCAGCTTTTGATGGGATTTCTTAGGGCCAAATCAAAGGGATCACCCCAGGACTGCTTTTCTCAGGGACATGGTTTGCTGAATCTCTACATCCTTTCCGCTGTAGGTCTTTCTGCTGATGATAACGTTGGTTAAAGGCAGATATGGACTCCTGGTGAACACAAACAGGCTTAAACGACGTGTGGATGGACTTTCTTAAAAGGGAGTTGGGAAAACCACCAGCTCCCAGTGGTGTGGGAACTTCTCTGACATGAGAGATGCTGTTTTGCATCAACAGTGGGGTCTGGGCAGGTGTGGATCCACCAAGCACCTTTCATACCACGGGTGAGGGGCTGGGATGGACTCACTGGTGGGAGTTCCTTCTTTCCCCCAGCTGTCAAATATTGAGGCATTTCTTCTCTCTGAGGGTGACAGCAATGCTGCTGCATCCCACCTGCCATCCCACTTACCTTCCCCATCACACCTGCAGCTGTCCAGAGACTCAGCCACACTGGGGAAGGTAGTTTGGAGTGTCAGAAGGAGGGAATGGGCTTTTTTTTGGCCACTCTACCTGATCAACCACCATCTCTTGCACCTCTATTCCCTTTCCCCAGCCTCATTTGTGGCCCATGACCCTGAGGTTTGGGGTAACGGTGTCACCCAGGTGTGGTGTCTCCAGGGCATGGTGCTGCTCAGAAGGTCTGGACAAAGCCATGCTCTGCTTCAGACTACTTTGGTCTTCCTGGTGGAAGAGTTTCCTTGGTCTCTTTACAAAACCTGCAGCAAAGTATTAAAATGAGAGGCTCCATGAAAGTCGAGGACTTCACCAGGAAAGGGAGATGGGAAAAACAGTTCAAAGGGACACAATTCATCTGGGAGGAGAGGAAGCAGCTCTGCTCTGCTGGGGAGGGCAGGGGGGAAATGCCAAAATAACTTATTTAATACTGAATGTCATCTCCTTTCCAGCCTCTGCACCTGCAGGCATTGAAACAGCACGAGGAAAGTTGGGCTGGGAGTATTGTCAGCTCTGGATGGAAAACTGGGACAGCCGGAATTTCGCAGGTAAAGCCTGGAGCCTCCATGGGGGAAGAGTGAGCTGCAGCTTCCCACCAACCCCTTTTCCCATCCTCGTGCTGCTCCCTGAGCAGGTCTGCAAAGCCCCAGGAGTGACCTGGACACTTGGAGGCTCAGGGATGGAGGGAGGTGGTTGGCTTGGAGAGCAGAAGAGCAGGGCTGGACTCCGAGCGTTGTCTCCTTCTGTATCCAAGTGAAGCATCAGAGGCCCCAGAGGGGCTGGTGGAGGTCTTGGACCAAGGAGTCCCAATGTGGCTTCAGGAAGAGCACATGGCTTGCCTTTGGCAATACTGCAAAGAAATTAAACCAGACAAATAGTCAAACATGGAAATCCTATAAGAACATAAGTCTAGGGACTGCTCATGGCTTTAAACTGAAAGAGAGTGGGTTTAGATTAGAAGTTAGGAAGAAATTCCTCCCTGTGAGGGTGGGCAGGCCCTGGCACAGGTTTGGGTAGAGAAGCTGTGGCTGCCCCATCCCTGGAAGTGTCCAAGACCAGGCTGGATGGGGCTTGGAGCAACCTGGGCTGGTGGGAGGTGTCCCTGCCCATGGCAGCGGGTGGGACTGGATGGGCTTTCATGTGCCTTCCAACCCAAACTATCTCATGATTCTATGACCATGGGATATCCAAATGCATAATTTATGTCAGTTCATTGTCTAATCACTGACAGTTGATCAGGGTCTCCAAAACATAGAAAATTAAAAAAAAACCCAAACAAACAAAAAACCCCAAACCATAAAAAGATTATAGCTGTAGACTTACCGACCTTATTGACCTGCACAAACATCTAATATTTGTCTTTCAAAGGAAAACCTGAACCCTGTTTCACAGGGGGAACAGGTAGAAAGGCAGGGCAGAGGCAGCAACCCTGATTTGAAGTGTGAAGCCTCTGCCTTCCTGGCACACTCCCCGGCATCCCTGTGTGCTGAAGCACATGGAAAAGGCAAATCAGGCACGACTGGGGGGCTGTGACCAAAATCTGCTGCCTGCCCTTGAGGGGAGAGCTGGAGGGTGGCCCAGGGGTGGAGGCAGGGGCAGCAGGAGGGGGTTCCCTCTCCCTGTGCCCAGCAGGGCGTTCAGGGCTGGCCAACCCTCGGGCCGATGGCCCCAGGACAGCCTGGCAGGTCAATAAAGAGGAGAGGAGAGGAGGGGGGGAAGAGCAACAAGGCACCTGAAATGGGCTGGGGAGGTTGAAAAGCCTGAGGATGTAAAGGTTGGCTAAACAGTGTCCCGGAGGGAGGGATGAAGGTGGACTAACAATAATATTTATATATTATGTTTTCCATCACTGTTGGGTGGTTCTGCAATGCCTCAGATGCAGCAGCAGAGCTCTCCCACCAGTTAACCCCCAGCCCTGTGCCCCGTGCCCTCGAGGGGCACAGGATGTGTGCGTGGCCACCACCAGCCTTTGTCTTTATCCCACCTCCTCGAAACACCAAAGCAGGGGTCGAGATGGAAAACTGCAGAAATCTCCTCCAGACAATGAAACGGTTCAATCTGCTGCCCATAATCGAGAAGTCCCTCCGAGCAGAGCGGCACTTCGGGCCGGCGCTGGATCGCTGAGTTTCTGCTGCCATCCTGTGGCCACGGCGCCCTCGTCTGTGCCTGAGCCCCGTTTCTCTTTTTGCGGGATTTTTGGGTGGAAGGAGGTGGGGACAGAGGATAGAATCATGGAATAGCCCGATGCTCTTCCCCTGCCAATTCTGGCAAGAATATTTCGCGGTGAAAGTCTCCCCCCGGGTTTCCATCCTCAGGGTTAGGCTGTGCACTCTTCTCCACCGTAAAAAGTCCACTGGTAACAAGTTGTGGAGGTGTGTCCCCATCGCTCCTGCAAATCGTGAAAACCCCATGGATTGCACAACTCACAAGACAAAATAATGATACATTTTTGTGTATTTATAATTCTTTATTCAGGTCACTTTAAAGCCCACTCCTGCCTGTGCAAGGTCAGGATGAGATGAGGACAAAGTGAGATGTCCCATCCTCAGAGTCTGTAGGACCTTCTCCTTCAGCTTATGCCTCGTGTAGGAATTGATTACTCAAATGTTTGCGAGTTGCTTTCCAAACACAGAGCCCTGGAAATATTCTGGATATGGCCAGTGGCCATATTTAGAGGCTTTTTTCCTTCAGAATGATCCACTTGGAAGAAACTTGTCATTGCTTTGGATGTGAGTGTTTTTAGCAGATTCACTACTTGAAAAAATAACGTGGATGAAGAAGAGGAAAATGGGGGCAAAAAGAAGCAAATTGAGACTCGGGAGTTTCACCCTGTTTTACCCAGTGAAGAGGTAGGGAGATGAGAGAAAGGTAAGTGGGGAGAGAAACTTGAAATTGCCATCTGAGGAGGGAGGTTTGGCCAATACAGATGCAATAATTTGGCTTTTTTTTTTTTTCTCCTGGAAAATCAACCCAGGATGTGAATTAAACCCCCCAAGACTCTGGAATGGGGCTTCAGGCCTCCCATTAATGGCATTACACAGACATGTCCATGCCCTTTGATTACGTGCCGGCTCCACTTTGGTTGATTTTCCAGCAAAGTTTACCTAAAAAACTCAGTTGAAGAATTTTATAAACAGAAAATGGAACCTTTTACTACAAAAAGAAAAGAGAAGAATATCTGCTTTCCTTGAAAGACCAACAGTCAGCAGCGAAGGGTACAGACACAACGAAAGCAAGTAAGGAATAAATGCATTTTTCACGAGGGAAACTACTATTTTTTGGGTGAATTTCTTTTCTACCTACATCAACTGAATGCTGACAGATGTTTTTGAGTAAAAAAGAATGATTTTAAAATGCAAATATACACCACAAAGGATCTGCAAGCACATCCTCTAAGGGGCTGGGGGATTCTTTGCCTTCTATGCAGGGACTTTTCCTTGTGCTCTGTCCCTTGCGTGGCACTGCCATGCCTTTGGAATTCCTGGCCTGTGTGGAAAGCTGACCTGGAGAGGGAAAATAAATCCTGGCCCTTAACAGCTCTGCAGGAGATGGTGGAAGAGCTGATTCCTCACCCCTTGTCCCCACTGGACTTTGCTGGAGCCTTGCAGGGACATCTGCCCTCATTCCTCACATGCTGCAGCTTCCCTCTTTAATTCATCCTAAAATCACTTGTGAAAACCCCTATTTTTTTTTCCCCCTCTATGCAGAGCCCTATAAAACAGGCTGAAAGGCACCTTGAGAGGTCCTTTAGTCTGTCCACGCAGACTTTCTTGGAAGTACAAAGGAACACAAGAAAATAACACTAAAAAGAGGATGATTTCGATGAGTGTCCGAGGCTTTTTCCTCTCCCAGAGCAGGAGAGCCCTGCCAGAGTGGATTTTGGCTTTCCAAAGCAACTGGAGGCAGACACGATTGTTCTCCTCAATGCCAGGCTTTGGGTCCTGAGGAAGCTGGGGCTGCATTATTTGCAAACACAATTCCTGAATTTCCAGGGGGAATCTGTTGGTGTCAAAGCAACGAGAAGGGAACAAAGGCTTGGAGGAGAAAGACCGGGAATGGTGCTCGTGACAGATGTGCCTGAGCCTTTCCATTCTGGCCACAGAACCTGAAAGAGGAATTCACCATCTGTTTGGGCTTCAGATGATGTTAAAAGTCCCCCCCCTCCCCCTGCAAAGGAGCTGCTGCTGCTGCTGCAGTGGCTCTAACGGGGCTTTCTGTGCAAGAACGAGGTGGCACTGGTGGCACTGGTGGCATTTCAGGGGGTCACCACGTGTGTCCAGGGACCTCATGGCAGTGTCTGCAGTGTGCCAGGGGTGGGATGGTGCTGCAGGGTCATCCCTGCTCTCTGGGATGGCTGAGAGGGAATGCTGGTCCATGCTGGGCTCTTACAGGCAGGTGAGAGGAGCTGGGATGTTGTGTTCACCCTCCAGGTGATCTCATCCAGGTAGTCTCTCCACCTCTCCAGACCTCTTGCTTTGAAGGGCAAAAGCGAGATTTGGGAATAAAGAGGGTTTTCCAAGAAGGCTCAAGATGGGGACTTGGGGCTGGGGTGCCTCAGGTGGGTTTGAGCTCACAGATGGTGAAGTGGAGGACTCTTCTGAGGGTGGTCAAGAGGTCAAAAACCGCCGTGTTTTTGGCAAAGCAGGGAGAAGTTGAGCAGCAGGACATGGAGGTGACAAGTGACCCCATGACACACTGAGCTGTGCCTTCTGGGACATCGGGAAACCCCCGAGTGGGACCGTCCTGGTGGTGACGATCAGTGTGATCTCTGTTCATGCCTTGGACGTGGCAACCAAGCCATGCCCGTTCCTGTCCCCCTGTGCCCTCTGGGCCTGCCCGGCCCCAGTGCCACGAGGATTGCCAGGGCCAGGTGTTGAAAAATCATTAATGACTCCTTAAATACACAGAAGCTGAAACAAAATCAGTGCTCTGAGGCCCAAAACAGGGTCTAAAGTTCGTCTGGTTTGCCATTTAAAGGGAGTTGACCATCACACACCAAATTTATTTATTTTATGTTGTATTTCGATTTTAATTTATAGAGTCTCATATATATTAATTGAGTATATATTTTAATTTGTCATATTTATAATTTTATTTATATAGTATGTATTCATTTATACAGTATATACTTTAATTTGTATAGTATTTATATTTGACTTCATATAGTATTTATATGCTAATTTATATAGTTATATGTTAATTTATAGAGTATTTATATTTT